>CM067304.1:42663579-43036079 GCA_034231615.1 Meghimatium bilineatum
AAAATATGAGTTTTGACATCGTCACCTGGCAAACAGATAACAACGATTCTGATATAAGAAACTGGAAGTAGAGGATTATGGAAATCCATGATCTACCAGTTCTGGCACCTGACGAGAATGTAATATTGTACTACAATACAATTAACTTAAATGTTTTTAAACGTTACACCCAGGCTCGTAGATAAGGGGGTGAGAGGTGTGAGGGTTCACCCCTCCCCTTGGCAAATCGGAACCATGACTTTTAGTGCTCGGAACATGGACAAAAGGTGGGAAAAGGTCATCCCCTCCCCCAGCGATGTTTCACATAAAAATTATTATATTTTCTATTAAGAAAAACTGGCAAACCAATTAACTTTTCTTTATTCTTCTGGTAACCCCCAATCCCATCCCCCAACCCTTTATGAGAATGTATCTACGTCTCTGATTACAAGCAGCAGGCTATATTTTAAAATATTTATATCGGTTGCCTATGATATATGTCTATCTACAATATTTATATGTTACAAACAGACTATCTAAAATATTTATCAAATAGGACTCGGCACAACAAACCTGAACGTAAATCAAAATCATATCCTGGAAGTTAAGTAACTTAACCACAAACACGCACAACCAAATGCGAATACTAATGATTGATTTGCAACTCCTACATAGAAAAGTCTGTATCCACTTCGCTGTCTATCTATCTACTATAATATTATTATTATACGGACTGGTGTCCGGAGTATCCACATAACTTGGAAACGTTCTAAAGAACACAGTAAACCAAATATGCAGACTACACCACAGTTCATTTGAATTCATTCACAATATTCCTGGTATAGGAAAAAAAAATAACAAATAGCGTTGACTTATTGCAATATACACGAAACATGCTTACAACTTTTATCAATAAGTTAAAAACTCGTACACAAGCACACAGCGTGGGTCTGCGAATTGCTTTAGTACGTACACTGAAATGGGTAAACACAGACAAGACTCATAATTCTTGTCGGTAGATTCGTTTTCCCAGTACAAGTCCACGTTTTGGCCTCCTCCCTTTACGGGCGCTACAGGTCACGATAAGGCGGGAGGGGCAGGGAAAATGGAAAAAAAAAACAAAGTAAAACTTTCCTTCTGGTGTTTAGATAGCTATAAAAAAAATTACAGAGCAAATAGATTGTGAATATGTTGCTTTCATTGAAAATACGTTCCATTTATTATTTCATTTGACCAGGTCACTACTTACTTTCGTTTCATTCTGTAATGATACGTGAGTGACCTATTTAAGGCATCCTGAGTCCCCTATTATTACATCAGTCCTGGGCACCTCGCACAATAATTCAAATAGTGGACTGGACTACGAGGGATGCACGATTAAGTTCATGACTTCTTTGTATGAAACTGGTAACTGGGTTTGTTAGCGCCTCGCTAACAAACCCAGATACCTTCTATAGATATATAGATAGATAGATGGGTGGAAACCTTCAGCCGCTTTCCCAAAAACAATTGTGAGTTCTCGACATTCCGTCGCGTAAGATAATAATAAATGAGGTGACGAAACAAGGGGTTGGGCCCGGGCATCAGCTTGATAGGTAGTAATAGACGGACTCAGAGGCACACAGGAAATATTTACGTAACCAATTAATGTTTTCAATCGAACAATAACACTGGGAGTTTGTAATCTTCGAGTTTACTTGTTGATGCGATAGTGTCGTGCATTGACGGTCGAGTCAGCGAAAGGGGAGAAAAAGTGACACCGTAGCCGACAATGTATGAGGTAAGAGGCGACTACTGACACCGTAGCGTACTATGCATGAGGTAAGAGGCGACTACAGAGAGAGGGGATAAATCCTCTGTGCCTAGGAACAATCCCATGACCTAAAGATATGAGGGCTGATAGAACACTGATGAATAAGAGGAGGGGGGCATAAATAGTAATAAATAAGGATTTGTGCAACAATCACATAACACACTAAAAAATAAAAAAAACTGACGACATTTCGATGACAAAGTCTTCAACACTACAACACACAAGAGAAAATGAATATTACAAAAAAAATTTTTTTAAAACTCAAAATGTACAGGGCCGTAGATGTGATCTCTAAAAGACGGTTTACCTAAGAAAGGTCATTTGTGGGCTTTCGGGTTATCAGATCGTCATTCCGTTGTAACATTTGCTGACCTTTTTTGTGGAAAATCGCTATGGAAAGGGGGAGGGGTGTGTGGACGCTTAAACAGCCTTTTGGCCAAATTTCTTCCTATTGCTAAATGGTATGTTTCGATGCGCTTGAAAAGGGGGGGGGGTGTGAACACTTCGAATCCACCTTCCCTCCGTATCAACCGGCCTGATAATGTAAGAGATGACCACAAACAGATGGCCTACAACCCATGTCCCTTTCCGGAAGGTCTGATGATCCCACCAGACCAACCAGAATTCAGTAATAAACCCCTAATAGTTAATAAGCCTAGATAGTGAATCTTTCCTGATGTGAAGCTCTTACATCACTTCATCCAAGCAATAGCGTTAATCTCTCTAAGTAGAAGGCTTTAACCCACTGCGACGTCGGCAATCGGTTAGTTGGTGCCTGAATGTCAACACACACCGTGATAACATTCAGACTCAATTGACGTTGTTAAGATAGAAAGGTGCATGCTAAGAGAGAAATGGATCATACTATTGGACAGCTCAGTTGTCAAAAGTGTTGCTGCCCTGGTCATGCAGCGTCAGAGGCAGCGAAAAAGCAGATTCATTGGCGGAAAATGGCACAGTACTGAGAAAAAAAATATGCTGACCTAATAAATGCAACCGTTGATATACTGATGATGATGATGATGAATTTCCCATGAGCATATTAATGAGAAAAAGAACAAGATGGATGTGATTGTTTGAATGTCCTCAGATGGCTGATGAGTCCAACCCGTACTCTGAATATTGTTGTGGTATGAGCAGGTATATAGTAAATCTTGCGATGAGGGAAAGCAGTATTATTTCTCATTATGTTTTTGTCTCATTTGAATCGGATCCAGTATTCTACTCTGTTCAAACACCCATTTGACAACCGGTGTTTGGACTTCTAGCTCAGGGTTCAAAGATGTCTTGTTTTCCAGGTATGTCGTAGGATGTATCTAACGCAAGTTCGGAGATGGGCTGACTGTGGCAGAATTCGCTGTGGTAGAATTCCAATGGTCATTGCACCCCTGTGATAGTACTATACCTACCTACAGTGTGTATTCATCTCTACCTTCTGTATTTTCATGGTTCAATCTTCTCTGCGACTACCATTTAGTTAGTTTGTCGTTGGGGTATCGTCACTGCACTCCGGACAAGTCCTTATGTGCTCAAATCTCTCATTAAGTGTATCATCTATTACACGTTGACTGACGGTCCCAGTACGCTGTTGATTGACCATAATTCTTTCTCGTCCAAGAAACCACTCCTTTCTAGTGACACTACATTTCATACCAAGCTCCCTTATTCTAGTCATGGAACAAGAGTCATCGTCACTTATACAGTCATTTATTCGTGCCTTTTTCTAGTAGAGCGTTCAAAATGTCTGCTCGATCCATCGCTTCACCAACAGCCGTAGTAGGAGCATGTACGACAGCCTATCTGCTCTCTCATTACTCCGGACTCCATGTCCCGACACAAAAATAAAAGTTACTTTATGCACACAGGAATTCTTCACTGCACGCAGCCACTGTTCCCGAATGTAACCCGCCTTTTTTCACAATCGTGCTCATCGAGACTGAGTATACAGGCATGCTCGCAGACAGTCTGCGAGCACACCCATTTTAAAGCTTTTTCTTACTGCCAAAATCTCCATTGTCATGCTGCTTGTCATCTGAGCGAATGTACAACTTTCCTCTCTGATGGTCTCCCTCGATATTTGAGCTCCGAAGGCCTAGGCACTCCTGATGTGTCTCTCAACCGACCCATCTGTATATATAATCATATCACCTTCCCTGGAGATCTCACCTATCAGAGCGAGCACCTCCGACTTCACCACAGTCGGACACCATTCCCTGCATTCTCTATTGCATGTTATTATTACTATGAAGGCTGTAGGACAAACAATGGCGCCCGACTCCATTCCGCACCAGGTAGCACATCCTTCAATTTGCACACACTCTGTAATATATCCCCATAGCATCCCATCCACGACTACCAGTGTACAGTCTAATTCTTGTTGCTCTTATGTCTCTTCTAATCGTTTCACTCTCTGGTTCTGACTGACTTCAAAATGATTACTCAGACAAGAAATGTTTATTTGCATAAACTTCTCAGTTGCAACATTTAACATAAAAGTTGGCAAAACACAACATCAGTAACGTCAACAGCATATCATGAATATATGTACATGTTCTGATTTGTAGTCGCTGTTACGTAATTCTTTGTCTCCAATTATCTTATATAGAGATCCCAATCTGTGTAAGCATTAGCATCAAGTGTATTTAACAGACTGTCAATTATCTGGAAATCAAAGTCAATCAGCACACGCACGAAAATGCGCTTATTTAATTCCTGCGTTATTCCGGTGCTATCATATGGATGTGAGAGCTGGAAAATCTCTTTATCTTCAGAAAAGAAATTACTGAGTTTCGAGAACAAATGTATTTGTAGGATAACTAACACCAATTGGAGTGAATTCAAATCGAATGATAAAATCAGAGAAGAGACACATCAAAATTTCATCACAGATGTTATCAGAAAACGCCGTAGGGCCTACATCGAGCATGTCCTACGCGCAGATACCAACAGAATACACCACTAATCTCTTGAATGGATACCTACAGGCAAAAGAGCAAGGGGTAGACCAAAAGAAACACTCAGAAAAACAATACTTAGAGAAAGTAAAACAACCAATATTCATACTATTCAAGAACTGCACAGAATAGCTTTGAACAGACAGAATTGGAGAGATCTGACCTCTGCCCTATGCGCTAACTTCAGCGCAAAAGGAAAATGAATGAATGAAAAAATCTGTGTAAGATTTTGGGCTACACTTCACGTATTGAATATTCCCCAGATTATAATTCCAACAGTTGTCTCAACTGTGTGGTTGTATCATTAAATAATAAGAAGAAGAACACCGACTATGGTAACATCAGTATCAGCAACTGAATCAATAATAATAATATAATAATTTTAATAGAACTCTTTATGGAACTACGAAGTTTCTTTGATATTGATACGGCATATGATGGTTACTACAATTAATTGCAAAGTAGAATAATATTAATAGATTAAAAATATGACTCGACAAACAACCGTCTTGAATTTGAGCACAGCCGACTAGATTTCATGGTCTTCGACTGATTACTCCCGTTAATTCATCCGTGTTTTTTATTGGTTGACAACACAAAATAACCAATGAATAGCCACCACCGTATTTCAGTGTATAATCTTCTTCTGGGTTCATTCTCAAATATTTGCAAATTCGAAAAATGTGGTAAAAACGGAATGTGTAGTACCATGGTTTAAAGTTTAGCAGCGTTATTTGCGCCTTTCGGCCATACACATCCAACTTCAGCTCGAACTATGGATCACTTTGATCCTCTATGGTCTGAGACAACCAACTCCATCTCCCAAATCTTTCTAGTCGCCTCTTACCACATGCCTGGCAGATAAAAGTTTCGTTATTCTTTGCTACCCTTTCAATCCCAGATAACACAAAGAATCAGTGTATATAAGAATTACATTTAAAACAGGCCTACGTCATTCATCTTGGCTGATAAATTATTATTTTTTCATTGCTCCCTATACATGAACTTTGTGTCACATTCCAATGAAAAGAGCGGATCAATCAAAGATCAACAAACATTGTGACCAGTTGTAAGGCCTTCATAATCTTGAGACATACAATTTATAAAATCTTACATAATATGGAGAAATCTGTGTGTGAAAAACCAAATAAGTCCTTGTATTTCTAGTAAGTACTTGCTTCTAGTAAGTCCATGTATATTTAACAAGTCCTTGTATCTTTAGTGATTCCGCGTATCTTTGGTAGTCCTTGTATACTTAGTAAGTCAAATTGAGACAGTCCAAAACGAACAATTAATTTGAGAGTATGATCTTATGGAAAGGAGAGGTGCGGAACTAGAAAATTAGCAAGATGAATATTAGCCTGATCAACCAACCAGCTGACCCCAACCTTCTACTCCAGATCATGGACAAAAATATTCTGCTATAATTACGAGGCATAAATCCAGGCAATCAAGGTGGCAAGTGAAAAAAAACTGCTGAGCTCCAATCTTGAATCACATCCTGTAGTATTATTGACAGATGCAAGATCAGTACTCCAAGCGCTCCAGTTCAGAAAACTACCAGACCTGCGGGTACTACTGACCGAACTGAGCAATCACCGTAAAGTAGCTATACAGTGGATACCATCATATTGTGGAATACCTGGAAACGAGAAAGCAGAATGTCTGGCTAAGAAGGGAGATGATGATGATCAACAAGATGTGCCAATAACGTACCATCAAAAGAAACAGAATATCCAGGCAATTAGAAAGCCAACTCTAACAAAAGATGACTACCAAATTATGAACAGACCAGAACAGGTTGTCATTCATCGTCTCAGAACAGGACACTACCGACTCCGAAGATGCGTGTATACAAAGTTCAAGATTGGCAACACTGCCATGTGTACACGTGGACAGGTACATCAGACAGCAGAACATTTTCTTCAGACTGCCAAGAATATGAAATACTGAGGCAAATACACTGACCCAGAGAAACAACAATCGAAGAAAAACTCTACGGACCTCTGTGTGTGTTACAGAACATCAGGTCAGGTTTATAGAAGAAATATGGCTTCAGATATAGACATGTTCCAGGCGAACGAAAGAAGAACAATTAATTGAATGTCTTCAAGAAATATACATAGATGGAAAAGACAGACTGATTAGAAATATATATTGGGAGCAAACTTCATCAATAAAGTGTGAAAACTCACAATACATAGAAATAAAAAGAGGGGTAAGACAAGAATGTATTTTATCACCAAGCCTATTTAATATCTACACAGAGAATATCTTTACAAATAAAGAAGGAATGTCAGGACTCATAATCAGTGGGAAAATAATAAACAACCTGATATATGAAGATGACACTGTCCATTTAAGCAGAAAGTGAACAGGAACTACAGAGACTGATATATCAAGTCGATAAAACAAGTAAATAATATGGACTACCTGGAATATAAACTTCTAAAAAAAAAGTCACAAAAACTATGATAATGAGCAAAGTCACGAAGAACAAGTGCTAAAACATAAAAATAAATGGATAGATACTACACCATGTAGAATATTATCAATATCTTGGACACATAATCACAAATGGTGGCAGATGTAAAATAAAAGTTAAAAGGAGAATAAGAATAGCTAAAAGTACTTTCAATGACATGAGGAAAATAGTACCATCTAAACAAATTATAAACAAGCTAAAATGAGAATTATAAAATAGTACATCTATTCTACATTAATGTATGGCTCAGAAACATGGATAATTAATAAACAAATTGAAGACAGAGTTGATGCATTAGATATGTGGATATATAGAGAAGAATAGGGAGAACTTTATCGAAAGAGAAGAAACGGTCAAGGAGGTTCCAACAACACTTCGCATGGAAAAAACAAACGATTAAAGGAAATAGAAATCAAGCATATAAAGTATTTTGGACGTATTAAAAGACCCTGTTGAGTACATTACTTGAAGGTAGAGTACAGAGACGGGGAGCAAGAGGTAAGGAGAGATATAAATGAGAAACATTACGTGATGAACAGATTGCAATTTGGATGAGTGCACTACCAAAGCAGGAGGCATATGTTGGAAGTCAGTTTCAGCCAAGCTTCGTTGCGATGAAAGTACTTCATCATTATCATCTCTATAGGGATGATGATATTCACCAAACCATTTCATCATATCCTCTGTCATTATAAGTCTAGACCAGCCATCGAAACAGTACCTCAGTATACAAAATGTAAGTCGTATGATTTCCTAATGTCATAAAGTAAAAAATGTCTTCTGAAGATTTTGATTCTGGATTCTTAGCACAAAAGCCGAACTATTTCCTCGTGGTACAGTTTGAATGTGAAACTTTTAACACCTTTTTTTGGGGGTATATTGCTTGTGTTTCACTGAAAAGAAGGGTGGGGCTTTTTCATCAATACCTCATCTTTCTTATATACGGCCTGCATATAAGTGTGTTCGTTCTTTTTGTTGCACAAACACCGAATACAGCACATACCAGTAGACCGAAGCATAATTGATATCAGGTGATATACATAAATCACATGGTGGATTAACAGAGAGGAGAGTGAATCACATTAAAGAAATTCGCGCCAGTCTAACATCGAATGGAGAACCAGCAAGAAGAACCGGTTGCTTTTGCCAGTCAATAAGAGGCTTTTTGCAGTCAATAGGAGGCTTTTGAGTGAATTTATATGAGGATTTTTTGTGAATCAGCATAAGACTTTAGAGTGAGTAAAGTGAGTATGTACGAGTGGTATGTGAGTAAACAGTGAATGCTGGAGCCAACTTTCGTTGTGGAGACAGCAATAATGATGATGTCTCTGGTAAGTCCTTGTATCTTTAGTAATCAGGGACTTGAGACAACGGATTTTGAGACAACCAGACTTGATACAATGCGGGTTTGTGAGGGGGGGGGGGGTGATACGTTATATCATCGTTTATAGTTTGGCTGTGATACCTGCCCCATTCACCGTTTCCTTACACCCAACCGTCCGGCTTCCGAATAGCTTCTGTGTCACCTTACACCTCTAAAAAATGTATTTTCTAAAATAACAATTTTACATCTGAGAGTGAATGAAGAAAGATGAAAGTAAATTTTACATCTAAGAGTAAATGATGAAGAGAGTTAATTTTACATCTGAGATTGACTAAAGAAAGAAGCGAGTGAGTTTTACATCTAAAGGTGAATGAGGAAAGAAGAGAGTGAATTTTAAAATTTGAGATTGAACGCGGAAAGAAGAGAGTGAATTTTACATTTGAGAGTGACTGATTAAAGAAGAGAATTCTTCTTCTTCTTCTTCATCGTTCATTCTCAAACTCCCGCTGGATCTCTCTTGTAACAGGACCATGGTCCTATTAGATTTCCAGCAGGATGTAATCCAGAAAATGGAAATGCGTTGTGTCGAAGTTTTATTTACCCCAATGGCCCGACACATCCGTCTTCAGCGGTAGAAGAGAATTAATTTTACATCTGAGAGTTGATGATGAAAGAAGAGAGTGAATTTTACATTTGAGAATGAATAATGATAGAAGATATTGAATTTTGCATATGAGAGTGATTAGTAACGAAATTTTACATGTGATAGTCAACGATGAAAGAAAAATTTACCTTCAATGACGAGTTTGATTGGTTGACTCCTATCCCCAACGATGTTCGTGAAAGTACAGGTATAGACCCCTCCATCCTCTCGCTGAAGGTTCACAATACGAACTTCATTGGCCTCGACTGTAGTTCGAATTGTGTTGTTTAGCGGGTGTCCTTCTTTCATCCAACTGACTCTGGGTTCTGGGGAACCCTTGCCTTCACAGAATAATTTCACAGATTCACCTCTGGCCATGTTGATCAAAGTTCCAGAACTCCGAGTAATTTGTGGCGGAGCTGTCGAAAGAAAAATAAATGTTAAGGCACGATGAGTAATGAAACAGCGTCATTGGACACATTTTCCCATAAGTGCTCAGCTGCTTCGTCATTGATTGACCAGGAATATAAGTGCTCGGCTGCCTTGTCAGTGATTGACCAGAAACATAAGATATCGGCTGCAGATCCAGCAATACCAAATTAATTATAAATGCAGAAGGAAATTAACACCATGTGTTTCACACGCTGGAAAATAAGTCGCCGTTGTACTTTATAAAGGGAAATAATGAAGTAATATCATATACCTAACAATATTTACTGCATTACTTCCCTTTCAGTATTCTTGATTCTTGATTTTTGATTAGAAACTGGCTTCACAGCACGCGGGACATTCCCATAAGTACTCCGCCCTCCGCTCCAGCAGTCATCCTAGTGTATGTAGAATCATAGTTCCGGTCAGGTGTTGATTGTGTGATCTTCGGGACTTTCCAAAAAACTTACTTTTCCTCCCCATACCTCACCTCTGAATACTCCTATTTCTAACATTCTCTGTATGTGCACGTTCTCAACCTCATTGACATCATTTGCATCTTGAAATGAATTTATTAGTGCTTTTATTAAATCTGCTTTATCTCTTCTCAGCAATGTGCTGTCTATAGCCGCATTATCTGCCAATAAGTCGGCTCTCTCGTTTCCTCTGACCCCAGCATAACCAGGGCAGTATATCCATGTAATGCTCTGGACAACTGAGTTGTTCAATAAGTCCCACCATTCTTTTCTTAGCATGAACTTTTCTATCTTGCGCAACATGCTTTGAGAGTCTGTGAGTATTACCGCGTGTGTTGATGTATCAGTTATCAACCAATTGAGAGCTGCGGTAACTCCCTCTATCTCCATCCTCATGCTCGATGTGACAGTAGAATATGTTGAAGATTTCCCAACCAACTTCACGCCATTTCTGTAGGCAACAAAACCCCAACATGCCTTTATTTGTGTTTCTGCTAACAGATCCATCTGTGTATATAATTATGTCTTGTGGTTTCGAGTGAAGTTGGGCAAGTTCATGCACTGTATCCTGAGCCCTGACTGCCGTCCATTTTCGACATGCTTTATCTAGTTGTATTATTACTTTAGTCAGTGATTTCTTTTCAGTGTCTACCTCCACCCATTCACTGTCCTTTCATATTTCTTCTAATTCACATACTATTCGCAGTGTGTCTTCAGCCTCTACCATCCATGATGATTCGTTTTCACGTGACCACGCTTGATTCGTTTTCCCTTTGACTCATCTAGACGATGGTGTAATGGGTGGTGGTTGTATAATATTTATATTATATAATATAATATATATATATTTATAATTACACGACGAAATTTCACACGTTGACAATTATGTTGAAAGGCGTTGATTAGAGGATTGACTTCATTATCCTCGAGTTTACCATATGTTCTCCGCTCTCTCAATAAAGATGTACGCCGTCTGCCAAGAGTATCACTCTTAGTACGTAAATCCGTAGCTTTAAGCGATAATCTCCCTTATTCTGTGGAAAATTGAATATTGCAAATTGAAAAACAAAATGTCAGTCCAGATCTGTGGCGTCGTGGTACAGATCACGTCTGTGACGGCCAAAATACAAGGTTCAAATCCTACCAAAGACAATAGTTTGTATCCTGACCGCTCAGAAAGCAATGGCAAACTACTGAACGTATTTATATTGCCTAGAAAATCACTACCGCCCAAAAATGCTGGGTTGATGACTACATCTTAAATTGGAAATTGGGTAAGCTACCAATTATTTAAAAAATAAAATAAAAAGACGTCACGAGCCGAATTTGAGCCAGAGACCTCTAGAGCACAAAAACACTGCGCCACGAAGATTTCCACCGATAATCTGCAGGATTTTGAAACAGACGAAGTACAAGTATGATATTATTCTAATGCAGTAGAGATGTGGTTTTGTAGTGGACTATTTATAATACAAGTTCTATACAATAGCGTAATCTAGATGCCTTTAAATAATAGAGGTTATAATAAGCATACGATGAGAAGAGAAATGATGGAGCCCATAGTGAGAAGTGGAGTGATAGAGCACGTAATAAGAAGAGCAAAAATAGAGCACGTAGTGGAAACGGCAACGATTGAGCACATAATGAGAAGAGAACAAATATAGCACATCACGAGAATGAGATGATGGAACACATCATGAGTAGAGGCAAAATGAAGCACTTTTCGAGAAAAGGAAACATGGAGCACATCATGAGAAGAGCAATGATGGATCACATCTTCATAAGAGAAACGATTGACTACATCGTGAGAAGAGAAATAATAGAGCACATTATTTGGTCTCGATTAGTCGCGGTTTGATGCCCTTTTATTAGGGAACCCCTAAAGTATATGTGTGTGCGCGCGTGAGTGTATGTGTGGGTGATTACGCTTGTATCCTCGTACTAAATGTTATGTCATATTTGTCTGGGACGAAATGTTATGTCATATTTGTCTGGGACGAAATGTTATGTCATATTTGTCTGGGACGAAATGTTATGTCATATTTGTCTGAGACGAAATGTTATGTCATATTTGTCTGGGACACAATGTTATGTCATATTTGTCTGGGACGAAATGTTATGTCATATTTGTCTGGGACGAAATGTTATGTCATATTTGTCTGGGACGAAATGTTATGTCCTATTTGTCTGAGATGAAATGTTATGTCATATTTGTCTGGGACAAAATGTTATGTCATATTTGTCTGGGACAAAATGTTATGTCATATTTGTCTGGGACACAATGTTATGTCATATTTGTCTGGGACGAAATGTTATGTCATATTTGTCTGGGACGAAATGTTATGTCATATTTGTCTGGGACGAAATGTTATGTCCTATTTGTCTGAGACGAAATGTTATGTCATATTTGTCTGGGACAAAATGTTATGTCATATTTGTCTGGGACAAAATGTTATGTCATATTTGTCTGGGACAAAATGTTATGTCATATTTGTCTGGGACAAAATGTTATGTCATATTTGTCTGGGACAAAATGTTATGTCATATTTGTCTGGGACAAAATGTTATGTCATATTTGTCTGGGACAAAATGTTATGTCATATTTATCTGGGATGAAATGTTATGTCATATTTGTCTATGATGAACTATGACCGGACTACATTAAAGACCTGTGTACAGAAAAAAATACATGACCTGAAAAGCTGATGTTTGATTATTTCCGTGCATTTCGTTTGTCGGCCGTGACGTTTTTTTAGGAATGCGAACATGCACAGAGGTCTTTACTGTCGACTGTCTTGGTGAACCATGCAATCACCTTCACCCCCAACCGTCGGCTTCGTATCTTCTGACATCTCATCCATATGTACATGTGGACAGACATCTCAGCCATGGACAGACATCTCATCCATATGTACATGTGGACAGACATCTCATCCATATGCACATGTGGACAGACATCTCATCCATATGTACATGTGGACAGACATCTCATCCACATGCACATGTGGACAGACATCTCATCCATATGTACATGTGGACCGACATCATTGACTGCAGAACATATACTTCAAGAATTTTCTGAGTATGAGATGATGAGAGAAAAATACTGGCTCATACAATACAGTATATAAATTAATCAAACATACTATACAGTATATAAATTACTCAAACATACTATACAGTATATAAATTACTCAAACAATTATTTGCCAATTTTGTGACCAACTATTTTTCAATCATTTGTCAACCATTTATCAATCATTAATCAACCATTTCACAAACAACATTTTAGAAAGAACCTGTAAATTACACAAATGATAAAAAAAAATTGGTGACATTTGTCTTCAACTGTCAAGAATTCAGGTAAATTGGGTGTAGAAAAAATATGATTGTTGACCTCATCTATTGTCAACTTCTTCTACCCCTTGCAACTCAAGATACCCTTTGTCAACCCCCGCTACCTCTTGTCAACCCCCGCTACCTCTTGTCAACCCCCGCTACCTCTTGTCAACCCCCGTTACCCCTTGTCAACCCAATCTAGTCCTTGTCAACCCCGCTACCCCTTGCGGGGCGGGAGGAGGAAATCAGAACAAGACTTTTTAATACTAGCAACTTACAACTTATTCTAAAAGGTTGCTAATCTCTCTCTCTCTCTCTCTCTCTCTCTCTCTCCCACCCCCCCGCCCAAAGAATAACTGCAGAAATGTCATCACAAATTTAATGAATAACATTTGCAACAAAAATGGACGAATGAACTTTTCCCCTTTAGGTACCCCCTTCCCCTCCCCCCACCGAAGACATAGGCCTATCAACGGCCTTATTCACTACTCGATTTGATTTTCTATTTTCTACATGTCAGGAGCACTTGCAAATATTAAGTTTCCCAATTTCCAAGAATTAATTCGCAGAAGAGTTTGTAGAAACTGTCGTGTGTGCTTCATTGTTCACAGCATGTAATTCTCATTTCCGGCGTCTAGACGAAGGTCGTAGTTCAAGGACGTAGGTTAATATCAGATAGATGAGCACATTTTAACCTGGTGAGCTGAACGTGATGACAGAAAACATGTAAATACATATTAACTTGCAGATGACTGCACGCACGTTCCTACTACTAACAGTGTTAGAGTGAGGATCTCAAGAGGTCGCGGCGGGTTCCTATTCCACTTGCGACGTCTTGTTAATAGTTTTTTTTGTAACGGAGATTCTGGGGACTATCGCTTGGTGCTGCACAGTTACGTGCTACGATTGACACTATTGGCATGACTTGTTGTATATGTCTCACAAAATATACAACAAAATAGATCGTCGACAAAATAAGACACATTAGCTAAAGAAAACAACCATCTAAATTGACTCATTTATGTTTTTCCCTGATTTCCATTGGCCTATACGATTACACTTTGTATGGACTGCAAATAAAAATTGCGGGAAAAGTTAAATGTAAAAGACAAATTGGAATCCTTGTTTGTGGCATATGCTCCCGGGGCAAAGGGTGACCAAAAGGAACATGGAGGCATAATGGTGTGAATAATTGAATGAATCAAATATATCTTTCTCACTTGTGTTCATTCTCAAACTCCCGAAGATTAGCAGGAGGCATTACGGAGATTAGAATATGTTATGTCATGATTTGTATCTTGCCTGCAATATCTGCGCCTTTTCATCTGACACACGCGGCTTTAGTGTGACATCTATGCACATTGACCCACTACAGGATATGACAGCTGACACTAACTCAAAACTTCCGTAGTGGTCAAGCCACTATGTTCTATTTCGACAAATGCAGTTATATACGGTTAACAGAGCAATGATAACCTTGTATTCAAGTGACGTATTCTTTCCAGAAAGTTGTCTTCATTGTGGACATTCTGAACGCTCTTCTGTCCTGGGCAAGCAAGGTCTGTATTAGCCAGGGCCTTTTTTAATACACTCACTGATATCGTTAGTCCCCCGTCTTCTTGACCTTCCTCTTCTTCTCATACCTAGAGCTCTGCCTTTAAGAATCATCATTTCCATGCTATCATGTCTCGTTAAGAATCATCATTTCCATGCTATCATGTCTCGTTAAGAATCATCATTTCCACGCTATCATGTCTCGTTAAGAATCATCATTTCCACGCTATCATGTCTCGTTAAGAGTCATCATTTCCACGCTATCATGTCTCGTTAAGAATAATCATTTCCACGCTATCATGTCTCGTTAAGAATCAGCATTTCCACGCTATCATGTCTCGTTAAGAATCATCATTTCCATGCTATCATGTCCCGTTAAGTGCCAAACAACTGTATATTCCCTATTATGATTGCATTTAGAAGCCACCCTTCATTTAATTTCAACCAATCTTCAAATTAATGACAACCTACGAAATGTAAATACTGCTTAGAAAATTGCTTAGAAAAGGATTGCGGTACCAACTTTTCTAGAGGCAATGTAGATTACATATACCTGCATGATATCCTGTTCTTTGTTCTTTGGTTAGATGCGTGTGGTAATTATTATCATCGTCATTAGAATCATCATCGACAAAAACCTTCACTACCAGCACTACTACTACGACCACCGCCGTCATCATGTTCACAATAATCATCAGTAATCAGCACCATCATCAAACTCCATGAATAATCACCTCATCATCGTCATCATAAGCACCATCCCTACCGCCATAACCACAACCATAACCACTACTATCATCACCATAACCACCACCACCGTAATCACCACCACAAACAGCAACATTACCACGATTAAAACAACACCATAACCACAACACAAACAACACTACAACTACTATCACAAATAACACTATAACAACACAACACACAACACTATAACCACCACCACGAACAACACCATAAAAACCACAACAAATAACACTATAACCACACAACAAGCAACACCATAACCACAAACACAAACAACACCATAACTGCCACCACCATAACCGCCATCACAAACAACACCATAACTGCCACCACCATAACCGCCACCACAAACAACACCATAACTGCCACCACAAACAACACCATAACCGCCACCACAAACAACACCATAACTGCCACCACCATAACCGCCACCACAAACAATACAATAACTACCACAACACCATAACTACCACCACCATAACCACAAACACAAACAACACCATAACTGCCACCACCATGCAAATAACTGACATATTTATAACAAAACCATCACGAAGAACCAGTCATGTACTGAACAGGAACAACGACTCTGAATTAATCTTGGAGCGTTCAATACTAATCATAAACGGTACCATACGGACCAACTTGATTTTTTAATGCTCGATTGCTTCCCCTGTTTCACGGGGAGCTAACCGACTCTGTGGTTGCCTAGCAACTCGCGACCACTACTGTGCACTATCTTGGTGCTGTCCCCTCTAGCTGTAACGCGGTGGGTTCATGGTCGGTAGTAATAGTACGAACAAAATTGGTTCTGGGAACGAGTGGTACACCCGATTACTGGAAAAACAAAATGACTTCTGTATGCGAGAAAATGTGTTTACTTACATGTGTGTCTATTGTCTATTGTCTTTTGTCTTTCCCCAGGTGGTTTGTGATCCACGCTTGCCGTTAAGCGTAGGGGTCATTTGAGCTCGAGCTTGCGTTCTAAAGCCAGATGTGTGGCCTCGGCTGTGCTATGACCGTGTCTGTTCAGGATGTCCCTGACGTTTTCTATCCATCTTTTCCGTAGTCTTCCTCTGACTTTATACCCTGATCTCATTTGGTTATATGATTGTATGGGCAACTTTTCGTGGTGCATTCTCATAATGTGGCCAAACCACTTGATATGTTCTCTCTCTATGTAATCTGTACAAGATATTATACCTATTCTTTCCCTGATATATTTATTTCCTAATCTATCAAGCCTGGTGACCCCGACAGCTTTCCTCAAGCATTTCATCTCACATGCCACTATCTTTCTGTAATGTGAAGATGAGAGAGACCAGGTTTGGCACTGGTAACACAGTGTTGGTAGAAATATACAGTAGATCATTTGTCTCTTGACTTCCATCTCGATCTTGAGGTCAAGAAGTAGTGGTGAACATGTTTGTCAGTGTTTGTAAATGAAATGCTTTGTGACATTAAAAATGACTAACAACGATACAACCAAATGTTTATACATTTTCATGTTATCCGGTGTTTACACGGATTATTAACAGATAATATCTAAAATTTGTATACCAACAGTCTGCTACCAAATGAATATAACAGTAGATAGCACCAACAATGAAACAAATTAAAGAATTGAAATATCCAGGCATCATTTTTTCCCCCTGATAATAGATTGCGACATGGAAATAGAAAAAAAGGTGTTAGAAAATAAACACAGTGACATACCAACATTCACCATTACTTCTTAACCCAAGAATCAAGATGGAAATTAAAAGACAGATAATATATACAATTTCGCCCGTGTTTTGTCGAGGCCGGAAAGGGGAGCAAAGAATAGCAACACTGTTTACCTTCCAGGCATGTCGTAAAAGGCGAATAAGGAGGTTATGGGATGAAGTTTGCTGTCCTATCCCATATAGGGTCAGTGATCCAAAGCCTGCTGAAGTCGGATGTGTCAGGCCGAAAGGCGCAGATATATCAGCAATGCTGTAAACCATGACACAACTCATTCCGTTCTCCGGACTACATCCTGCTAATCTGCAGGAGTTTGGGAACGAACGCAAAGAAGAAGAAGATATATACAATTTTAATATCAACACTCTGCTACCAATATCAAACATGGTCTTTAACAGTATCGCAGCAGAGAGAATTCGTTACATGTGAAATGAAGTGTCTGAGAAAATCTGCAAAGGTTATTAAACAATATAGAACAAGAAATGAAGAAATTAGGAATAGAGTAGGTATCCTATCATGTAATGAGCATGCCGAAAGACAGCAATTAAAATGGTTCGGCTACCTTATTAGAATGAACATAAAATTAAAATAAAAATTCTATCATATAACAAAAGAATAACCTCGATATTGAGGCCAAAGTTAAACAATTAAACATGAAGATAGCTTTGGAAATAAACATGGACTTAACGGAACCAATGCGACACATCTGGCTTTGGAACGACAACTGATGCTCCACCACTACGCTTAAGAGCAAGTGTGGATACGATCAACTATCATTCACGTGGAGAAAAACATCAGACAATATGATGCATATATACACAATGATGACAACATAATCTTCTAACTTCATGCGTAGACCAATTTGAGCAGGATTCTTCTTCTAAGAGCATTGTAAGTAAAGTAAGTAAAGTAACCTATAGCATTTATTAATACCGTAGGGGTGTGAAATGTTACCGATCTCACATTTCAGAGGCTCTGCAAATGAGGGTGGTAGCCATCTCCTCTCCCTAGCAGTCTTTACTTCCTGGAATATTCCGATACCCATTTAAGGCTGGGTCGACCTGGGAGCCGTTGCGATCTGAAAAACATTTCCGCCTTAACTGGAGAATGAACCCAGGACCACTCATATGCGAAGCCAGTGCTCTAACCAGTGCGCCACGCGGCTTCTAGGAGCATTGTGCACCCTGTCAAAAGATGCTCTACTCGTGTGTTACCTAAGCATAATAGTGAAACAAGGAATAGCGACACTGTTATCCGTCATGCATAGCGTACGAAGCGCCTAAGGCGTTTTCGTGGTGAATTTGGCTGTTCATCCTATATAGGGTGCATGCGATATGCTGATTTAAAATGTATCAGGCCGAAATGAGCAGATATCGCAGAGAAGAAGTACATTACAACAGTGATAAGGAGAAATTATTACGTAAAATAAAATAACAGTCGTTGCGTGTGAGTGACAAACCAAAACAAAACAAAAACTTTGGGAGAGAGTCTCTTCCGGTACCTGACTGTCATGAAAGAAGACAGCAGCATTTATTTGTATCAGGAGGCGTTACTTTTAATCACATTATTGAAAAAGAAATCGTTATTGAGATTTCAACAGTCAGTCATGTCACCATCCCAAATGTACTGAAACCTGAATTCTGCATGGCCATCAAGAAAACGATAGCACAACCTTGATTTAGATGCAGAACTTTTCTGAAGCGAACGTGAGTGCAGAGCAAAGTAGCTGATAAACAATAATAGGGGCAGAAGGTTGACAATTCTCATGATCCCCAATCATACGACAGCAAGAACACCAAATGATCATCGAGAACAACTTTTGCATTGCATTTCTTGTCCGTTGCCGTGTTTATCCCAGAGACAGTTGTCAGAAGCTTGGCCATGATGTATGATGTTTTCTTGGTTAATGAATTTTAAAACATAGTCATTCTTTATTATCTAATTTGTTAACTTAGTCCACAAGACATGTCTATGTTGTCTTGAACGATATGTCATAATGGACTATATATTTTGTAACACTATATCCTGACTATATGTTGTGTTAGATTATTTACCGACTATATATTCTGTTAGACTATCTGTTATGCTAGACCATAAGTTGTGTTAGATTATTTACCGACTATATATTCTGTTCGACTATCTGTTGTGCTAGACCATAAGTTGTGTTAGATTATTTACCGACTATATATTCTGTTAGACTATCTGTTGTGCTAGACTATAAGTTGTGTTAGACTATTTACCTACTATATATTCTGTTCGACTATCTGTTGTGCTAGACCATAAGTTGTGTTAGATTATTTACCGACTATATATTCTGATCGCTAACATCTCACACTCCAACGGCATAAATAAATGCTATGGGTTACTTTACTTTACTATGCTATATTATGCTATATATGTAATGGTGTGAGAAATTATATGATTTTACAAACTGTATGTTGTCACACTGTATGACTTGTTAAACTTTATAGTGTATTAGACTATATATTATGCTAGATTAAATGCTGTATTAGACGTTATGTTGTTCCAGACTATATATTATCTCATACTATATTATTAGTCAGACTATAGGTTGTGATGTTGTGATAGACAATGGCGTTGTGCGACTTTAATGACGGCGAAGAAGCAGGCTAGTGTAAATTGGGGAGATACATAGTCACTATACTTCACAAAAGACTGCTTGCTTAGGTATGTTGTCTGGAGAAAGTGCCTTGCGCATTTGTACTAACCCCCTTCACGGCGCTGTAGATTCGTTCAAAGGAAAGGCAATGCCATCACGCTTAGAAACCATCCGAACTGCAGGAGATGCCAAAATATGGTTTAATATGTCATTGATTGCTGTTGTGCCTTCCTCTGGATGTTCTGTAGGTTACTACCACAAGACACTCTCGTGCTAACCCATTAGGCAGCTGGCGAGTAAGACAATAGAAAAAGTAAGAAATTGAGACAAGACATGTAATGACAACAATTTTGATTTGAAAGTCGTGCTAGACTAGGATAAGTATAATTTACATCTTATGGTGAGGTAAGCTTCTTTCGTATTCAGTGCTAGACTAGGATAAGTAAAATGTACATCTTATGGTGAGCATCTTTCAACCGCAGACGTTAGTTCAATTTGGTTATATCGAAGCTTTATAACCATAAAAATAGAGGTCGCAATTCTGGTTTTCCAGTCACAACGACCACTGAAATCGTGTTAGAATACATTTTGTATCATACTATATGGTACATTATATTATGTATATATTTACAAGGCTAATGTAAGTCCGTCTGTCGTAAGTTATACAGCCCTGCTGGCTCACTGGAGTCATCCTTCTAGAGTGAAGCACGTGAATTTTCCGGTGCTTTTCATATATCACTTCGTGTAAACTTTGTAACGAGCCAATGAAAATCGCGTTGTGAAACGCGTCACAAGAAGGATGATTTCCCTTTAGCCCACATGTCTTACACTGTTAACGGTCATGCATAATCGAATATTAGTACACAGCTTGTGGAGCAACCTAGTGGTATAATTCTTTGATAGGGAACCTTAATCTGTACGTGGGAAATAGAGCTCGAGCTGCGGATGATGTTTATGAGTAATGTTTGGGAAAATCAATGTGCAGGCTAAATATAGCTTTTGTGCACACAACTGATTACCTGAAAGAAATACGAGGTAGCTTCACAAAGTTCCCGGAATTAATAGATTATATAGAAATAAGTAACAATAGTATTATCTGCACTACATTTTTCTTTATAGTACTTCCCTTCGGCAACTGCACTTTTTTGCCAACGTGCATACCCCTGCTGGAAACATTTTTAAATTCTTTCTTCGACATCAGCTGTCTTGTCGCATAGGAGATAACGCTTTCTGCACCATTGAATCACTATCTTCTCAATGTCGATTTCAGTCGAGGAAACAAGAAAAAAACAGCCGGTGTAATATCAAGAGAATATGAAAGCTGTTTCAAGGTAATTACATTTTGCATCGCATAGGTGGTGCTTTACCAGTAGGGATCAATGTGTATCGTATTGTCATGCTGCATAATCCTCCTGTTTGTTCTTCATTTTACAATCTTCTCAGAAACGCTTGCCACACAAATACTTGCCAACATTGCGGTATCTCTCTATGTTTTATTAAGCGATGCTTATAACGTACTATAACGTACATTTAATGTTAGTATCTCTGAGGGTAACTTCTCAGGCACAGCACAGAATTTGACATTTGTATGCTGTTCTTCTTCTCTTCTTCAGCGTTCATTCTCAAACTCCTGCTGGATCTCTATTGCAGTAGGACAATGGCCCTATTAGATTTCCAGCAGGATATAGTTCAGAGAATGGAAATGCGTTGTGTCGCCGTTTTATTTGCGCCAATGGCCCGACACATCCGTCTTCGGCGGGGTATGCTGTTCAATAAAGGACATTTTCAACTCGGAAGATGCAACTAGCACAACACACAAACACACATCTGCATCTTCTCTTGGAGAGTATAAGTGAAGTCTGCCATGCATTTGCATTTACGTCATCTTTCATTCGAACGCATGGCAACTTTTCTGGGAACTTTTTGAAGCTACCTTGAGTTCAAGTCTTGAACCTAGAGTTTATACACTGTGATTAATGGTAGTATG
Source organism: Meghimatium bilineatum (assembly GCA_034231615.1). NCBI lineage: Eukaryota > Metazoa > Mollusca > Gastropoda > Stylommatophora > Philomycidae > Meghimatium > Meghimatium bilineatum. Next base: position 42,685,658 of record CM067304.1, read on the forward strand.
TTAGTGCTGTGAATGTTCATCTGTGTTGGTTCGTGTGAATGGTAGCAGGTGAGCTTTTAGACTATCGAGTTCCTCTTTAATTATACAGTGCTGTGGACTCATTGGGGTTTATAGGTCAAGTGGCGCCATAGGGGAAGTCCATAAATTAATTCACCACTTTATTGTAATATTGGACACTACCACTCTCTCTCTCTCTCTTCCCCTTCCCCCTTTGCTAACAACATGTCAAAAGATAAGGGACCCACTCCTGCTTTAAAATGCCAAAATCCCCTCCCACAACCTCCTAAAAAATATTTTGCAGAAAAAAACCGATATATTTATTTTTTATATCAAATTTTTAGACACAATTTTCCCATTCGCACAATTTAATTGGAGCAAGTTTTTTAAAATTGATGTCAACATTTGTCAGCCCCAACTACCCCTTGTTAACGACTATCAAACTTTACCAGATATTCACCCTATATTGTTGACGTAGTTTATGGACGGCCCCAATATGACTTATTCCGCGATTTTCATTGGTCACTTGGTGTCTACAACTAATTAAAAGCAAGCGATGACAAGCCAAACAGCGTCACTTTTGAAGAATGATACAGGATGAACCTTCAGGAGTGTATAGTTTGCGAGGGAGTCAACTATGTGATCATCGGGCTGTGTGTTTGTGTGTGTATGTATGCCAACTGTAATGTAATGTGTCTGTCAGCCTATTGCACAGTATATATTACATGATGATGATGTGGATAATGATGATGTGGATAATGATGATGGTGATTATGATAGAAATCCGAGGAAGTATTGTTTCCTGCATGTACTTCCGACATTTATCCCTTTCAGCTCTGTTATGATGTTATCGTCGGGAACGCCGCTTCTCTTACTCGTCATATCTTATGTTATTGATACAGGCCATTGTTATCGAAACGGCAATTTTTTTTCTGTTTCTTGTGATTAACAAAACTTAATTACCATATTACCACGTTTAAGATGTCACGGAGCAGAGTTTTATTTTTCCGTTCCAGATTGATATTTTTCTGACATTCGCTTTAATGTGAAAGTTCTCCAGAGATAATGCAAATCTCAAATGACTGTTTTACTCCAAGTGGACCTAGGATACAATGCAATAAGCTCAACAGACTTCTTCTACTACTGAGTGGACTTTACGATGACATTCGTGCAATTTCGAGAGTGACTTTGGGGAATGCTACAAAACGGGGCTGTCTACATCTAAGATTGGCAGTTGACTGCCAAAATAACAAATACGGTGTATATAATCAAATATTTACGATTATCGCCATCAACGCAGTAACCGACGACGACTCAACCACCTCTACCACGACCACCACCACAAACCCCATCTAATTACCATTACTATGTGATTTTCGGTGCAAATGGTACCGCAGTGCTCTCGGTGGACCCAGGGTTAGTGATAACCAAGATTCCAAAAAGTACATCCCCGTGGTGCACCCTGGAAACCGAAATACAGTTGCTCGTGTTGATTCTGGCTAAAACCTTTGGGGATCGTGTCTGTAAATGTGAAGGTAGCAGATGGAAAGATATGTCGCTGCAGAAATACAGACAATATCTCCGATACCACTGTACCAACACATGCAGCAGCACTGTCGACACACAGTGGAGCTAGTCTGTACGGCGGAAGCAATGGAAGTGCGGTCAATGCAGATGTAATGAAGTGGACAGAAGTTATGAGAAATATTAAGAATCCGTGTATCATTCACCATGAGGATAGCATAATGAGTACACTGAGAGGGAAGCACCGAAGCTTCTAAATATGTGTATAGACTCAGATTTGGACGAGGGCTTCATGACGATAGTGAACAAAATGCGGCTAAGAGGGCGAACAAATTCGAGCCCAACTGTTCTGTCGAGTTCTTCCTAATTCCGAACCAGGTTCGCGGATGACAAAACGTCCAGTACCTGATTGACATGGGAGCAATAAGACGTCTAATTACACGAGACAAATCCACTGGTTGTGGAACACCTCGTTCAAGATAAACGTGAAGAACAAACCGTTTCGGTGTAGAGTCAGTACACATTCGCCGTCCTGGCGACGGATAGGAAAACTGTCACAGGTTAGGGTAGCCCACCCGAAATGTCAAGGCATGCCGAAATCAGATGTGCTGGGCCTACAATGCGCATAACAGTGGCACAACGTAACTACGCTCACGTCGGAAATAGCACAAATATTTATGCTGATTATTATAGAGCGAACGCAAAACAAACCAACATCATGTGACTTTGGTTAAAAAAGTACAATAATGACCACCCATGTGTCTGTCAGAAACTTCCTTCAAATCCTAATATTGACCAACACTTGTCTTTCTTATAGCGCTTTTTTATTGGCGCAGAATGAGGTCTGATGTTCTCTGCAGCTGCTGTATCACTCTTAAACAGAGCGCATTATCTTGTGAAAAGAAGAGAAATGCAGCAGCTCAACAGCGGAGAGCAGCTAGAAAGTCACGGATAGACCAAGATCCGTCTACAGTCGTCATTCCATGTCCAAACTGTCCAAGGACATTTACAGCTCGAATAGGGCTCATTAGCCATCTACGAATTTATAATCAAGGACATAACTAAAATTGAATTTTCAAAAGTGAATGTAACAAGTGGTCATCATCACTTGTGATGGACGAACAACAAATTCACTTTCAATTCTGTGATGCCAGTCGGATCTTTCCTATTAATTTGTATTTATCTTGAAGTGAGTCAGTGATGTTTTAAAAGTGTCTTTAAAACGCTTCTTCTGTCCCTTGGCCTTGCGGGAGCCAGTATGGAGCTCTTTATTTAACCATTTTATGTGCGAACTAGCTGACCTTTCATGCGGATTATGTGTCCTATCCAGGGTACCCACGCTTCCATCAACATTGTGTGTATAGATTTCATCAGTACTTCAATGTTTGGTATTTTGTCCCACTAATGGATGTTTAGTATCTTACGAAGATAGTTTAGGTGGAAATAATTGAGTTTTCTAGTGTCTGGACTATACTGTCCATGTTTCACAGACATACAGGAGTGATAATATATACAATATAACATGGACACATGCGCATATCTGAAGCCTTTACTCGTGGATAAAAAGATAACAACTCAACAATAAACTCAATTCTCAACCTTTTCAGACACCGCCCACATGTAATCCTTAGTGCTCGCGATATCCATATTCTATGGATTACAACCTGCTGAAAATCTAGTATGACAATTGTTCTGCAACACGAGAGATCTAGTGGGAGTTTGAGAATGAACGATGAAAAAGAAGAAACAATACACATTTGAGCAGATACAGTATTTACACTTCTTCTGCAATATCACCAAGCCCTTAGATAGGGAGAAGAGTTGGGTTCAGGAAACCCCCTTCCAGGAAACCCCCGTTAGGAAATAAAAACACAACTTTCAGTACTAGGAATTTAGCGATAACGTGGGTACCTCCGCCTACATGGATAACTTTCCACAAAATTGATAATCAAATTTGTCAGGAAATGCAGGAAAATACATACCCTACTTCATTCTTAGAATGAACGGAGTATAACACATATAATCTTTAAATTTCCTCTGCAATATTTCACGAAGTTCTGTAATACCTGACACTTAACACGCCGATAGATTGTAGCATGAGATTCCAAGCAAGGTCGACACAGATATTATCTTATAGAACTAATTGATAGCCGCGATGACAGATCAGTTACAAATACAAATTGCCGACGATTAATATTTCATTTGTCACCTTATTTATTCCTATCCCGAGCTGCAGATTCAAGAATTATAGTTACAACTCATAGTGGGTGACAGCTTTATGAGCGAAACAAAAATATGTTAATCCGTCACAGAAGCGTGGGGTCTGGTGTAGGAATTCACAGTGATATCAAGTTGCTATAGGTTAATAAAATGTACTTCTTATGGTGAGGTACATGAAGGTATCTGAAGGTATCTGAAGGTGCATGAAGGTATATGAAGGTATAGGAAGGTACGCATGCGGTTGCGTCTGTGGGTCTCATGATGATGATGGTGAGGTATGTTTTTTTTTTTAAACCGAGGACATCAGTCGAAATTGGTTATATCAGAGTTTAAACCATTAAAAAAATTATGAAGATCGCATTTCTGGTAATCCAACACCACGAATTGTGAACTTTAGTTTTTTAATTGCATACAAGTTGCTTCATAATACTGAGCGATTATAATCAGAATATGCGTGTGTAAACATTTCTAAGGCACTCTCTTGGGAAAATACCATTCAACGTAAGTTGGGTCCTCCATCAAACTAATTAAAGCTAGCCTTTAACGTAACTACTTGATCACAGCTTGCTCACGCACAACAAAGTTGAACAAACTTTTAATAAATCATGAAAACAATGAGCAATAACACAAATTAATCATCAGTTCAGGGTTACAGACCCTGATAAGGGGATATTACTCTAATCTATACTCCAATGAATTGATAATACTATAAGCCGTGTTGAGTTGTGGAACTTATAACGAAAAAAAATCCAGGAATGAACTATTCTGATAAGCATACACAATTGCGTCTAACAGGATAACACTACAGACAGAGTTACATTAATTAGCTAGTCTAAGGATAGAAATTCCGGTGAAAAAAACGTCCGGTGTCAACATGGCGCAAGTTTGAACGTTATTCGCTCAGTCGTAACTTGATGATTATTTTGATTGTATTATGTGTTTTTTAAGTGAATGACTAATAACTGTAATGTGCAGAACATTCCTTGTGGGTTTTCTAGTGTTGAATATTCCTGGAGGGATGTCTGGAGTTTAGTCGTTGATCGTGCCGTCATGATGTTCGCTAGGCGCGAACAAGGAAGCGACCGATAGCCACCGGTATAAGTGGTAGCTCTGCAACTGAGCAGGGCGGGGCACCCATTTGTCCCGATATAAAATATTGTCAAAGGGAGTGGATATAAATGGATATCCCCCATATGGATGTGGAAAGCAACGGGAAACTACCACATTATTCTCCCAAGATGAAAGTCATGGCGACACACAGAAGTAGGCCTACAGTTAGTGTTAATATAGCAACATGGAACGTCAGATCGTTAGCGCAGTGTGGTAAATTAGACAACATCAAGCAAGAAATGGAAAGAATGAACATAAATATCCTAGGAATGAGCGAAATGAGGTGGACTGGGGCAGGAGAGATACAGTCAGATAAATTTAAAGTCATATAATCAGGAGGACAAAAACACGAGAGGGGGGTAGGAGTATTATTAGACACAGAAACAGAAAAAACGGTGAAGGGTGTTATGGCAATATCAGATCGGGTAATATTAGTTAAACTGACAGGAAAACCGTTGGATATCAACATTGTGCAGGTATATGCACCTACATCAAGCAGTTCAGAAGAGGACATCGAAATTTTTTATGAAGATTTAGAAATCGCAATGAAACAGTGTAGAAATCAGAAAGTAACTATAGTAATGGGGGACTTTAAAGCAAAAGTAGGTGAAACAGAAATAAAAGATGTGACAGGAAGATTTGGTTTAGGAACTAAGAATGAAAGAGGTGATTTATTGATAGAGTGGGCACAGGCACATAATTTAATAATAGGGAATACATGGTTCAAGCAACATCCAAGAAGGCTGTGTACATGGATTAGCCCAGGTGATAGTACTCGGAACCAAATTGATTACATTTTAGTCTCTAAAAGACATAGAAACAGCATTAGATCTATGAAAACAAGGCCAGGTGCTGACTGTAACAGTGATCATATACTATTGGTAGCGAAATTGTGTATAAGATTAAAGAAGATCAAGAGAGCACCAAGGAATATGAAATTAGATTTAGCTTTATTGAAATCAGATGCTGACATTAAAGAAAGATACAACATAATTGTACAAAATAGATACAATGCCATTGCAAAGATTCAGAGTATTGAAGATCAATGGAACATGATAAAACAGTCGATAAACCAAACATCTAAAGAGATAATACCAAAAGTAAAACATACATCAAAACAAAAATGGATGACATAAGAAACATTAGAATTGATGAGCACCTGAAGGAAAAATAAACACAAGATAGTGGAATATCAGAAAATACATAAGTAGATACGAGAGAAATGCAAAATAGCAAAAGAAAGCTGGCTGAACAAGAAATGCACAGAAATAGAATTGCATTACAACCAAGATACAACATTACTATATAAGAAAATTGAGATGATAACAGGAAAGAGAACGCAAACAGTTACATGGTGTCTAAAATCTAAGACTGGGCAGGTATTAATGGGAATAGATCACATAGTACAGAGATGGTCAGAATATATCAAAGAACTTTATGATGACAATATACATACAAGATAAAATAAACATACAAGATAACGGCGAGGTTCCATCAATACTCACAGCAGAAGTAAGGGAGGCACTAAGACACATGAAATATGGCAAAGCCCCAGGTCCAGACAATATCACATTAGAAGAATTAGCAGCTTTAGATGACTTTGGAGTTGAAATAATCACAAAATTGCTGAATGACATATATAACAGCGGAAACATACCCGATGACTTAATGAGATCCATATTCAAAGCATTACCTAAGAAACCAGGGACCACCGAATGTGAAGAACACCGTATAATCAGCCTCATGAGCCAAATAACCAAAATACTTCTCAGAATCATCATGAAGAGAGTGAGAAACAAAATAAAATCAGAAATAAGTCCAGAACAATGTGGTTTTGTAGAAGGCAAAGGCACCAACAATGCTATTTATATATTGAGAACACTAATAGAGAGGTCTATAGAGATAAAAACAGATCTGTACCTCTGTTTTATAGACTACACTAAAGCTTTCGACAAAGTTAAACATAACGAAATTATACACATGCTAGAGAATCTGAACATTGACAGCAAGGATTTAAGTATAATCAAGAACATGTACTGGCAACAAACAGCAGCAATAAGAGTAGGAAATCAATTTGGCCCTTTTCAACAAATAAAACAAGGAGTCAGACAGGGATGCGTGCTTTCACCAGACCTGTTCTCTCTATACAGTGAAAACATATTGCGTGCAATAGTAGATATCCCAGGAATATCAGTGGGAGGACATAACATAAATAATTTGAGATATGCGGATGACACTGTTCTGATTGCCAAAATTGAGGAAGACCTTCAAAACTTAATTAAAGTAGTAGTCACAGAAAGCAAAGAGAAAGGCCTCTTCCTAAATATCAAGAAAACAGAAGTAATGGTTATTTCAAAGAAAGAAAATAACACACCTTGCAAGATCATAGTGAATGATATAGTATTAAAACAGGTCCACCAATTCAAATATCTAGGTACAATTATTACAGCAGATGGAGGAAGTTCAACAGAAATAAGATGCAGAATAGGACAGGCAAAAACAACATTCAGAAAAATAAAAAATATACTGTGTAATATGACCTTGTCATTAGAGGTGAGAAAGAGAGTTCTACAGTGCTATATAACCCCTATACTAACATATGGGTGCGAGTCTTGGACAATAAACAAACTGGAAAGTGGGAGATTGGAGGCAACAGAGATGTGGTTCTACAGAAGAATGCTGAGAATACCATGGACTGCCAGAAAAACTAATGTAGAGGTGTTAAAAGAGTTAAATGCGAAACGGACCTTAATCAACAATATAAGAAAAAGGCAATCTTCTTTTTTTGGCCACTTCATGAGACAGGCAGGTTTAGAGAACATAATCATAACAGGCAAGATTGAAGGCAACAGAGACAGAGGGCGACAACGTGAGAAAATATTAGACAGTTTTACAACCTGGCACGGCAAAGAAACAACAACGACTTTGATACATAATACTGTGGACAGAGAGCTGTGGAGAGCCATGACCGCCTACGCCACCCGGCATGGCACCTGATGATGATAATGAAGGATAGAAATAACAAGTTTGAAAAATAACTGTTCACCACAGAGAAGTATCTTTGGCAGGCGATGATCTGGTATAAATACCAGATGGCATGCTCAACAAACCATTTTCTGCATCAGAATAGTCCTCATGCTAGGAATACCAGATCTGTCAAAGACCGTGGTATCAGGCGTAATCTCTTCTTGCCATCTGATATTCCTAACATTTATGATTATGACTGATAGAAGACATAGACATTCTTGTACCATGTATTAGACTTCTTACGTAACATATTCATACGATTTCAGCTCTCAGAATTATGTAAGAAAATGTTTTTTGTTGTTGTATAACGTATGATCCACTATCTTGTATGTAGAAGGTATTAAAGACTTGGAAGGAGAGGAGATGGCTACCGCCCTCATTTGCAGAGTCTCTGAAATGTGAGATCGCTAACATCTCACACCCCTACGGCATTAATAAATGCTATGGGTTACTTTACTTTTTTACTATGTAGAAGGTATGATGCACTATCTTGTATGCATGAGTACAAACACATAAAGGCCTACAACAATCTGGTGGTGCAGTATCAATGTTGGTCACTAGTTTTGACAACACTTTTGGTGACTTCATTACGGGATCATAGTGAAAATTAAAAAGTATAACTTACCAGTGTTTCTTTTGATTGATTGATTGATTGATTGTTTGAGTGATTGAGAAATCCAGGAATTGCGAGCGATTAGCTCTTACTTTATCTGCAATGGGGTGGTTTTTCTGAGCTTTCTTTCATACCCAAGATACTTCAGATCCAGGTTTAGTGCAATACCTTATGAAGGAGCCTTCTACTCACAAGGGGTATAATGCTTTCTGTTGTGCGAGTTGTGAGAGTTGGAGACTCACAGCAGACACGGAGAGACGATTACATGCTTTCGAATACAAATATTACAGATGTATTCTACGAATGTCATATAGAGAGCATAGTATAAATGTGCACGTAAAAAATAAAACAAAGATGTATACAGGTCCACAAGAATCATTACTTTCAAAAGTGAAACAACTAAAACTTGCACGGTTGGGACTTGTATGCTGATCTTGTACATACACGGTGTGACACAGTTGTGTCGTCGCTGCTCGTCGTTTTTAGATGTATATGTCTATGTAATCTTGATAAAGTCCTTTTAGTCGAAATGTCGGGTTTGTGTGCTTGATTATTTGTATGTCTAGTTATTAAATAAACTTCATTATTAGCCCGTTTCAATCTTTCCTGTTGGATGTCAGTTTTGCGCAGTGAGTGTATTTTAGTGGCGATCAATAGCCTGACTGATACTGCAGAAAGTCTTGTAATCCGACCCAAGAATCAACTTAGAATTGCTACATCAAATTTCATCAGTATAAAACAACGTTGGCATCATATCTTATTCAGGATGTAGCCATCAACCCTGCATTTTTTGGCTCTAGTTTTTTTTCTAGGCAATCTAAATAAGTTAAGTAGATTGTCATTGCTTTCTGAACGATACTAATGCATAATTGCCTGAGGCGGGATTCAAAACCGGTACCGTGGTCATCACAGAATCGCCGTGTACCACCCCACCACAGAGCCGGACGTTTCATAGTTTAAACCAGGGAAAATAGCATGTAGCGGTAAAGGGGCTGTCCATAAATTACATCAATAATTTTAGCCATTTTTATCCCCCACTTCCTTGTCGATAGCTGTCAAGAATTCAGAGATATACCTGTCTAATTATGTCAAGTTTATTCAACCCCTCCCACCTAAAAGTGTACCAGAAAATATATGGAAAAAACCCTATCCCCAGAATTATTTTCAAATATTAAGCAAAATGTTTCAAATTCCAAAAATTTAAGTTGTTTATAAAACAGTATTGTTGACGTTAACTTTTCTCAACATTCCCCGTCCCCCTGTGACCAACTATCATACAGTTCACAACCTCTCCATTGTTGAAGCAATTTATTAATAGTGCCCTTAGCGAAATAATAGGATTAGAAGTAGACATACTACGGATATGTGAGCATCGATGACCGACCAAAGACCCACTACAACCTCAACTGGAGGACCCTCATCTATTCAGTTAAAGAGAAAAGTGGACTCACGGAGGCTGGTTTATTTTTATCAAGAGACATCGTTAGGACACTTCAAAGATACAGCCCAATCAATGATCACCCACTGAAGTTCAGACTAAACAAAAAAACCATAAACACCACAATCACATAAGTATATGTATGAAAAAACGACAGCAACATCAGATCAAGAAATATACACATTCTATGAAAATCTACAGGAAATCCTACATTAATAGTTCATAGGTCAGGTCAAGGGTTAATATGCTGATGCAATCTTTCAGAGTTTGTTATTGGTTAATTCACTTAAAATGTACCTGATCAATTTCGACAGATCTCCCGTTCAATATTTAACAGATAGATACAGTCATGCACGAATACGCACTGGTGCACGCACATAATACGCACGAATGCACGCTCACTCATGAAATCGTTGCGCACGAATATACACGCAGTCGTTGCATACGACAGACATGCAGACACAGACTGAGGTAATTATGTACTCATGAAACAATGTTGATAGTCTTGGAGTTTCTACGTGGCACAGTGGGTAGGGCATTCGCTTGTGTCCATGAAGCCCGGGTTTCTGTAACAGGTCGTGATTTGGATGTTATTAGAAAGCTGTTTCTCCCTATGAGGCCAGAAAAAAAATGGAACACCATATCTTAGTGGTGTCAAATTATGGTCATCAAAACCATTTTTACTGGCCTCCAAACCATTTTAGCTGACCTGGGAGCTTGATTAAAAACGAGCATAATTACCGATCTCTAAGCTCAGATGATCTACTTGGTAGGCCTACCTGTAAGGTATTTACGCAGAACACAAGATATAACACACATTTTACCGTTTATCAGACTAACGGACACGAACAAATTATATATGATAGCATACTAAACAGACTAAATCAACCCTTCAACCTTAAGATTCTTCTCAACATAAATACAACAAACAAAAAACAGGTGATAAGTATGAAAATAATAGTAAAATCACAAGGATTAGGTCGTAGACATCTAACAATAGACAAATTCAAAGAAACGATGACGAAAGCACACACATACCTCACGGGTTATCATAAAATCGCAAATTAAAAACATGTGGAAATGAGAACGAAATAAAACAGCTGTGACTGGAAGTTAAATACAGCGTCAAAACAACAGTAATAACAATATAATAAACCATATTCCACACACCAATCCAAATCTAAATGACTGAATAATTTGTATTAACACCAAATGGCTTAAGGGTACCATACTTCGATATAAAGTAATATCGGTGAAACCGGCAAGAGACTAAATGGCCGTTTCTGCCAAGATCTTTACGCCATAATCAATAGATCTGATACGCTTGTTACTATGCATGGTGCTAATCACCCGTGACACCCATATCACTGCAATGAAATCATGTTCTACTGACTACAGTGCTAGGTACGCACTTGAAAATCGATTTGAAAATTGACTATTGGGCATTCTCGATCTGAGGTTACAAATACTAGGAGCTTGTTATAGCAGGGTTACCTCAACGACAACCTCCATTATTTTTTTAATCATCATAAGCATTTATGGTATATAACCAAATTATGACCCCGTCCCCGATTGAAAAGAAACATAATTTATCACAAGAGGCTCCTTTTAAAAACTGAAAACAAAACAAACAGACATTTGAGGATACAATATGATACAATATAATAGGATACAATATATCATTCAGATATCAATTATCAGCTTCTATAGAAAATGTCACGCTGGTAAATCCCACAATAGCATTATTTATCCTTTCTGTCCGACCTATTTCCTATTGGCTGGTGACACAGTGTATATACAAAGTGACCAATGATCTGTCGCAGCAGCTAATGTATGACGCTATTCGAGATCAGAGCGCAGGACATGTTCTGGAAAAGGCGTTCCGTAATTACAGTTAAATCAAGCGACAAGTGGCCAGTTAAGGACCCCCCCCCCCCAGAATTATAAAATCTACCCAGAATTATAAATTTTTTTTTTTTATGTTTACCAAAACAAGTTACATTTTCATACACATCAGAGTATCTATTTCCTTACACTGTTTACATTTTGTGTTTATTGGCTATAGTTTTTGTGTTACAACGATTTAAAATTGATAGAGGTATCAGTGGAAATAACTGTTCATATTCGTTCATTTATTAGACGCCATGACGGCTGGCGTAGACGATCATGGCTCTCCACAGCTCTCTATCTCCAGTATTATGTGTCAAGAACGTTGCTGTTTCCCTACCATGCCAGGCTGTTAAACTGTCTAATATTTTCTCACGTTGTTGCCCTCAGTCTCTGTTTCCTTGAATCTTGCATGTTGTGGCTATGTTCTCCAAAACTCCTAGTCTCATGAGGTGGCCAAAAAATGAAGATTGTCTTTTTCTTATATTATTGATTAAGCTCCGTTTCGCAGTTTACTCTTTCAACAGCTCTAAATTAGTTTTCCTGGCAGTCCATGGTATCCTAATATTCTTCTGTAGAACCACATCTCAATTGTCTCTAAATTCCGACTTTCCTGTTTGGTTATTTTCCACGACTCGCATTCGTATGTTATTATAGTATTTATTTTTGGCATGCGCAATTTTTGACAATAAATGACATATTTCAGTGATTTTTACATTATATCTTCCACATTTTGTAAGTTAAACTCATGAAATTTTCAATGAATGTGCATATATTCTATAGCTCGATTCTGAACCATTTAAACTGTGCTTATTTTGAAAGAAAACAAATTATGACACTTTTCATGCGCAAAAATCTGTTAATTGTTTTGTAATTTTTCAGCGTAATTTCTGAGTTTAATTTACTACATACAGTTATTTCCAAAGTTCAGGGTCCAGATAAGCCAGATATAAATCTAACTACTTGAATTGGAGATTAGAAACTAAACAATGATTAATTTAGAGTGTAAAAACCAGCATCAACATTTTCGGATATTTAGATTTGTCTTAGTTAAATAGTTAATTATATGAACTAATTAGTCCATGATTTTTTTCAGCCAGCAATAATTTTTTACTAAATCACCAGTATATATTCTACTATAGTGCAACATTTTATTTTAAACTGTGAAGAATTAACGGTTTTGCAAAAATAAACAGCAAGTAACCCTTTTTTCTGGGTAGATCTAGCCTCAGTTGACCCGAAGTAATGGCTGTTGTTAACTGTAGTGCGTGGTGTTATTTTAACCCACATTGTTTGATGTGGTTGGTAGTAGCTTGTTGATGTGATTTATGCCAGATTGACTTATGTTGTAGGCTACTGAGTCATACGACTCTGTTTAGCCACAGATGTGACTGAAGTCGTTTTTTTGTCAAGAAGGACGGAAAACAAACAAAGACAGATTGCTAGAGGCAGACTTGGGGGAAAAAAAGTGTATGTGGATGATGTATGGGGCGAAAAGTGGTTTGGCAGGCGGTTGCTGTAATGCCGGAGTATGATGAATAGGGCGAGTGCGGGCCGCAACGACCTCCTGTTAATTTGGAATGAGATTAAGTAGCAGGAAAATGATTTTTTGGTTTTCTGGGATGATGGAAGTGGGTGCTGGTGGAGTCGAAGTCTTGTGTGGTGAGATAAGAACCAGATGGTGGTCTTTGGTGGGTGTCATGCCTATGCGTGTTTGTGTGCGAATGTTCTAAGTGTGAGTGCTTTTTATATTTGTGTTTTCATGTGAAAATCATAGATATGCTGTTTATTTCGATTATCGGGAATTACCTGGGACTCTTGTTTCCTAGCCGCAATAGTAGGACTCCTCAGAACTGTTTTCTTCTTCGTTCACTCTCAAACCTTCACATTGATAACTGACAAAGGTAACAATCAATTCCTGGCTACGAGTAGTGCCATAGAGTTTTTTATGAAAGGAGAGAGGGCATTGACAAATGTCTCTACGTTGTTTGTTATACGGTGGGCAGGTGTGCAACAATTGTTAGGCTGTCATAGGGTTGGTGACACAGATGCATAAGTCTGTTGTGCCGTTCTTGTATTTGTGCTATAGGTGGTTTGCTGTTGTTTGAGAACTCCATGAATGGTGAGCGATTAGTTTTTACTTCATATGTGCAGTGGAGTGTTTTCTCTGAGTTTTCTTTCATACCCAGGAGACTTCAGCTTTCTGCTTAGTGCGATGCCTATTGAAGGAGCCTTCTACTCTGAGGGGCCTCTAATTGTATAGATAATATGATACAAAGCTTCCATCGGAGAGTCTCAATATAACGGCATGTCATCTACTAAGGTGTTGTGATGCATGGATGGTTTGTCTAGTGGGCTACTGGTGAGGCCCACAGACGCACCCGCACGCACAGATATAGACGGTAGTGCAGTCTGTTATGTCATGTTTGTAGTCGAAAAATGATAATCTGGTCCACTCTGGATAGCTGATGGTAAGCATAATTTGTGACTTGACATTGTTGATAATGTTGCCACTTTCATTTGAAAGTAGTTTTAATTTCTGCTGTCACTGCCTCGTATGTGGTTTCCACATAACTCTGCAGCAATTTATCACATTCTTTGGTTAGTTTATCTGCGGCTTCATTTCCCTAGATGTTGCATTTTTGTGATATCCACTGGGCTATTCCATAACAGTGGGCGAACGTTTTCCTTGTCCAAAGACTACAACTCTAAGACGTGCGCGATGTTTTAAGATTACTCCAGTTCTGAGAGATCTATTCCTGAATGTAAATTGTTCCATCGTTGTGTATGTATACTGAGGATAGAATTCGCTGGAGGACTCTGTGTGCTGAGGCATCCAATGTGGTACCCCTACGACCCTGAAGGGTTACGGGTTTATTGATTGATGTAGACATACGCAGTATCTTCAAAAATTTCTTGGAATAGTCGACTAGTGTTTAAATGAAGGATGATGTTATGCAGATTATATGTTTAGTTGGTAATGACCTTGACGAAAGGACATGGTAGATGTAACCTTCGCATATATTCTGAGAAGAGAAGATACATATGTTTGTGTGTTGTGCTAGTTGTGTCGTCGAGATGAAAATGTCTTTGATTTAATTGCATACAAATGTCAAATTCTGTGTTTTGCTTGAGAAATCATACTCAGATACATTTACATTTCTTGATGGTTGGTTGGTTGCTGATCCAGTGGTCCATGGGCTCATGCCCTTTGACCTAATGCCATTAAATGGCATTATATTGCTGGGAAGTCTGTTGATTTTCGACCCACTCCGGGACAGAGCCAGAGAATAACTATCACACCTCCAGGAAGTTAGGTTTTAACCTATGCACTGCTTCTAGCCACTGTAGTCAAGATAGGTTTCACTGTGCTCATTCCCCGCTACCAATTGACTACTGGTTATGCCGAGCTTCTCTATTGCTCTAGGCATGCAACCAAATGTTCAAGTCAAAAGGATTGTCACGTCCTGAGTCACTGTGCCTCTATGATTGGTCTAAAGCCAAGGGAAAAAACAGTGCTGTCAGTGTTCTCCTCCCCAGTGCTGCACAGTACATATCTGGCTCCCTCCCAACCACAGATGGTGCATACATATATATCTTCTTCTTTTAACAACACACGGATGTTTTCTTGCTAATTTGTTCTCAAACTCCTGCAGATGTGCAGGGTATAGTCCAGAGTATTGTGTTATGATTTGCAGGTTAGCTGCGATATTTGTGCATTTCGGTTTGACATATACGACTTCGGCATAGCGTCTGGGTCACTTTTGATTACATATGAGATGGAACTGCGGGCTCCACCTCAAAACCTCCTCAGTTATATATGGAACTGTGATGATATTATTTAATTCTCTTTCAGGCACTGGCAATGAATGAATGAATAATCCCGTAACCCGACAGGGTCGTAGGGTAGAACATTAGATGCTTCAGCACACAGAGTCATCCAGCTATTTCTATCTTCAACGATGCGGAGGAGTGAGGAAAAAATCTTGTCCTGTCCTTTCCTTGATGTTGTCTGTTCATGTCTTTATTTTCCCTGCATTGTTGCTCCCTCTTCGACGGTTCACTTCAGTATTGTTTTTGACAAGGAATCATGTCTGCATATATGTCCAAACCTTTCGCTCACTGAAATACTGCAATGGATAATCCCACACAGAGAATAAATAACAAAGCTCATTGGCAATACACAGAGTTAAATGAAATGCTATAGAAACCCCTCATAATACCTTGGAGCGAAAAGATAATCAATAACAACATCCTGAGTGATATCAAATAATCGTCAAAATAACAAAGTTGTTTTTTACAGAAAAATGCAAGTTTTTTGCCATATCAAATGAGATGAAAGCATGAACAAAAAATGACAATGATGGAGAGTATGAGAAAACAAAGTTCACTTAAATATAATAGCTGTTTCCTCTTCTTCTGCGTTCATTGTCAAACTCCTGCAGATCACCAAGATGTTGTCTCTAAAATGGGTTGCGTTGTGTCACGTGGAACAGTTGGGCTGTGATATCTGCGACATTCAACTTGACATATTCGATTTCAGCATCGCTTCTGTGTCACTGTGTCTCCAGAACAGAAATCAGTCCTTACCCGAAAAAAATCACCTTAGTCATATCTTGCGACATCTATAGCACTATTCTTGGCTTTCTTTCGTATTCCGGCAATACGGGCGAATATAATACTAGTAGATGATGAAAAGATATCGCAAGATTGGTGTGTGTTCAGAATGCAGGAAGACTGAGATATTTTCAACATCTCCTGATGATGGTAAGTATTCAGTGAGAAACACCAATTCCTAAACACTGAGGAAGATTGGCCTTGGAGAACAAAAATAAGAAAAGAAACACAAATAAAAATAAAATACACAGGTCAATATAATTTTTAGGCGCATGAAAGGACAAAAGACAATAAATTAGAAAGAGCGTTGCCAGTGCTAGGATTTTTTTCAACAGATCTTGGGTTGTGGGCCGTCGTTTGGGGTTCTAGGGATATTTTGGTCAAATATGCCTTAATCTGGTTGTTTTTTCCCCCAAGTATTCATAGGAATATAGCCAAAAGAAGGGTAATTCCTCTTCACCTTTAACGACTATTTAAAAAAAAATGGTTACAAAAAGTCTAATGGAAATTATTGAATTCCTCAGGAAATTTGGCGAACGGATTTTCAGGCATATTACTATAACACTGATTTTATTTATGTTGAATTATAAGTCTGGGGTTATTTAGGTTTTTTTGTTGCTGGATGATATTTGATTATGGGGGAATCTATGATTATGGCCATACATGGGGGATATGACTTGTGGAGTACGTGGTTCAAAGTGCTTGAAAGGCATTGAAGACTGACTTCATTGTACTTGGACGTATCCATAAGAACGCCGTCTCTTTCAGCGGAGACGCGGCAGGTAAATCCGTAGCTGGAAGCTGTAATCTCGAGGAATCTCTGAAAATCACTTTGTAAACAAGACATGATGACCCGGATTTGAACCCGTGACCAATTAATCGCAAGACACATTTCTTACTGCTAACGAATGCCTAGAATTCAGGTCTCGATCAATGAGGTGTTGGGTTCAATATGCGATTGGAACTGTTTTATTTTTCGTAGGCAAAATAGAACAAAATCTTTCCAGTACAATTTTTTTGTCTACAGTTAGAACACAGTGGACTTTATCTTTATTTCCTGATTCTAACACGGATTACATCTCCCGACTTTTTGCCCTCTATAACCCCCCCCCCCTCCCCCAAAAGTAAACACAGAAACAAAAACAGCAAGTAGTAATGAAAGATTTTAAAAACTGACACATGTTACCTCTTTCTCATTAACACATGCTCCCTCTCGTATTCTCTCACACACAAACACATGCTCCCTCTCGTATTCTCTCACACACAAACACATAGTTAACTATACAATCTCTATCTCAATCTCTTTGAAGCTCACATGCTTTCTCTTCATTCTCACTCTCTCACACACGTTCTCTCTCTCATTCTCTCACACGCACATGCTCTCACTCATTTTTACTCTCTCACACACATTCTCTCTCACACATACCCTCTCTCATTTTCTCCCACATATCCAAAAATGCTCTCATTCTCTCTGACAAACTCATACTATCTTCCTCATTCTCACTCTCTCTCACACATGCTCTCTCTCAATATCTCTCTCTCACACACATGCGCTATCTATCATTATCTCTTACATACACTTGCTCTCTGTCATTCCTTCCCACACTTACACACATGCTCTCTGTCATTCCTTCCCACACTTACACACATGCTCTCTCTCATTCCTTCCCACACTTACACACATGCTCTCTCTCATTCTCTCCCACACTTACACACATGCTCTCTCTCATTCTCTCCCACACTTACACACATGCTCTCTCTCATTCCTTCCCACACTTACACACATGCTCTCTCTCATTCTCTCCCACACTTACACACATGCTCTCTCTCATTCCTTCCCACACTTACACACATGCTCTCTCTCATTCTCTCCCACACTTACACACATGCTCTCTCTCATTCTCTCCCACACTTACACACATGTTCTCTCTCATTCTCTCCCACACTTACACACATGCTCTCTCTCATTCCTTCCCACACTTACACACATGCTCTCTCTCATTCTCTCCCACACATACACAAATGCTGTTCCTCATGATCTTTCTGACACACGTGCTATCGTCCCGATTCTCACACTCTCACATACATGTATTCTCTCTCATTCTCTCTCTCACACATGTTTTCTCTCTAATTCTCTCTTACACATATACTCTCACTCTCTCACACCAAACAACATGCTCTATCTCTCATTCTCTCTCACACATGCTCTCTATTACTATCTCCCATACGTACACACATGCTCTCTTTAATTTTCTCCCACACATATCTTATACATATGATCTCTCTCTCATTCTCTCCCACATGTACACAAATGCTCTCATTCTCTGACAAACTGATGCTATTTTCCTCATTCTCATTCTCTCACACACAGGCTATCATTCTCTCATTTCACAATGCTCTTTCTCTCATTATCTCTTTCACAGACATGTTCTCTCTATCACTCACACACATGCTCGCTCTCTCATACTATCTCACACACACATACTCTCTGTATCATACTCTCTCATTCTCTCAGACATGGTCTCTCATTTTTTCTCACAGAAATGCTGTCTCCATCGCTGTATCTCATACACACACGCTCTCTCTTTTATCTCTAACACAGAGGCTCTCTCTATCATTCTCTCTCTTACACATGCTCCTATTCTCTTTCTCTCACACACATGCTCTCACTATCATTATTTCTCACATACACATGCTCTCTCTCTCATCCTCTCCCACACACACATGCTCTCTCAATGTCTCTCACACATACACACATGCTCTGTCTCATTCTCTCTCATACACATTATCTCTTTATTTCTCTCTCAAAAATACACACATGCTCTCTCTATCATTCTCTCTCAGACACACATTCTCTCTCTCATTCACCCAAACGCATATGCTCTCTCTCATTATCTCTCACACATACATGCATTCTCTCCCTAATTCTGTCTCACATATACACACATGCTCTCTCTCTTACACACACACATACTTTCTATCGCACATTCTCTTTCTCTCTCTCTCTCACACACACACGTCTTTTACTATCCGGAAACGTTAAAGAAAGTTCACTAGAACAAATTGATGGAATGCCTCAGAGAAATAAAAACAGGACGAGAATACTACCAATTTCATTATCATTCTTAACTGTTAACACAGGTCACCTGTAGAAGGAGGCATCAGACTAAATCATCTTTATTGACATAGGATGGAACCTATTGACTTTGGGGAGTACCGACAGAATGAAGCCTATATCCTTGCCTGTTCCACATCTATGAAGAATGACTGAGGAGATGAGTGACCTGAGACTTTGAAAGGAATATCGAATTTAAACGTGAAAGGAAAGAAAATGTAAGCCTTTAGCACAGAACAGATGTTACCTCGGAATCACATATTTCAAGTTTCCAGTGTGTTGAATAGCGATGTCTTCTTCAAGGGGCAAATAATGAGAAATTATCAAAACAGATTATGGAAACATTTCATCATCATCAAGTGCCGTCTCCGCAACGAAGGTTGGCTGCAACGTATCTCCAACATCTCCTGTCTCTTGTCTTGGTGGTGCACTCTGCTAGACTGTAACCTGTCCATCGTGTAATGTTACTCTCCCACTTGTATCTCTGCCTACCTCTTGCTCGCTTCCCTTTGACTTTACCCTCAAGTAAGGTCTTCAATAGGGTGTCATGTCTTTTAATGTGTCCAAAGTATTTTGTTTGCCTATCTTTATTTCTCTTAGTAGTTCTTTCTTCATATTAAGTGTCTTTAGCACCTCTTTATTTGTTTTCTTCTCTTTCCATGATGTTCTCCCTATTCTTCTATATACCCACATCTCAAAGGCATCAATTTTGTCTTCTAATTGTTTATTTAGTGTCCATGTTTCTGAGCCATACATTAATATGGAATAGATGTAGCATTTTATAATTCTCATTTTTAACTTGTTTGTAATTTGTTTAGATATTAATAATTTCCTCATGTCATTGAAGGTACTTTTAGCCATTCCTATTCTCCTTTTAACTTCTGTTTCACATCTGCCATCATTAGTGACTATGTGTCCAAGATATTGATACTGTTTTACATGTAGTTTCTCTCCCTGGAAAACATTTAGGTATTGTTTATGATTGATATGTTTACCTGTTTAGGGGTAAAACATCTTTATTGTTTCTCATTTCAGATCCTACTTTACATATCTTCTTTTTCAACTTCACTTCTTCATCTCCTCACATTTATCTCCTCTTCGTGACCTCTTCGCGCACTCCTCTTCCATTTTCCCTCGCCTCCTCCACTTTATATTTTGCTCTTTGCTTCATCCTCTTCACTGTTTCTTCGGTTCCTCAATTTTATCTTCATGTGTGTACTCCATCCTCTTCAATTTTTTCCGCCTTTTTGTCTTTATCTTCTTCTTGTTGCTCCTCCTCTTCACTTTTTCTTGGCTCCATCCACTTTATCTTCCTATCTTTTCCTCCTCCTTCTCTTCATCTCCTTTTCACCTCATCTTTTCTGCAGTCTTCTTCGCCTCATCTTATTTGCATATCCTCCTCGTTATCTTCTCTTTGTCGCCTCCTTTTCATCTGCATCTCTTCGCTACCTTTTTCTCCTCCTCATTTTCTTTTCATCTCTTTTTCCTTACCTCCTCCTTTTCAACTCAACATCTTCAGATCTTTCTCCTCTTCCTCTCTTTTATTCCTCCTCTTTTCCCTCTTTGCTTCTCACCTTTTCACTTCTTCCTTTTTACCTTCGCATCATTATCTCTTTGTCCTTTTCTCTACTTATTCTTCCTCTTCTCTTCCCTTTCCCGTCCTCCTCTTTACACACTTTGCTTCATATTTATACCTGTACTTCCTTATCCCTTCATAATTCTGCTTTCTCCTCTTTAACACAATAATATTTTCACCTGCTGTCATCCAATTAAAATCTTATATTCTCCTTATCCCAATCCTTGTTTTTTTTTTTAACCTGTGAGAGAAGAATACATATGAGTTTGTCCACGGCGAGTCAACTTCGGTTCAGAAATACAAATTCAAATACACTCTCTCAATTTTCTGCTTTACCCCTTAATTACCTCATTTTATTCACCTCCTGTTATCTCAGTCTCAACTTCTTTTAATCCTCATCTAACCCATCTTCATCTTACCTTTATTTAAATATTCTCATATTCACCTCAATCCTGTTTTCTTTTTCTCTTTCTTCTCTCCCTCTAATCAACACGTCTTCCACTCTCTCGCCCACCCTTTCTCCACATACGCGTCTCTTCTTCTCATCATGTTTGTGCATCAATCTAATTTGTATTATTTTATCCACATCTATCTATATACGTTCATATTGCATATGATTAGATTTTCATTGGATTTAATTTTATGTGATTTTCATATATTTCGTAACGTATGATCTTTTTTCTCTTGATTTATTTTGACTTCTATATTTGTTCCATTCTCTATGATACTGCCAATTTAGATGCATGATTCTTCTTCTTCTTTGTTCATTTTCAAACTAATTTTAATTAACGTAATGTGGTCCTGAAAAATAAATTGTTGTGCCATTGTTTACATCTTAGCCGCGATATCTGCGTCTTTCGGCATGACACATCTGACCTCAGGATGGATTCTGTATCACTGTTACCCTCGATGAAATAGAACAGTATATTCCACCACAATGTGATTCCACTTCCTGTATAATTTCTCTAGTATAATCTAATTTCCATTAATTACTCTCAGAGGATCTAGATCTACGAATAACCTGCTACAATATTTTTAAACAAATCAGACTATAGCAGACGACATTTGAACATGATCTATTGAGCCAACATCAATTTGCCACTCAATTCGAGTCAAAACGGTTTCCAAATGTGGTCAACTCTCATCCTCATAAGAGATGCAATTTCTAGCCAAGACATTGTTCTTCTTCTTCTTCTTCTTCAGAGATCATTATCAAACACCCGCTAGATCTCTCTTGTAGCAAGACATTGGTCCTATTAGATTTCCAGCAGGATATAATCCAGAGAATGGAAATGCGTTGTGCCGCCGTTTTATTTGAGCCATTTGCCCAACACATCCGTCTTTAGCTCAACCAAGACATTCAGCATGTGTGTTCTTAAGTTACTACGAATATGGAATTTCATATATAAATAAGAATCCAGGAATATTTATAGAAAATATTAGAAAGCAAAAAACGGGATTTGGACCAGGCCCATCAAGCTGGCTCCTATTCCTCTTGCAACTTGAGTCAACGTTTTCCGTCAGTATTGAAAAGTTTTGACTCAAGTTGCCAGGCGAATAGAAGCCACCGTAAAGGACCTAGTTCAAATCCCATTTTCTGTTTTCTGATTTATAACATAACAACACGATAGTGGCATACGATGATGAAATAATCCCTTTAACAGTGAGTAGGTAGCTTTTAACAGCCCATAGTCTTTCTGACAAAAGTATATATTCTTCTCAGTTGAGTAATTGATGTGACACGCAAATGTATAAGGTTTTCTGTCTCAAATGCATGATTGTGATAAGGGGGTTTATAGATGATTGTTTCTTTCCAAAAACGAGCCATTTCAGTGTGGCAGTATTCTATGATCATTAAGTCCTGCCAGGTGTGCATCATATAAGTCTGGGTCAAATAGTTCGTTATTCTACCGTCAGATCTATTGACTCATTTAAAGTGATGGCACATCTAGCATTCCCTGCCGCCTTAGAGTCTCCCACAAAAAAGGGCATAAGTGCAATGTTCCATAACCTGTATCTCTCAGTCATACATTGGGACTACTAGACAGAAAACAAAAGTAAGAAACCGAAGCAAGACATGCAGTGACAATCACTTTTTGATAGGTAATTGTTGCCAGATCATCCCCCAACTTTCCTTAGTCGCATCTTCAACATGGCTAGAAAGAAGACATGGACCTATTCTTTGCACCATGGACTAGAAGTCAAAGCCCTGGTGTCACACTGGGGAGTTGCACAGAAATACAAATTGTTACTCGCAGCTTCCTAGTGACAGTATATTCCTAGTAGATGGTGTGATTCGGTAAAGATTTGTATATATAAGCAACGTAAGCATTGCGTACACATTTAAATTTAATTATATTTCTTCAAGATCAACACAATGTAATATAAAATTATATCGGTCTGTAACATTTTAAAAGGGTATAAATCTTGTCAATAGTAATACTTAAATAATAACTCTAAAGCGCGTTCGAAAATAAAATGAAAATAGGCATCGCTTTTTTGTAAGCATCATCTGCGCCCGCTTACAACTTTCCGTAATATAAAGTATTGATATGAGGTTTCTTAAATGTACGAATTACCTCATTCAGCTTTATTGAATCGTTGTAAAATTTTAGATACCCATTAATTAGAGGCAAGTCACTTTTAATTTTTGGGATCTTCCCGTCGAAGTGTTGAGCCATTCTCTTTATTCTCAAGAACTCGCAAGTTCGAATCTCACCATCAACATGTTGTTTATAAAGTGAATTTTGTCCGAGATCCACTAAGAGCATGAAGCTACGGAGTAACGTGCTCTTATTGGTACTTTATGTATGCGACCTACCACTTCACTGCGATGAACAGTGCATATATGGGAAGTAAATATCCTATTAGTCACATCCGAGTACATATCCTATTAGTCAATCATATTAGCATTTGACCTTTTTTATCACCCTAGGTACTCACAGGCGACTTAGATTACGTTTGTATATCTATTACACAACAATGGTGTGAGAGTTAGAAACAGAAACAGGTATAATAAAGAAAGAAAGAAAAATACTAGGTTTCAGTTGAATTGAAGGGTATTTTTATTGTTATTTCTTTCACGTATGAGTTACCATTTTCCCGTAAATTGTGTACCTCCAGGCATAAACAGGGTCGATGACAACAACAATGATCTTTTCTCTCTTATCTTTTGATTACTCCTGTTGCTGAAGTCTCTGGTCTATTCACCCTTGGGGCAAGTTACAAGACTCTCTAAAGGAATTGTGCTGGTGACGCCGTGTAGGCCAACACAACTATGATAACTTGAACCGGATGTCACGTTTCTCCGTCCCCTGGTGCTGGAGTAGCTGTCTAGACTTGTGAAATATGGGCCAACAATGTGGAGGTTCATCGTGAGCACACTAACGATCCCCCAGTTTGCATAGAAGTAATAAGATGAACGTGCCTTCCGGACAATGTTCCAATAGAAGTCCACATAGAGACGTTACAGATCGTATTAGTAACTTAGAACTTATATCTTTTACATTGGAAAAAAATAAACACACGAGATTTAATCTGATCGTGTTTCTCGAAGAAATATTTTTTATTTATTGCTTTTTTAAAAAGTGTTCGTTTTGAAATTCCCATTAGATAACTCGTGGGGCATGATAGTGGTTCGACTTAATTCCCACTGGATCTCTTGTGGAATATGAATGGTCCGACTAAATTTCCACTGGATCTCTCGTGGAGCATGATTGTGGTCCTACTAAATTCCCACTGGATTTCTCGTGGAATATGATAGTGGTCCGAATAAATTCCCACTAGATCTCTTGTGGAGTATGATAATTGCTGTACTATAAACCCACTATTTATAGACTCTTGTAGAGTATGATAATGATGGTATTATTCCCAGCAGAATATAATTCAAACAACGAAGACTGGTCGTGTTAATATTTTATTGACCTGAAAACCCTAATTCGACCATTGTAACTTCTTTTTCAGCGTTCATTTTCAAACTCCCGCTTGATCTCTGTTGTAGTAAGACCATGGTCCTACTAGATTTCCAGAAGGATGCAGTCCAAAGAATGGAAATGCGTTGTGTTTATAGCTGTTTTTTGCGACCTATAATCTAACACATCCGTCTTTGGTGGAACGATGATAACTAATACGTTCAGTTTTTTACCAATTCCAATTAATGGTGGAAGTCTGTAGCGTACTAATTGGCTAGCCTCTGTTTGTTTGATTATTGGGAAATTTGTCTTAGCGATTCAAGACACATCCTTCAAAATCGGGTTGGCCAGCTGTGCGTTTAAATTTGTTTATATGCATTGCTCCTCCTGCACGCTGGTCCCTAATGTACATTTTAACCTCGGTTAAACTTACTTGAGATTTTTTATTCATCCTGAGCCACTATCAATTTGGTACAATTGTACTGAGATTTTTCTACAATTACCCAGCTCTCTCAATAAACAAGGCACAGCATGTAAAGCGTATTTAGAATAGAGAACTCCGGAGCACACAAGGTAATCTTCAGGAATTTCCTAAACAAAACGTCGTGACTGAGTATTGAATCCGCGATCTCTTTAACACAAAGAAGATGATAACTACTGCGTCGCAGAAATTGCACCAGAGGATATATTGATAATACAGCGGATTATTTGACAGAATGCAACATCAAAATACCACACTTGATTATGAGGCTACTTCTAAATAAATTGAAGATCTATGCGTATTGGAGTCTTCTGGGTATGAAATAAAACTGAAGAAACTATTCATATACAATAGAGGGCACATAAGCTTTATTGCTCGTAATTCCTGGAGATGAACCACACAACACGGAAAGAGTATGAAGAAACAAATAAAACAGAACTAGTCTGCAGAAACAAACAACACAGAGTATGTATGAAGAGAGAAACAACATAGAACTAGCCTGAAGAAACAAACAACATAGAACTAGAAAAAATATAGAACTAGTTTGAAGAAACAAACAACATAGAACGAGTTTGAAAAAAAAAACGACAGAATTAGTCTGCCGAAATAAACAACATATACTTAGTCTGCAGAAGAAACACATAATGTGTCTGAAAAAACCCAACATATATTCATGTATCAGAAATTGATAGAAATAATCAACAAATTGTCCCGTTTCTATGACATCAGGCGAATTGAGAATCATGGAATAAGGCCCGTAGTTTTTCATTGACCAACGACATACCTATGGATAATTATGTGATCATTATCAGACCGGAGGCCATTATCAGACCTGAGGCCATTAATTTTCCAGAGGATCCAGTTATCTTGTTTCTTAGGCTGGACAGTCCAAGCAGTCGTTAATGATAAAAAAAATTCATTTGAATTGGCAATTGACCTTTATATCAATTGAAGAGGAAGCAAATCCGCTAACAACTAAACTATCGCAGTTTGCGTAACTTTATGTTCATGAACAACTAAACTATCGCGGCATGCGTACCTTGATATTGGCTAACAACTAAACTATGACAGCATGCGTGCCTTGATATTGACTAACAACTAAACTATGACAGCATGCGTGCCTTGATATTGACTAACAACTAAACTATGACAGCATGCGTGCCTTGATATTGACTAACAACTAAACTATGGCATCATGCGTACCTTGATATTGGCTAACAGCTAAACTATGGCAGCATGCGTGCCTTGATATTGAATAACAACTAAACTATGGCAGCATGCGTGCCTTGATATTGAATAACAACTAAACTATGACAGCATGCGTGCCTTGATATTGACTAACAACTAAACTATGACAGCATGCTTGCCTTGATATTGACTAACAACTAAACTATGACAGCATGCTTGCCTTGATATCGACTAACAACTAAACTATGCCAGCATGCGTACATTGATATTGACTAACAACTAAACTATGACAGCATGCGTACCTTGATATTGGCTAACAGCTAAATTATGACAGCATGCGTGCCTTGATATTGACTAACAACTAAACTATGACAGCATGCGTACCTTGATATTGGCTAACAGCTAAATTATGACAGCATGCGTACATTGATATTGACTAACAACTAAACTATGCCAGCATGCGTACATTGATATTGACTAACAACTAAACTATGACAGCATGCGTGCCTTGATATCGACTAACAACTAAATTATGACAGCATGCGTACATTGATATTGACTAACAACTAAACTATGCCAGCATGCGTACATTGATATTGACTAACAACTAAACTATGACAGCATGCGTGCCTTGATATCGACTAACAACTAAATTATGACAGCATGCGTACATTGATATTGACTAACAACTAAACTATGACAGCATGCGTACATTGATATTGACTAACAACTAAACTATGGCAGCATGCGTACATTGATAGCAGTTGATTATTCTTCTTCGTTCGTTAACAATATCCTGATTGCTGAAAACAGAATTTAATTTCATTTCTTATCGCCTAGCTTTGGTTACATACTTTCTGCTTTAGAAAACGTGCAATCTTGACAACATGTTCCAAGACAAACGTAGAATCTCTAGACAGAGTGCAGAACAATACACTACGCCTTATTAGTGGAGCAATGAGATCTACACCAACGGCTACATGTGAATTACATACATATATAGAACCCCTTGAGATACAGAGAGATATGGCTGCAATGGAGACTTATGAAAGAAGCAAAAGAATGAACCACTTAAATAACACTTGTAGAAAATGTGCGACTAAACCACAGAATGAAACACAAATGAGTCCTCTGTCATGTCAAGGAAATAAAAGATAGCTATCACAGACAAGAGAAAGAACTGAAAAGAGTAGAAAAATATTTACTACCACACACATGTTTCAAATCTCCAGAAATCAAGGCACAATTAAGAAATAATGCAACGAAACATTCTTACCCAGTAAGACTTATGAAAGTAACACAGAAAACAATGGATACGTAATCAGAACAATGGATTCATGTCTATACTAATGGGTCTGTTTTCAAAGCCACCATCAAAGCAGGTTATGATGTCTATGTAGAATATCCAGACAAAACATCTGATCAAGGTTTGATGCCTGTGAAGAGATATGTTCTAATTATGATGATGAAATAACATCAATAGAAATTGCCTTGTACCACCTGAAGACCATATTTAATGTCTTTCCATCAACAATTAAAAGCATTGTGACGTTTGCAGACTCTATGGTGCGCTCTTCAAGTACTAGAGTGTGATGGAAATTGTAAACCCGAGCTAGTTGAAATATATCACCATGCCAACCAGCTGCTTACATCTTATAAAGTCAGCATTGTTATGCAGTGAATTTCTGACCACTCAAAAACACATGGAAATGACAAGACAGACAGACTAGCAAAGAAAGGAACGCAACAAGAATATCGTATACATGAACGACCATGTCACAGTTAAAATGATGTTGAAGTCTGTGAACAAAGAGAAATGGATGAACAGATGGGCCGTGGGAAACATCAGAGGGAAATCTATAAATATATGTTCAGCCCAAATCATAAAGACATTAACTTCCTATGAAAAAAAAAATCACAAATCCATTTTCAGACTTCGCACACAAAATGTACAGAATACAACCACAGCACACTCCAGGGTCTCGGCTGTACACTCATATCTATGACACTGTTGACCACCACCTTTTTAAATGTCCAATGTTGGATGACGTCGGGAAAATGTTTCTCCTCAGAAAGTCAGAAAAATGGAACACATTATATGGAACAAAACAACAGCTCACAAACACATGCATATATCACACAATGACATTGGTACAAAGGCCATGAGCATGGACCAGCAACCAGCAAACAAACTAACCATCGCCTAGCTTCGGTATCTGCCCCTTTTGGGCTGAGACATCCGATTTAAGGACGGATTTAAGATCAATTTGCCCTATTGACTGTAACAACCAACACCACACCCAAAATCTCCTCAGTCACCTTGTACATCACGCATATGAGGTCTCAGTCGCCTCGTACATCAAACACATGAGGTCTTAGTCGCCTCGTATATTACGAATATGAGGTCTCAGTCGCCTCGTACATCACGAATATGAGGTCTCAGTCGCCTCGTAAATCACTAATATGAGGTCTCAGTCGCCTCGTACATTACGAATATTAGGTCTCAGTCGCCTCGTACATCACGAATATGAGGTCTCAGTCGCCTCGTACATCACGAATATGAGGCCTCAGTCGCCTCGTACATTACGAATATGAGGTCTCAGTCGCCTCGTACATCACGAATATGAGGCCTCAGTCGCTTCGTAAATCACACAAATGAGGACTCAGTTCTACGATATCCTTTCGGGTATCGGTAACATGTAATTTAATTTCTATAATTAATATATTGATATATAGATTGGGATCATTGTTTAACCTGGAAATAAAGAAACATCATGGATCTTTGTGAGTCAAATGCAGAAACGCACGAGTAAATCCATGAATAAACTTCATCATTTAGGCAATCATTTAATTCGAGAATAGATTATCGACAACTACCAACTAGCAAGGGGAGGTAACGCAGGAAAACTCAATTACCGGAAGCAGACTGTGAAAAGAATTTCGGCCATCTTAATGTTGGTGTGATAATTAATTTTATTTTATTTTGCGTGCAACAAATACCGAGAACTAATTATGAAATACGCTCGGAGACTATCAACCAGAGCACATTTTTGCTTCTTCATGGTAATGAGAAATGTGAGTGCTCTTTAATATTTTAGAGCAACGGGCCTTTTTTGAAGTGAGCTCACGTCCGTGCAAATACAGACCTGGGACTGTTGGACATGGCCGTCTATGAGACAGAATGAGGAGCGTGGTGAATAAGAGAGGTATGGGAATCGTGAACCTGTACACCCTTTAATTTTACACAAAGAGAGAGAGAGAGAGAGAGAGATAGAGAGAGCTAATTATATCATTACCTGCACACTTATAATCAGTAGAATCATAATAATTATGATCCTGCAAATGTAGTGATTGAAAATCCACAACTGAATTACAGATAAAGCTGAAGATGCCCTTTGCGGCTACGTAAAGATTCTAAAATGGAAAAAGCAGCATCAGTGTTGGAGTGAAGATCGGAATTGATAAATTGTTGGTGTTATCCAGTATGCTGTATGGTTGCGAGAGTTGGGCGTTCGCTGCAGCTGTAGCAATTAGAAAGATAAGTACAGGCCCTTAATAACAAGTGTTATGGGCGAAGTTTGTGTATTTCATACAGAAATGGTAAGAGAAACTCGCACGTAAGAAATAAAGTAGAAAATGTCAAAGATTCACAAGAATTATTACTTTCAATGGTAAATCGACTAAAACTTGCATGTTTTGGACATCGATAATATGTACTCACTGGAGTAAAACGGAAATCCAACATATGAAAAAGTTAATGAAGTTTTGATTAATCACTGGAAACACACATAATAACATATACAAATCAATGTTTCCACCAAAGGCATTCATCAGGAACACACTCACAACATATTACGATAAGAAAGAACGACACTATTTTATCGTCGCAGTTTCCTCTATAGAGCCGTTTCGCAGTTTCGTCGCAGTTTACTCCGCGTATTTTGTTGTTAATGTTATCTTGAGAAAAGCATTATGGTCGAAACGTCGATTTGTGTGTTAATATATGTGTTTTCAGTGAAAAGCACAACTTCATTACCCGGTTTCATGATCCGCATGTTTGGACATACAAGCAAGCTATGATTTCCTGTAATAAACGTTCTTGGAGGATACTGTTGGGGATAGAAGAAGCAGAGGAGAAGAAAGAAAATCATGTACAGATAATATAGCATAGTAGACAGTCACATTTTTAAAAACCATATTCATTGAAATAGTTGGCCTACATATATGAACTGTGCCTCAGCCAGGACGTGGTAATCCTGGGATACTGGCGCATTGGAATGCCTTACTTTGGGAACTAAACTTCCATCCATAAACTCCCTTACAGAACCATGCCTTTGAGGCCTTATATGAGTCTGGGTGTAACCATGAAGGTTGTTATATGTATATAAAAGTAAGTAAAGTAACCCATAGCATTTATTAATGCCGTAGGGGTGTGAGATGTTAGCGATCTCACATTTCACAGGCTCTGCAAATGAGGGCGGTAGCCATCTCCTCTCCCTCGCAGTCTTTACTTCCCGGATTAATCCGGTACCCATTTAAGGCTGGGTCGACCTGGGAGCCGTGTATATAACAAACTGAGAATAATGTGGTTGTGTAAAATGGATTGTATAGCGTTTAAATGGTAAGTCATATATATGAAATTGATATACACTTATAAGTCAGGTCATTGCATTTGTAAAATGGTAAGAGAGTATGATGTCATAGTTTTATAGATAAATACAGAATTGTGAAATGTAAATAGCAGACGTATGACAACACAAGGGGTAAAATAAGACTAACAAATTTTCTAGACTTGGGCAATGACGTCTTGCCTAGGTGTAGGAGATTCGAGGGAAAGGATCGGCAAGGTTTGATATATTTGGCTCTGGATTTCCATGGAGGTTTATATAATTAGACGAGGACGCTTGTCTGATCGTGGGGGTCTTGATGGAAAACAAATACTAAATAAAATTGGGTTTCGATTAGCTAGTTATTACAAATACCCAATAGGGGAGAGGTGAGATCAGGGCCGGTCTTAGGCAATTGCAACCTATGCGGCCACATTGGGCCCCGCACTTCATAGGCTCATAAATTCACATTAGAATTTATTTTATTATCCTCTTCCCTACCCAGACTGGGCCCCGCGCAATCCGTTTCGCATTGGGCCCCGCAATTGTTAGGGCGGCCCTGGGTGAGATTATACTGTCAATAATTTTAATGAAATACAGGGAGGTAAAAAGAGAACTATAAACCGAAGTAAGGGGGGTAATACGATTCCAGGTGGAAACAAATTAAAAACATAACAGAAAGGAGAGATAGAACCATATAACAATATTATGTAGATTAAATTGAGTTTAAATTTTATCATAACCCCAATATGAATATTTAAGTAAGGGAGGTAAATATAAATGGGGATTCTCGATCGGATGGAATTGTCTTTCTCAGAAAATATGCACATGAAAGCACCAGAACAAGACGTCACAACAAAGGAGAAATGACAAAAAGGAAAAACTGGTCACGAAGAGAATCGTTACAACGGGATGAGACCTGCAGACGTTGGCGAAATAATAGTTGGTTATTTTCTGAAATAGAATAGTAAATAAATTGGAAACTGGATTTAACCAATACAATTGATAATTACAGGCAAGAATGAATCGAACAGAACTTTATCAAAGAAGCCTATGGGAAAAAGATGTGTAGCAGAAATGATGTCACCAAGAATTAATAATTGACAATAAGTGATGGATAAGGTTATAAGAGTAGATGCCTTCGGAAGTCCTTCAGAACCTTTCAGGTGGGCTACACATCAAACAGACAGTACATAAAGTTAGAATGATGGTAACTAACAGAAACTCCGAAAAGTGTATTAGCATCAACAGATCTCCGAAACTTATAATCATCTCACATCGCCATAGAAGAAAAATAAACATTCCTGAGATTAAAAACAAGACAACTTGGAGATAGACATGTTGACACAGAAGAAGAACAGTAAGAAGAAGATACAATTCCCATGAAACCAGTATGGAAGTTAAACACAGTGGGGGAACTAACAAGAATTTAGAAGGATATGAATAAGGTGAGGAAAGGAAGGTGATAAGTTGGGATATAGCTATGAATGGAATGTATCTGTACCTTGCATTTGAATCGCTTACCTTTATCGATGCATCTTATATTTTGTACAGATTCTACGAAAGTTTGTAAGAGACAGCTTTACTCAAATTATTTCAATAAATTACTAGTGTTGTCATAATAAGTGTTGAAGTGAGAAGGAATCACTCTCAACTGAATTATATAAATATTTGCACGTGTAATCATTGAGTGAAATTAGGGCAATATATACAAGCGAGTGACCAATATAGTTCTTTCATGCCTCGAGAACTGCAAGATAATGACGTTCTGATAAGATAATTACAAAGAATTTAAGAATACTGCAGAAACTCAAGACTATGTTCACATCGAACAAAATACCCCAATAAATTATAAGGATACTTCAACTAGTTCTACATGAAAAAACAAAAAACAACAACGACTATGTTCATATCGAACAAAATACCCCAATAAATTATAAGGATACTTCAACTAGTTCTACATGAAAAAACAAAAAACAACAACGACTATGTTCACATCGAACAAAATACCCCAATAAATTATAAGGATACTTCAACTAGTTCTACATGAAAAAACAAAAAACAACAACGACTATGTTCACATCGAACAAAATACCCCAATAAATTATAAGGATACTTCAACTAGTTCTACATGAAAAAACAAAAAACAACAACGACTATGTTCACATCGAACAAAATACCCCAATAAATTATAAGGATACTTCAACTAGTTCTACATGAAAAAACAAAAAACAACAACGACTATGTTCACATCGAACAAAATACCCCAATAAATTATAAGGATACTTCAACTAGTTCTACATGAAAAAACAAAAAACAACAACGACTATGTTCACATCGAACAAAATACCCCAATAAATTATAAGGATACTTCAACTAGTTCTACATGAAAAAACAAAAAACAACAACGACTATGTTTACATCGAACAAAATACCCCAATAAATTATAAGGATACTTCAACTAGTTCTACATGAAAAAACAAAAAACAACAACGACTATGTTCACATCGAACAAAATACCCCAATAAATTATAAGGATACTTCAACTAGTTCTACATGAAAAAACAAAAAACAACAACGACTATGTTCACATCGAACAAAATACCCCAATAAATTATAAGGATACTTCAACTAGTTCTACATGAAAAAACAAAAAACAACAACGACTATGTTCACATCGAACAAAATACCCCAATAAATTATAAGGATACTTCAACTAGTTCTACATGAAAAAACAAAAAAACAACAACGACTATGTTCACATCGAACAAAATACCCCAATAAATTATAAGGATACTTCAACTAGTTCTACATGAAAAAACAAAAAACAACAACGACTATGTTCACATCGAACAAAATACCCCAATAAATTATAAGGATACTTCAACTAGTTCTACATGAAAAAACAAAAAACAACAACGACTATGTTCACATCGAACAAAATACCCCAATAAATTATAAGGATACTTCAACTAGTTCTACATGAAAAAACAAAAAACAACAACGACTATGTTTACATCGAACAAAATACCCCAATAAATTATAAGGATACTTCAACTAGTTCTACATGAAAAAACAAAAAACAACAACGACTATGTTCACATCGAACAAAATACCCACAATAAATTATAAGGATACTTCAACTAGTTCTACATGAAAAAACAAAAAACA
The DNA here is from genome assembly GCA_034231615.1 of Meghimatium bilineatum. Lineage (NCBI taxonomy): Eukaryota > Metazoa > Mollusca > Gastropoda > Stylommatophora > Philomycidae > Meghimatium > Meghimatium bilineatum. The sequence continues at coordinate 42,720,140 of CM067304.1, forward strand.
ACAACGACTATGTTCACATCGAACAAAATACCCCAATAAATTATAAGGATACTTCAACTAGTTCTACATGAAAAAAACAACAACAACTATGAACCTACATGATTGATCAACTCTTACCTAGAACGACCAACGACACAAGGATATTTCTGCGAAAGATAACTCTATACTTCGAGAAGAACGCTGATCCATGGTAAAGCATATAGTGCTTTCTAATCTATAGTTTTCACCACGATATTTCATGGAGACAAGTATAGTTCGTAGGATCTATAGTTTCCAATAAAAAATTTGCATTTTCACAATCATGAATAGACATTCACTATCTATTGGGGAATTTAACTGAACCATATTTTCTCAGGAAACATAGACAAGTGCACGGGGTTTAAGTTAATTATAATAGTGTTATATATTTATTATAGAGAAATTGATTGATGTTGTAAAATTTTGTTATTTAACAACAATAGGGTTATATATATTTGTATACAGAAATTGATTGATGTTATAAGGTTATGATAATTAGCGTTCTTCAAATGATTGATTTATCAAGTCTAGAGTTCACGATACAATAATATGGATAGTAGCCATGAATCACACAACTATCCAACATGACAATTCAGGAAAGACAATATAAACTGATCTATGTTAATAATGTTGATTTGTGTTAATATTAACTGTTCTGAGGTATTCATTATGCTGGAGTATAACTGAATGAGTTAATGAGGCCTGAGAGTTGATAAAGGGAACTTAAGGGAAATCATAACTAGACCGATTAACCCAACGAATTTAACTTACCATCGGGGGAGTAGCAATAACCTTCACACAGACAGTTCTTAGAGAAACCCCAGCCACCAAAAACCTTCACGGTTACATGGGTGCAGTGACATAGCGTGGGTTAATGGCGCCCGGGGCGGAATCATAACTTTCCGCCCTTGTGACATTAAAAAAATATGTCAGTGATTGTGAAAGACTGGACAAAAGTAAATTTGTCGCCCTCCCGATGATGCCGCCCTTGGCGGTCCGCACCTCCGCCCCCTCGCTACGCCACTGCATGGGTGTCGCCTCACTTATACAACTGAGAAGAACATGTGATTTTGTCAGAAAGGATATGAGCTGACAAGAGCTACATTTTCACAGTTAAAGGGGTGATTTCATCATCATCATCATCATTTGTATAAAAGCATCAATCAACTCAATTTTAGTTTCTCACAGCCAAGATTTTAATAGTTGTAACTTGACCAGAAATAATATCTATAAATAAAATTGTGTCTGTACTTAAAGCGGAAAAAATAGTATAAAAATAAACAACAACGGATGTTTGCTTGGTGTTTCTATGACCGGCGCTAATATGTCTGAATAGCAGGACAGATTGAGCACGTGACTTGGCATATCCGGTGGAATATAACCAATGAGATGAAGCCGAAATGTGATTGGTTTACATCAGGAAAGAAAGATTGGGAAGGATTGAGGGGTTTGCTGTTTAGTTTAAAGTAGTTTGAATACTACATTAGTACGAAGGAGAGATTGTAAGAATTGAAATTATGAAATTGTGAAGTAGTTAAAGTATTGTTGAAATAGAAGAGAAATTAAGAATTCATGAGAACACAGACGAGATGAATAAGATCGGAGATATGGTGTTGATGGAGGTAATGCAAGTTGTATAAAATGAAAGGTTGGATTAAATGGATGTAGGATGTGAGATACTACTAGGAAATAAAAGGTGTGTAGGAGAGAGATAGATAGAAACAGAGAGAGACACAGAGAGAGATGGATTATAATCATTTGAGGTAGTTGTTTTGTAGAAATCGCAATATTTTCAGGTCGGGCTAGACAGAGTCACCATTAATATATAGTAATATATATATCTGGCTCTGTGGCGGCGTGGTACAGAGCGCGTCTGTGGCGGACAAGGTACCAAATTCGGATCCCACCAGAGCCAGTTGTGCATCCGGACCGTTCAAGTACAATATATATACAATTCTGAGCGTATTTATATTGCCCAGAAAACGTCCTGAATAGGATAAGCTACATATATATATATAAATACATACACACATATATATATATATATATATATAAGACAGGCGAAACAAAGTTCGCAGAAGTCTTTCCAGCTAGTGGCATTGCATATTGCAACCACATTCCTTGAGTCAATCCATCATGTGGGAATGTATAGTATTATGGACATCATACTATTGTATTTCTCTACGAGTACATATTTGCCTCACAGACAGAGAAGATCAATCGATCAGGTATGGGCCGTTGCAACACAGATATTTAAGTAATAGTAGTAAGTAAATATGTGTTACAAACTACTACTACTACTACTACTTACAAGAGGATGATACAAATAATTTGTTGTTGTTGTTGTTTGTTTGTTGAGTACTGGATTCGACTAGGCCATCTCGGGATGCCTAGTCACGTCAATTTCAACCTAGTCATAAGAAGGACTTTTTGGTTATATCGCGACGCTGGGTGCGGACAGGGAACTGACGAAAAGTTCTTGAGCCTTGGCGAAAATGACGAAAAGGCTGTCGAAAGTTTGCTGAAACTTGCTTTTAATCCCGGGACGTACTGCGGATAAGAAGAGTCGTTTCTCTCTTGGAAGTTTCCAAGTCCACAGCAGGTTCCCACCTCAGCTGGAGATCGTCCGATCCTTGATAACTTAGCCAGATTGCTCTGTTGCCCGGGGTACTCCACGAGGAGGAGTATCAAGGTCTGAACCAGTATGGTTCCTGGTCCTGGCGAGCGAAGCGAGCACATGTGCTCGCTTCTTCGTCTCTGCACCCCATGATACAAATAATAGTTTTTATTATCGTTTTATTTTGTAACGGAGTGCACAAATCGTGAAAATTCATTTCATCCTTCGCCATGACGTCGCACGGACTGTTTAATATTATTTTTATTTAAAATCTGTTTACAAACTAATATTGTTTTCTGTGTTAATTTTCTTATTATTATGTTTTCATTCAGACGAAGAGATCGTAGATAGAAATGTGAACAGTTTTCGACATTATTCATTTTATTATAATTATTTTTATCATGTTTTATTACTAATGATTGATGTTTGTGACATCTTTCTTTATTCATTATTAGTTCTCTAAGAGCGCTGGGCAATTTTTTTTAATCCACCCCCTCCCCCCACAATCCTTCCTGTATCTACGGATGTGAGGGGATGTTAAAGAGTGAAATATTGCATGAATAAATCAGTGATAAAGTACAAATACCTTGTTTATTAACATTAGGCGACACCCATACAATGATATCACTTGTACCAATTTTTCTAAACGCATCTGACCAAAATCACTATGAAACACTATACTTAAATTCATGCTCTGTTGTTTGTCCATCACAAGTGATGATGACCATTTGTTACATGCACTTTTGAAAATTCAATTAGAGTTATATCTTTGATTATGAGTTCGTAGATGGCTAATGAGCCCGATTCGAGCTGTAAATGTCCTTGGACAGTTCGGACATGGAATGACGACTGTAGACGGATCTTGGTCTATTCGTGACTTTCTCGCTGCTCTCCGCTGTTAAGCTGCTGCATTTCTCCTCTTTTCACAAGATGATGTGCTCTTTTTTATTGTAGAACGCCTTATAGATCTATTTTGTGCAAGTTCTTCCCATGTATCTTGGTCTATTTCAAAGGCTTTCAGTGAGGTCTTTAATGAGTCATTGTAGTGCTTCTTTTGGCCACCTTGGGATCGTGTACCCTTCATCCAGCTCACCACAGAGAAGTATCTTTGGCAGCCGATGGTCTGGCATACGCACCAAATGACATGCCCAACAAATCTGTGTCTGAATCATGATATTGTCAATACTGGGGATACTAGCTCTATCAACGACAGTGGTATCTGGAATCTTGCCTTGCCATCTGATGTTCATAACTTTTCTGAGACAAATTGTGTGAAAGTGATTGAGTTTTTTTATGACGTCTATACACAGTCCATATTTCACTAGCGTATAACAGTAGCACTGGAAGTACACACACTTATATGAATGTAAATACATGCACTAATGTTGATAACAACAACAATATCCGGCATAAACGTTCTTATTTGGGTACTATGACCGCAGTCTAACGTTCTTGTATTCATTAATGTCCATCTACGTATTTTGTGGTTAATTGATCTAAATATTATATCAATAAATAATCAATATTTAATTGAAATATTCATTTTCTAGGATTTGGGTTAAAGTTAGTTATGCTTTACATAACTAATCTTAATCTTAACTCTAAATATAATTATTTTTAAATTAATAAATGATAAACATAAACCGATAAACATAGGCAAGGAAAATAACACACAGGTAGGCAATAATTGGCACAACGGGGGGTTGCGATCAAAGTACCCGTATTTGTTTGCGTTCATTCTCAAACTCCTGGTGACTAGTAGGATATAGTTAGGAGAACGGCATCCCTTGTCTCATGGTTTATAGCTAGGATGTTACATCTGCCCTTTTTGGCCTAGCACATCTGTCTTAAGCATGGCTTTGACGACACTTGGATTTACAGGATGTAACATATAGCTTCTTGCCAAAATCTTCTTGGTAAACTGTTACTACACGCATAGAAAGTCACAACGTTGTTGTTATACGCTCCTCTTGTGTGCACCAGCAGCACGTTTGCAGTTCTAATAGTGATATTAGTGGTACTTTCGAAAGATCAGGGTCTCTCGTTAGTTACTCATCGTTTACATTGTCATGCCAAGGTGCGAGTACACCTTTGTGACTCTTTGAAAATAGTTTCGTATTTTGTCTGTTTCTGTAGGTATTATCCTATGTTTTAATATTAGGCCAGTGTTTCCCTACATTTTGTGGCCCATGCCGTACCCACTCCCCCTTGGCACCAAATTTCTTCCATCCCTCCCTCTCCCATTATTCATAACAAATTTAAAAAAAATATATAATAGAATGGTAATTGATTCTCTGCAGGCTATTATACCAACTCTTTTCCCGTATGCCTAATTGTTTATGTTTGTTGGCTTTAATGGGATTGGTGTTTTAAGATTGGTTAAGTTTAATCATTGCCGGGATTTACCATACTATATTTACTAAACGCTTCTCCAGAATGTTTATGCAGGCTGATCTTTCTTATACAACATCACTCATCTTGGCTGATGCGACTGATCGTGTGTAATGTTGCTTACGCTTTGTGTTGCCAAACAATGAAAAACACAAAAAAACCCAGATAAGTCAATATAAGTAACGATGAATAAGATAAGCCTAAGACTATTTTATAGAAGAACTTATTTACTAGCAATACTTACAGAGAATTGGTTCAAGACAGGATACTAAGAAGGAAATAAAAGAATGTTTATTAACAACCAACCCTTACTATGATACCACAGTTAGAATTGCTAGTTTTTCTATATGTTCCTGGATAATGTCAATTATTCTTCCGTTGATCAGGTGATGATAGGATACACAACTAACACATGGCAATCTCTAGACTAGAATGACAACTAGCTCTGTTTTAACGATGCGAAAGATTAATTAGTCTCATCCTCCCATCAAATAAAGATCTACCTTGTCTCTAGCTGAGCCTTGTCCACTACCAAGAATGGCAGTGATTACGTAATGTACTTGTTAATAATAGTTATAATTACATCTTTTGCTTTTCAAAATATGGCGTCATCGCAGTGGATTTTATGTAGTTCCCATAGCAACAGTAATTACCATCATTGACACTTCGCGACTTATATGCGCATGCCTGGTAATGACAGGAAACAGTAGATTAACAGACGTAAATAATAGAACTTAGAGAGTGACAGGTCGACAGAAATAAATAGCTTGTTCAACGTGCCTTACGTAGTCCCGAAAGGGAAGCACATAATAATTAATAGTGTGAACTTTCTTTATGTCGTAAGAGGAGACTAAGAGGATTTGGGATGAGGTTGGCTAATCCACACTCCATGGCCTGTCTTTGCTTTGATGAACCTTACTAAAGAGACATTTTGGGGGAGAATCGATCCTATTGAAATCATCATATCGCATCCTTGATTTCAAAAATTAATCAAAAGGCATAGTAAATTGACTTCATTACACTCGGATTTTCCCATATTTATTCCGACCCTCTCAACGAGGCGATACGCTGCCTGCTAAGAGTACCACTCATAGCACGTAACTCAGTAATTTTAAGTCATAATCCACAAGAATCTCAGAAAAAACAGTCTTTATAAACAAGATGGCACGACAGATAAAACCCATGATCTCTTGAATACAAGGCGAACAGCTTAACCTCAACGCTTAAAAGATCCACATACTAGATCCATATAAAGTAAAAAACATCATCTGGGACTTGTAAAAAAATCCTGGAGAACAGTCCCATCAAAATGAATGAGGTGTTGGTACCATTCTGAAGATGCTATTAAATTTCCACCACGCAAAGCTGGGAGCAAGAGTGACAAGTTTCTACTTCCTCGGGTTCCGTCATGACTTTTCTTCACCAGCACCCATCACACAGTCTACGTACTCACCAACACCACTACCATGTCACAATCATTATCAAAATTCATCATCAAAATCAACATCGTGATCAAAACCATCATCATCCATAATCCACCAATACTATCACCATCACTATCACCATCATCACCATTATCACGAACATAATCATCACTATCACCATCATCACCATGATCACGAACATAATCATCATCATGAATATCACCATCAAGGTCATCATCAACATCATCACGATCATCATCATCAGCATCCTCATCTTCATCATCACAGAAAGAAATATAACTAAGACAGACAGAAGAAACTATCATCAGTATTGGGACACAAATAAAGAAAACAAATTAGATGGGTATAAATGGACTTAACGACAGCAGAACGGTACATATATATATATATATATATATATATGACAAATAGATTGAAAAACAGAAATAAATATAATCAAGACAAATCGATAGAAATAATTGCGACGATGTACAGAAAAAAAGAAATGATTTGCCACGGCCCGAATTGAGAGCTAATAATTACAATAATGTGACCTTCCAGTGCTATATGTACATTTCTAGTAAAGGGGGGGGGGTCGAGAGAAAGGGGGTGGGGTGTTATGCCTAAAAATAGGAATTCGTTAGTTTAAAGACCTAATGACCTTTATCTGGAAAAAGTGTTTAGAGAGAGGTTTTACTCATAGTTTAATTATATTCCTCGTACTAAAAGTCATGTTCTTATCTACTAAAAGGGGGGAGGGGTGAATAGTTGAACACTCCAACCCCCCCCCCCCCTTTCAACTGGCTTGTGACCTACTACGCATATCGTAAGTGGCAATCAAGGAAGTTGTGTGGTTGGAGGGGGGGGGGCGTTAGATTTAATATTTCACAAAAGTAATAATGAAGGTAAGCATTAAATATTACACAAGAAAATTGAGTAATGATGTACGGATGGGTCAGCACAGAATGCAGTGAGAAATGAAGATGCAGGTGTATATATAGAATATCCACACAAGCCTAGAGATACGATCAGACGATCAGAAAACCAACCGGGAAATTCTGCAATAATTATGATGCAGAAATCCAGACAATTATTGTGGTAATTGAAAAACTGCTGAACTCCAATCCTGGCCCACAACCCGTGGTACTCCTGACAGATACAAGGTCAGTAATTCAAGCTCTCCAGTCTGTAAAACAGACTTGCAAAAACTACATAATGAACTGTCTTACCAGTATAGGGTAACTATGCAGTGGATACTCTAACTGTGGAATACCAGGAAATGAAAAAGCAGACCAACTGGCTAAGGAAGGTGCTGCCGAAGACCAACCAGATATACCAATGATTTGCCATAAGAAAAAAAACAGATGATCAAGTCAATATGAATGTCACAAACGCCAACACAAGATGACTATCACATTATGAACAGATCAGAACAAGTTGTAATTCTACGTCTCAGAACCGACACTACAGTCACATGCACACAAAATTTAAGTGTGGCAACACGACCATGTGTACATATGGATAGGCAGCACAGAGTGCCAAACATATACTTCAAGAATATGTGTGTATGAGTGTAAGAAACACTGAGGCAGACATATTGGCCTCAGAAAACAACATTGGAATCAAAGCTATATAAGCCACTGTGCGAACTACAAAAGACAGAGAGCTGTATTCAGGAGAAATAATTACGGATATAGACATATTTCAAGTGAACGAACGAAGAAGAAGAAATAATGAGGTAATTGAAGTTTGACGAATAATTTGTTAGTTTAGGAAAATTTTGCGACATTCTAAAGTGTAGATAAGTAAGGGTGATTATCACTTAGTAAGCTTTAGTAATATAAAGCAAGCTGCAATAACACGAAGTAAGCTACAACAACCGCAGTAAGTTACAACAACACAAAGCAAATTACAATAGCACGAAGTAAGTTACAACAACATAAAGTAATCTACAACAACAAGAAGTAATTTACAACAACACGAATTAAGTTACAATATCACGAAGTAATCTACGGCAATATAAAGTAAGCTACAACAGGAAGTAAGCTACGACAACACGAAGTAATCTACGGCAATATAAAGTAAGCTACAACAGGAAGTAAGCTACGACAACACGAAGTAATCTACGGCAATATAAAGTAAGCTACAACAGGAAGTAAGCTATGACAACACGAAGTAATCTACGACAACACGAAGTAAGGTTACGACAACACCAAGAGCTACGACAACACGAAGTAAGGTTACGACAACACCAAGAGTTACGACAACACGAAGTAAGGTTACGACAACACCAAGAGCTACGACAACACGAAGTAAGGTTACGACAACACCAAGAGCTACGACAACACGAAGTAAGGTTACGACAACACCAAGAGTTACGACAACACGAAGTAAGGTTACGACAACACCAAGAGCTACGACAACACGAAGTAAGGTTACGACAACACCAAGAGCTACGACAACACGAAGTGCTGCGACAACACGAAGTAAGGTTACGACAACACCAAGAGCTACGACAACACGAAGTAAGGTTACGACAACAGCAAGAGTTACGACAACACGAAGTGCTGCGACAACACGAAGTAAGGTTACGACAACACCAAGAGCTACGACAACACGAAGTAAGGTTACGACAACACCAAGAGTTACGACAACACGAAGTGCTGCGACAACACGAAGTAAGCTACGACAACACGAAGTAAGCTACGACAACAGGAAGTAAGCTACAACAACACGAAGAGCTACGACAACACGAAGTAAGCGACGACAACACGAAGTAAGCTACGACAAAAGGATATAAAACTGTTAAGAAGGCTTTGAGAAAAAGAAGTTTTTTAAAAAAAACAACTTCATGAAAGACGATATACGATTTCTGATCTGGCAGTAAATTAATGTCCGGGAAGGAGACAAAATAGAAGGGGCGAGATGATTGGATGTAGAAATACATGATGTTTTCTCATTGGTCCCCTGTAAACAGGAAATGAAGATCGACCGAACTTGTCTGATCTGAGATAAATCAAATCTGACGGATACCAGGTACTGATTTCATGAATTAATATCAAAGCAGTTGGCTGACCATGTAGGGAAGAAGTAAAGTTTTGCTTCAATGAACAGAATATCCGAGATGAAAAGAATAAATGGCGTCTGTTATTACAGTTTAAATCACAGGTGACCTCGTGCTGACTAAAGTTGTCAAAGGTCATGCAGCATGCTGTAACGAGAACAGCCGTGCGTCTATGGATGACAAGGACGTGTCTTGCAAAAATATGAATTTATTCCTGAATGTTTGTGATAACTGTGATTTGTGCCTTCTAGAGCAGTATTTCCCAAACTTTTTTTTAACGTGCCATATGAAAGTCTTTCAAAAATTCTGATGATTCCTATGTAACAAATTTACATATTTTTGTTATATTCCAAAAATTTAATTATTCCCTAAATGAAGCTTAATTACATATTGATCAGGACAAATTACTGTAGTTTTAGGAAGAAATCATTCGAAATTAATTAAGAAAAAACAGTAAGTAAATTTTCAAAACGTATAATAGATTACAAAAAAGCAAGTACAAAATTTTTTTTTTCGAATTGTGCCTCTGAGCACAATTCAAATGCAACCGACCGTAGGTTGTGTGGATCACGTTGGGAAACATCCCTCTAGTTATACTTTAGTTATACCTGGCATAATGAATATTGGTTGGAACTCATGTATTCCTCGTATTGTCCTATGTTGTGTAGGTCCTCATTCGCAAGTTAGTTATAACTTTAGAAAGACCGGCCTCGCATATGTTATCGAGCGAGAAAAGGCAAGAAAGATTAGCACCACTGTTTACCTAACGCGCATGTCGTAGGAGGCTACTAAGGAGATATTATGGGTCTGCTCAAAGCGACACAGAAGTCACGCGGAAGTTGGATGTATGAGAATGAAAGACGCAGCTGTCGCAGCTAAGCTGTAAGCCATGGCTCAGCGTTTTCCCTACATGAAGAAACTAAGGAAACACATAAGGATGGTTAGATTTGGTTACATTTGAACACAATAAAACAGACTAAAATCTATAGGTGAAAAGAAGGAGTGAGGTATTGAGAAGTAGAATGAGAGGTGGAGACATTGGGTGCGATACAGTGAGAGGTAGAAAGAGAGATAGAGCGAGATGTAGAGAGACAGAAAGAGGTAGAACAAGAGGTAGAGAGATAAAGAGAGGCAGAACGAGAAGTAGAGACACAAAAATGAAGAGTTAGAGCGAGTTGGAAAGACAGAGATGAACCGCGAGAGATAGAAAGATATAGAGCGAGGTAAAGAGAGGTAGAGCAAGATGTATATAGAGGTATAAAGACAAATCAAGGGGTAGAGAGACATAGAGAGAGGAGAGAGTAGGAGGTAGAGAGTAAGGGAAGCAGAGAAAGTGAGATATAGTAGAGAGATGTAGAGAGAGTGGCAGTGACAGAGGTAGAGCGAGATGTAGAGAGACATAGAGAGAGGTAGAGAGACACAGGTAGAGAGAGAGGTAATGGAACAGGAAGGTGCAGCAAGAGGTAGAGACAGAGAGAGCTAGAGAGAAATAGAGAGAGATAGAAGAATAAAGAAAGAAAGACTGAGAGCGCGATTTTCCGTGTTCAACTTTCAAACTGGCCTATTTTTCTGTCGAGGGTAAATAAAAACAACAATAGACTATGTCTTATACAGGACGCTGCGACAAATAGAGCATGCGATGTCAGAAAAGCAGTATTGACATTTTTTTGGACAGAGTAGAAGATCTCTTGTCAAAGTATTTCACACTCCTGAGAGTTCAAATCTTTTGAGTACGAAATAAAGCGTCGCTCAAACCATCACATTGTACATAGGAAATAAGAGATAATTGTTCGTAATTCATGAGGGTAAAACAATAATAACAACAACAACATTGCATGAATGTATGTGGTATAAGTGATGTGATACTGTGGTTTTGACTTAGGTGTGCTCGCCAGTGTGTGTGTGTGTGTGTGTGTGTGTGTGTGTGTGTGTGTGTGACAGCATCAAAGGACCAGACATTCCGAGTTATTGAAAAAAAATTCACTATTTCAATTATTCGCTCATGTGCCCTAGAATGGAAACCGGCCACCCAAAAAACTTGAAACTAGGGCGATGAGATGTCTGAGGTCATAAATCACTGCTGGTGCTTCATGATAAACCATAAACAGCTGCGGACTCACGGGAGCGCAGGTCGTTAGAGAGTGAGTAAATATCTTGATTAAGGTCAGAAACAAGAAAGACAGTAGGGGGACACGAAAGAGGATAAGGGGACACAATGACAGGAGTGAATGAGTGCACTGGTGAGTAGTGCATGATTGAGAGAGAGAGAGAGAGAGAGGATGGTATGGTGGGATAATGATGAGTTAGACGGGCATTGGTATAAAATAAAAGAGATTGAGAGAGAGAGAGATAGAGTAACGGGGGTGGATAGATATGAAGTGAAGGAAACACGAGTGTAAAAGAGAGATAGAGAGAAAGAAACAAAAATAAATAATTGATATGAAGAAAAATTGATATGAAGGTAAAGTAAGGAAGGTCCCAGAGAAACAACCTGCCGTCGGGGATAAAGATAACTCTTCATATACTAAGCCACAGAAACTATTAAGTGGGGAGGGCAGTTCCCTTCCTTGCTGTGTCTACCTTCCTTAACTGAAGAGTTAGGTTCCAATTTTACAGCTGGGACTAATAGATGAGTGATGATGTCAGGCGAGAAATCCCGACCCTGATTTTTTCTTGCTGTCCGCACGCAATTTCGAACCTGTCACGATGCAACCCAATCACACTTCTCTGAATGTAGGCTAATCACGCATCTCTGAATGTAGGCTAATCCTCTGAATGTAGACTAATCACACTTTTCTGAATGTAGACTAATCACACTTCTCTGAACGTCGACTAATCACACTTCTCTGAATGTAGGCTAATCACACTTCTCTGAATATATGCTAATCCTCTGAATGTAGAATAATCACACTTCTCTGAATGTCAACTAATCACACTTCTCTGAATGTAGGCTAATCACACTTATCTGAATGTAGGCTAATCACACTTCTCTGAATGTAGGCTAATCCTTTGAATGTAGGCTAATCACACTTCTCTGAATGTAGACTTATCACACTTCTCTGAATGTCGACTAATCACACTTCTCTGAATGTAGGCTAATCACACTTCTCTGAATGTATGCTAATCCTCAGAATGTAGAATAATTACACTTCTCTGAATGTCAACTAATAACACTTCTCTGAATGTAGGCTAATCACACTTCTCTGAATGTAAGTTAATCACACTTCTCTGAATGTAGGCTAAACACACTTCTCTGAATGTAGGCTAATCACACTTCTCTGAATGTAAGTAAATCACACTTCTCTGAATGTAGGCTAATCACACTTCTCTGAATGTAGGCTAATCACACTTCTCTGAATGTAAGTTAATCACACTTCTCTGAATGTAGGCTAAACACACTTCTCTGAATGTAGGCTAATCACACTTCTCTGAATGTAAGTAAATCACAGTTCTCTGAATGTAGGCTAATCACACTTCTCTGAATGTAGGCTAATCACACTTCTCTGAATGTAAGTTAATCACACTTCTCTGAATGTAGGCTAAACACACTTTTCTGAATGTTGACTAATCACATTTCTCTGAATGTAGGCTAATCACACTTTTCTGAATGTAGGCTAATTACACTTCTCTGAATGTAGGCTAATCACACTTCTCTTAATGTAAGTTAATTACACGTTTCTGAATGTAGGCTAAACACACTTTTCTGAATGTCGATTAATCAACTAATCACACTTCTCTGAATGTAGGCTAATCAGACTTCTCTGAATGTAGGCTAATCACACTTCTCTGAATGCCGACTAATCACACTTCTCTGAATGTAGGCTAATCACACTTTTCTGAATGTAGGCTAATTACACTTCTCTGAATGTAGGCTAATCACACTTCTCTGAATATCGGCTAATCACACTTCTCTGAATGTAGGATAATCTTCTCTGAATGTAGACTAATCACACTTCTCTGAATGTCGATTAATCATACTTCTCTGAATGTAGGCTAATCATACTTCTCTGAATGTAGGCGAATCACGCTTCTCTCTACGTAGACTGTTGTAAAACTGTCTACCAAATGGATAACTATTAAAAGAAACGATAAATGTCAAAATTCAATTTTTACAAATAATAGATATACACAGATTTAACATTTATCCGGTCTGACTATGCATCTGGCGCGTCTTTCGTCAATTATACAGTCTCATCGAAGCCTTATATTAGACTCAACGGAGATCATTCTAAGGTGAGATATTTGACTTGTTTTTCTTGTGTTTTCATCATTCATTATGAGTACCCCTTGTGTCGACAGCTAATTAAAAACATGCAACAAGTCAATTGCGTCACTTTATATGGATGATTTTGCAATTTAGTCACAGGTCTTGTATTGTATTTCTTATGCTGTAGAGTGTTGTGGCATGAGAGTATGCAAGAACTTCAATAACTTAATACCTTCAAATATCTCTTGGGTTCAAAGATGTGATGATGGCATCTTGGGAAATGAGATTAAGCGATGACTCGTGATGGCTATGGCTGCCATGATAAGACAGATTATGATATGGAAAAGTAAGACCAGTATTACAGTATAGATCAATCTATTCATGTCTCTGGCGCGAAGTATACATTTATACTTATATGAAAGTTGGACTCTCAATGCAGACACGGAAAGAAGGATTTAGGATGTTGAAAAACAAATTCTACAGGCATTATGTAAGAATACGTGATATAGAACATAAGATATATATATATTTGTCCTGTAGGGAAATAAAGATATGTGCAGGTAATCAAGAAATTCTTTCGGCAGTGGTGAAATGGGGTAAACTTGTTTGGTTTGAATATGTAACACGACTCATTTTCTAAATTTATTTTGCAAACGAATAGTTGAGTGTTGATTGATTCTTGATTAGGAACACGCATTGCATCACTGGGGACATTTCCATAGATGCTCTGATTGATGTTCCCTCAGCCATATAAAAGTGTATAAGCTCTGTGTCCTGGTTACGCGTTCTTCTGATCTCTCCACAGAAGGAGCACTTTCTTCCATCGCCTCTTGTCCCTGCCATTTATACGATTCTCTAAATATGTACATTGTCTCGTTCGACCTCCTTCTCGTCTTCTCGTAGGGTATCCATGATTGCTCTAATCAATTGAATCCTATATTTTCTTATCTCGGTTCCGTTCATCAAGGCTTTACCAGCCAACACATCGGCTCTTTCGTTTCCCCTGACCACAGTATTAACTGGACAGTAGATCCACGTATCTGTCTGCGCGTTATTAAGAAGAGTGACCCATTCAGTTCTGACCATACACTTTTCTATCCTGCGCAGCATACTTTGAGAGTCCGATATAAACATTGTATCTGTTGGTGCTTGCGTCACCGGTCAAAGTGAGAGCTTCTGTCACCTCTTCTATTTCCGTTCCTATACTCGATGTTTCGTGGAGTATGCAGTGACTTCTCAGCTAATTTTATGCCATTTAAACCACACTTGTTTGTTTCTTGTGTTAATGAGCCGTTTGTGTAAATTATTGTATTGTGTGGCTTCGAGTGCTGCAGTATGAGTGCATGTATAATTTCCTCTGTTCAATTGGCAGCCCAATCGCCGCATTTTCTTCCCATCCGTATAGCAATTGTTGTCAATAACTTTCTAACTTTGCCAAATGTCACCAAATCACAGCTTCTTCCCTCTTCCTCCAGTTCACAAGCTCTGAGTAGAGTATCTTCTGCTTCTGATATCCAAAACCTTTCTCTCTTGATAAGCTTTCCTTTTGTGTTATCTAGAGATTGGTGTAAGAGGCGATGATCATTATTGGCGACCTTGAAGTATTCTTAATCTAAGCTATTTATGTCGTGCTTTGATGCCAGGTAGGTCCAGCAGAAACCTCATGGCCGCGACTGGTGTATCTCTTGTGCATCCTAGAACATCTCTCATGACCTCATTCTGAAATCTCTCCAGTCTATCCACCTGTGTGTGTGATAGTGTAAGTAAACCTAAATCATAGTCCAACACAGATAATATCATCTAAAAAAGGTTCATTGCAGCATACCGGCAGATTCCATGATTTTGACTGCACTGACACCCTTTCCATCTTTCTGAATAACATTGTCAACATGTTTCGAGAAAAATAGGCTTCTATAAAGAATTATGCCTAGATATTTCTTATCTGCTCCCTTTCAATGTTGGTGCATATGAAGGTGGCTGCTGGTACTTTGTATGTGACTATGTTATTATTCAGCGAGAACCAGACGATCTATGCCTTGCGAGAATTGATAATTGTATCGTAGTCAATGCATCAGAGCGACAAATGTTCTAGATTACTCCGGACGCCATCAGTCATGTCTCTTCTGTTTCTGCCTTGCTTGTACAGCAAGAGATCGTCCGCATACGTTAGTATTCTGCCGGGTCCAGCCTCCTGAAGCTGCGCTATTTTTTATGTGTAGACGTTAAAGAATACAGGTGATAGTGGCAATAACCGTGGCAATACCGGTGATACAATTTTGATCTCTGATGTCCAGGATCCCAATCTCAGAGCAAGAGGTCTGGACATTAGCACCATTGAATTATCCACGAGTCGATGCTGAGTTCACATAGTAAATGTATCAGCTGGCCGGAGCTGACTCTGTTGTAAGCATCTTCTAGGTCGATCGTGGCGACAACTGCTTCCTCCTGTGCCTGAAAGCCTTATAGATGTCATAGGCATGGATTTCCGCATTTGTGGTCGTGACTCTCTCCGATATGTATGCACATAGAGTGTCAGGAAATAAGCCACTATTTTCCAAATCAAATGCCAGGCTTCTTGCAATTATCCTCTCCAGCAATTTGCCGTAAACATTTTGTAAACTGATGATACGATAACTGTTGATGTCGGAGGCTTTGCCAGGGGGAGAAAGTAACTGTGCAACCACTCTTCTGGTACGCGGTCTGTTTTCAGAGTTGTGTTGAAATCATCAACAATTGTTGTAAGCCGTCCTCTGCAATATCTTTTAGGAGTCTATCGCGTATTCCATTGGGTCCTGGTGTACCATCTGATGTTTTCTTTATGGTCTCTTATACATCCTCCAACGAGACCAGTTCCTCATCAGCAATGCTGGTAGTATTATGTTCATTTATACTGTTTTGATCTGATTGTTGGAGGTATCTGCTGATGAAAGCGATGCCCTTCTGCTCATCTGTGGTTAGTAATAACCTCGACTCATCCTTCAAGCACAAGTTTAATTTTGTGTCAGTTTTTTATTTCATTACTTTATCTAAGTTCCAAATAGTGTATAGGACACTCGGCTAGAACAACTGGCGCAAAATTATTCCAGCGTTCTTTCTTGACTCCCTTTACGATTTGTTTAAAGGTTTCAGTGGTCTTCATAGTAATCTCTGACTCTTTTTGGTGCTTTTCATGG
Organism: Meghimatium bilineatum; assembly: GCA_034231615.1. Taxonomy (NCBI): domain Eukaryota; kingdom Metazoa; phylum Mollusca; class Gastropoda; order Stylommatophora; family Philomycidae; genus Meghimatium; species Meghimatium bilineatum. The sequence goes on from CM067304.1 coordinate 42,737,034, forward strand.
TGAATTATGTCTTGTCGTCTCTTATGTTGCCACTCTCAGACGCTTCGCTTCTTCGAATAACTCAACAGCATCATCATCAAGTGCTGCTTCCGTAACGAAGGTTAGCTGCAACAGTTCTCCAACATCCTGTGTCTCTTGTTTTGGTGGTGTACTCTGTAAGGCTGTAACCTGTCCATCTTGTGATGTTACTCTTCCACTTGTATCTCTGTCTACCTCTTGCTCGCTTCCCTTTGACTTTACCCTCAAGTAAGGTTTTCAATAATATTTTTTAATGTGTCAAGTTTAATAGTTTATTTAAATATTTTATTTGCCTAAACTTTACTTTTCTTAGCAACTCTTTCTTCATATTAAGTGTTTTAGCACCTCTTTATTTGTTTCTTCTCTTTCCGTGATGTTCTACATATTCTCCTATATACCCACATCTCATAGGTATCAATTCTGTCTTCTAATTGTTTATTTAGTGTCCATGTTTCTGATCCATACATTAATATAGAATAGATGAAGCATTCATTTTGTTTAGATATTAATATTCTCCTCATGTCATTGAAGGTACTTTTGGCCATTCCTATTCTCCTTTCAACTTGTTTCACATGTGCCATCATTTGTGATTATGTGTCCAAGATATTGCTAATGTTTTACTTGTTGTAGTTTCTCTCCATGTATTCTAATGTTTAGCTCTTGTTCTTCTGTGTCTATGTTGATTATCATGGTTTTTGTTTTTTGGATATTTATAGCCAGTCCATATTCATTACTTAATATATTTACTTTATCTATTAGTCTTTGTAGTTCATGTTCACTTTCTGCTAAAAGAACAGTGTCATCTGCATATCTAAGGTTGTTTATTATTTTCCCATTGATCTTGTCCTGGCATTTCTTCTATATTTTTTAAAGATATTCTCTGTGTAAATATTAAATAAGCTTGATGATAACATGCTTCCTTGTCGTACTCCTCTTTTTATTTCTATGTATGGTGAGTAGCTGTTTTCACACCTTATTGATGCAGTTTGTTCCCAATTTATATTTCTAATCAGTCTGATGTCTTTTCCATCTATGCCTATTTCTTGAAGACATTTGGTAAATTTTTCATGTTGGACTCTGTCAAAGACCTTGCTGTAGTCTATGAAGCAAATATAGATACATTTTTGGACTTCTATATATTTATCTATCACTAGTCGGATACTAAGTATAGCTTCTCTGGTTCCTGTGTTTTTCCTAAAACCGAATTGTTCTTCACCGACCTCCGGGCCGTGTCTATCTTGTTTTTAATTCTTTCATGTATAATCTTGAATAGTATTTTAGTTAAATGACTCATTAGACGTATTGTTATATATTCTGTACAGTGCACAGCCCTGGGCTTCTTAGGTATTTGCATGAATATTGATGATGTCAGGTCTTTAAGTATGTGGCCTGTTTCATATATGTCATTGCAAAGTTATGTGTTAAAATCCATACCAACTTCGTTAACTTCGAATAACTAAGTTAACGAATACGTTGACGATTGAGAAGAGGAGTACAGAAAAAAAAGTCAGCGATTTGATAACAAGAAAGAATGGTCTAGTCATGATTTCTCTACACTCACCCCGAATGGTTGAGCATCGAGTTTTTTGGAGAGCTTTTTGTATTGATGTCTCCAGAGTGGCATCCTTTCGACTCTGATGTGCTTTGTTTATTATTATGATTATTATTTTTTGAGAAGACTGTTTGATCTTGAAGTGTGCTATTGTGAAAATTGTCGGTGTCCTGCAGGTCCTCGAAAAAGGAACAAAGAACAGAGACACTGCTATCTGATATGCATGTCGTAAACGACGACTAATGCGGTTTTATGGCGTGTTCTTACTCTGAACACCTCTCAGTCTCGGGCAAGCAAGCCTGCATTGGCCAGATATATGTGCATAGATTATCCGATGTCGCTGGTCCATCGTCTTCTTGGTCTTCCTCTTCTTCTCTCGCCTGATACTCTGCCCTACAGAATCAACCTTTCAATAGCATCATGTTGCTTTAAGTGTCCAAAATACTGTAGCCTCCTTCTTATGATGGTATTTAGAAGCCGCCCTTCATTTCGTTTTAGTAATTTTAAAATTTCAATGTTCTTCTTTTTCTCTGTCCATGATATTTGAAGGATATTTCTGTAGCACTTCATTGCAAATTAATTTATTCCTTTGGACACTGTCTTTTTTTAAAGTCGAAGTCTCACATCAATATAATACCACTGAGAAAATACATAATCTTAAAAGGGTTACTTTAGTGTTGTTATTATTACTTTGCTACAACTTTCTCATTTACGTTACTTTTAGGTGTTGTTGCAATTGCGAATCTTCTCCTAATCTCGACTGAACAACCTCAATAACTGTTTATGTTTTGCTCCCAGATATTCGAATTTATTTACACATCTCTACAGTACATCCTGATAATATCCAGGAGATTGAGAACGACCCAATAAGTGCAATTTGTAAAGTGTAAATATTTTAAAGCCTATAAGACAGCAAATTCCCCGTACACTGAGAAGGATGTGGGGTATAGTTTTGATATCTGCGGTCCAGGGACTAGACGAGGAGCAACTTTAACAAACATCACATTTGCTATTCATCTTGCAATATTCATATCAATATTGCGTCTCTAAACACACCAGGGTAAGTTACGCTATTTGTTTTGAATCAGCTCGTGGAGCTATTCTGGACAAGGACATGAAAAAGGACAGAGTGATAAATCCTCTTGTGAGCAGCCAGTGATGGAGGTTGTGGAGATTGTGACAAAAGAATATTAACTGTTCAAAGAGGTCAAAGCTAACTAATGAGGCAATTTAATCTCCTCGTGAATGGATATTTCAAATACAAATGTTAACAATTTATGCAGCATCGGGTTGTAGACACATCTGTTGTAAGAGTGAGGAGCTATGAGGTCCTCTGTTCTTGTTTGTTTTTCTTTCTTTTTTCACACTCTCGACTTTCCTCACCTTTAATCTATCCACATCATCTACTCTCTCTCTCTCTCTCTCTCAATGTGTTCTCTTTCATATAAAAACCCATCTACATCTATATTCTCTCTCCAATTTCCACCAGAAGTTAACATCATCTCTCCAATCTCCATCAGAAGTAACATTCTCCCTTCAATCTCCATCAGAAGTAACATCCTCCCTTCAATCGCCATCAGAAGTAACATTCTATCTCCAATCTTCATCAGAAGTAACATCCTCCCTTCAATCTCCATCAGAAGTAACATCATCCCTTCAATCTCCATCAGAAGTAACATCTTCCCTTCAATCGCCATCAGAAGTAACATCTTCCCTTCAATCTCCATCAGAAGTAACATCTTCCCTTCTGATGGAGATCAGATGCAACATTCATATTCTTCTCGACGTCTCCCTTTATCTTAATAATGCACGTCCCTCCACCACCAAAAAAATAATTTAAAAAATATAAAAATTAACAAACAACCAAACAAATAATCTAAGTTTCTCGATTTATGGCAATTTTAAGAACCTTTGTGATAAATCCAGGGACTCTATCCCCTACCCTCGGACCAACCGCCACCCTCAGCTACTTGTTTTACTATAGAGAAGTCGGCACAACTAGAGATAAACATTCGCTCATCAGAGGTTTTTTTTTATCTATCAACAGTAACACGGAATAATACTCATCAATTGCGCGTTACTTCGACAGGCTACACTCTTGTGGTCAACCAATGAAATAAAAGAAAGTAGCATCTCGTACTGACGTGCAAGTTTTTGTTGTTGCGTGTTGTTGTCAATATCACAAGAAAGGCCTCTCGGGTGCGGATGTTTGCAATTTAATTATCTCGATTTCTCTATAGTTCATCATGGTCTTGTACAGCTGAATAACCACAACACACAAAATGCGGGATAGCACTCAGAATAGATGACATAAAGAATTGTTAGAATTAAAGTGTGACTATTCTTTGTTCCCAGGATTGCGATACTCAAACTTCTACGTACAGCTGCCCGAAGATCTTCTTCTTCTACATTTCCTCTAAAAAACTTCTGCAGATTTGCAAGATGTAATCCAGAGAACGGAATGCGTTTTGTCATGATTTACAGCATTACTGCAATATCTGTGACTTTAGATCTGACAAATCCGACTTAAGCAGGATGTTCAGTCACTTTGACCATATAGGAATGGGGCAGATAACTTCACTCCATAACCGTACTTGCCACCTCTTATGAAATGCGTGGAAGGTAAAGCGCTATTATTCCTTGAGCTCATTTCGAGCTTTAGTAACACACGAGCGTTGCCTGAGGAAAAATAAATTTAACAAGGTAACTTGGCCACTTGAGATGGGGCTGATAATCTCTGAACCACAGAGCCAGACAAATAAGATACGATAAATATAAAAATACCACACGGTTTTCAAGCAATTGTTCTCGAACTTCAACTGGATCTCTCCTGTAAGAGTAACATCATCATCGTCATAAAGTGCCGTCTCCACAACGAAGGTTGGTAGCAACAGACCTCCAATATCCCCTGTCTCTTGTCTCGGTGGTGCATTCCGCTACACTGTAACCTACCCGTATCGTGATGTTACACTACCACTTAGACCCCCATCTGAGTAGAAGGCTTACTCAACAGGCATTACACGATGCCGAAAGCTGTAGTCTCCAGGGTATGAAAGAAAGCTCAGGAAATATCCACCCTATTGCAAATAGGAAGTAAATAAGAGTTAATCGCTCGCAACTCATGGGGTTCTCAAACAAACAAAAAACAAACTCTCCCACTTGTATCTCTGCCACCCTCGTGCTTGCCTCTCCTGGACTTTACCCTCAAGTAAGGTCTTCAACAAGGTGTCATTTCTTTTATTATGTCCAAAATATTTGATTTGATTGATCTTTATTTCTTCTCTTTATGATCTATATTAAGTGTTGTTAGAACCACTTGTTGCTAGATTATTTTGCTATATATTCATAGAATATCCCCCGTTCTTCTATATATCCACTTCTCAAAGGCATCAATTCTGTCTTCTAATTGTTTATTTATTATCCATGTTTCTGAGCCATACATTAATATAAAATAGATATATCATTTTATAAATGTAATTTTTAGCTTGTTTGTAATTTATTTAGATGTTAATATTTTCGTCATGCCATTGAAGGTACTTTTAGCCATTCCTGTTCTCCTTCTAACTTCTGTTTCACAATTGCTTTTGTTCTACTTGTAATTATGTCTATGCATGTTTAGTAACCGTTCTTTAGTGACTTTTCTGGTTATTATCGTATTTGTTTTTTAATGTCCATATTATGTACTTGATTTATCGATTTGATCTATTAGTCTGTGTAGTTTTTGTTCACTTTCTTCCAAAAGAACAATGTCATATGCATATCTGAGTTTGTTTATTATTTTTCCCACTGACCTTGAGTCCCGAAATTCCTTCTATATGTTTAAAGATATTCCATGTGTAGATATTAAATGAGGGGTGATAAAGTACATCCTTGTTTTGCCCCTCGTTTGAGTAACAGGACAATGACTATACTAGATTTTACAACACGGTTGTAGTCTAGAGAACGGAGATGCGTTTAGGTTTTATTTACGTTACTGACTCGACACAATCGGCTTCGAGAAACAAACAAAAACAACTGTACGCGTTCCGTTAGGTAGTCACGTACAGGGTGATTTAAAGAAAATTTACAATCCAACACACAACAATCCGAGTCCTTACAAGGAGTCAAACTCTAGAGACATCACGATGAAACCACATACTTTATGTCGATCACTTTCGCATGTGCTAAAGTACGTGTGATTGTCTGTTCATTAGAAGATTACATTTTCTTTAGTTATAGCAGTTCCACTGACACGTGAGGCTGCTTACAAAGCACATCCTTATGTCATTACTAAATACTATGGGTTGACTTTTCTTCTTCTTCAAAACTCAACTTAAGAGCAGCGTTTTATTTAATTATGTCGGTGCGGTTTGAACTATCTTGATGTTGTTTTGTGGTCCAGGACAAAACCTAAATTGACGGCTTAGTTCATAAGTTAAAAAAAACCAAACTCATCAAAGATTCAATCCTACATGCATTTGAGCCTTACTAAGTCCAATGATTTGGAGTCACCACAAGAACAATGATTATGCTTATAAATCACTGTAAGAAAAATGCTTAGAAATCACTATAAGAACACAGTTTAGAAAACACCGTAAGAACAATGCTTGGAAATTACTGTAAGAACAATGCTTGGGAATCAGTGCAAGAACAATGCTTTTGAACCACTGTAAGAAAAATGCTTGGGAATCACTGAAATAACAATACTTAAGGAACACTCTAAGAACAATGCCTGGAATAACTGTAAGAGCAATGCTTGGGAAGCACTTTAATAATATTGGCTTATAAATCAAAGAAAAAACAATCCTTAAGAATTACTGTAAGAACAATGCTTGGTAATCAGTGTAAGAACAATGCTATATATCACTAAAGAATAATGCTTTATATCACTGTAAGAACAATGCTTGGGAATCAGTGTAAGAACAATGCTATATATCACTGTAAGAACAATGCTTGGGAATCAGTGTAAGAACAATGCTATATATCACTGTAAGAACAATGCTTGGGAATCAGTGTAAGAACAATGCTATATATCACTGTAAGAACAATGCTTTATATCACTGTAAGAACAATGCTATATATCACTGTAAGAACAATGCTATATATCACTGTAAGAACAATGCTTTATATCACTGTAAGAACAATGCTTAGGAATGACTGTAAGAACAATGCTATATATCACTGTAAGAACAATGCTTAAGAATCACTGTAAGAACAATGCTTAAGAATCACTGTAAGAACAATGCTATATATCACTGTAAGAACAATGCTATATATCACTGTAAGAACAATGCTTTATATCACTGTAAGAACAATGCTTTATATCACTGTAAGAACAATGCTATATATCACTGTAAGAACAATGCTTTATATCACTGTAAGAACAATGCTTTATATCACTGTAAGAACAATGCTTAAGAATCACGGTAAGAACAATGCTATATATCACTGTAAGAACAATGCTTAAGAATCACGGTAAGAACAATGCTATATATCACTGTAAGAACAATGCTATATATCAATGTAAGAACAATACTTAAGAATCACTTTAAGAACAATGCTATATATCACTGTAAGAACAATGCTTTGGAATCAGTGTAAGAACAATGCTTTATATCACTGTAAGAACAATGCTTTATATCACTGTAAGAACAATGCTATATATCACTGTAAGAACAATGCTATATATCACTGTAAGAACAATGCTATATATCACTGTAAGAACAATGCTATATATCACTGTAAGAACAATGCTTTATATCACTGTAAGAACAATGCTTTATATCACTGTAAGAACAATGCTTAAGAATCAATGTAAGCACAATGCTTTATATCACTGTAAGAACAATGCTTAAGAATCACTGTAAGAACAATGCTTTATATCACTGTAAGAACAATGCTTAAGAATCACTGTAAGAACAATGCTTAAGAATCACTGTAAGAACAATGCTATATATCACTGTAAGAACAATGCTATATATCACTGTAAGAACAATGCTTTATATCACTGTAAGAACAATGCTTTATATCACTGTAAGAACAATGCTTTATATCACTGTAAGAACAATGCTTAAGAATCACGGTAAGAACAATGCTATATATCACTGTAAGAACAATGCTTAAGAATCACGGTAAGAACAATGCTATATATCACTGTAAGAACAATGCTATATATCAATGTAAGAACAATACTTAAGAATCACTTTAAGAACAATGCTATATATCACTGTAAGAACAATGCTTGGGAATCAGTGTAAGAACAATGCTTTATATCACTGTAAGAACAATGCTTTATATCACTGTAAGAACAATGCTATATATCACTGTAAGAACAATGCTATATATCACTGTAAGAACAATGCTATATATCACTGTAAGAACAATGCTATATATCACTGTAAGAACAATGCTTTATATCACTGTAAGAACAATGCTTAAGTATCACGGTAAGAACAATGCTATATATCACTGTAAGAACAATGCTATATATCACTGTAAGAACAATGCTTTATATCACTGTAAGAACAATGCTTTATATCACTGTAAGAACAATGCTTAAGAATCACGGTAAGAACAATGCTATATATCACTGTAAGAACAATGCTATATATCACTGTAAGAACAATGCTTAAGAATCACTGTAAGAACAATGCTATATATCACTGTAAGAACAATGTTATATATCACTGTAAGAACAATGCTTTATATCACTGTAAGAACAATGCTTTATATCACTGTAAGAACAATGCTTAAGAATCACTGTAAGAACAATGCTTTTAACTTACTATAAGACAATGCTTCTAAATTACTGTCACAACAATGCTTGGAAATCAGATCATTGTGCGAACAATGGTTGGAAATCACCGTTAAAACAATGTGTGAAAATCGGTGTAAGAACAATGCTTGGGAAACGCTGTTATTGGCCCCTGAAAATCTTCTAGAGGAAATAAAATGAAAAAAATACCAGAGAAACTTATTTTAATTAAGATTTATAGTAAGCAATTGTAACTTAATTGTGAGCAGGGCGTGACTTGGGTATCCTTTCTTGACGTATTTATTTCGCGAAGAACACCATGATGGGAAGAAGAGTGTTGGGAGTGAGAGTGAGTGTCCTAGTTGAATTATCAGTGCGGCTGGAGGAGTAAACAGATGGTAATGATATAGTGAATGGATGATAAAGGGAGAGAGGTGGAGTGGATGGATGATAATACGAGAGAGATGAAGTGAATGGCTGATACGGGTAAATAGGTGAAGTGAAGGAATGATAATTATGGAAAGATAAGTGAATGGGTGATAGGAGATAGATGATGCAAATGGATGTTACTGGGAGAGGTGTGAATAAATGATAAGGCGAGATAGATGAAGTGAATGGATGATAAGGGAGAGAGAAGTGAATGTATTATACGGAGAAAAGTGAAGCAAATGGATGATAAAGACATTGAGAGGTTACGTAAATGACTAATAATGAAACGTATTTGTTTGCTTGTTTTAATCCTCACGGAATTACGACCGATAAAGTTCTATATTCCTTGTGTTATATTTTTTGAGGGGGATGGGGAGGGGGGAAGTGTTATTCAAGTTCCTTTTATGCACAGAAGACTCTAATTATCAGGGATATGTACAATTTTAGAAAACAAATCCTCATACTTAAAGTAGTTTATGTGTGCATGTAAAACACATGTTCCATTAATATGTATACAGACAACCCGACTACATAAAGCTGCAAATTTGGTGGTATAAATGTTGGCCCACTATTGACCACACAGAGCACGTTATAACATGGCTTTATTCATAAACGTCTACAATATAAGCGGGAACAATATATTGGGAGCCGCGTCGCGCAGTGGTTAGCACACTGGATTCACATATGCGTGGTCCTGGATTCATTCCTCAGTTGAGGCGGAAATGTTTTTCAGATCGCAACGGCTATGGGTACCAGATTAATCCGGGAAGTAAAGACTGCGAGGGAGTGGAGATGGCTAACGCCCTCACATAGCTGAGCCACTGAAATACGAGATCGGTAATATCTCACACGTTACGGTATTAATAAATGCTATGGATTACTTCACTTACTTATAATACAAGATATACTGGCTAATAGGCAATTCAGCCTCTAAAATATGTTCCATTGATCACTCTCGCGATCAAAGAAGCCACAGAAACAAGCTTACAAACAGCGCACAAGAAGGCCATCTCCAGAGAACTCTTCCACCCCTGACGCTGCAAGGCAAACAAGGGACACAGCGTATACATAGATAGATGGATAGATAGATAGATAGATAGATAGATAGATAGATAGATAGATAGATCACTACCGCGATTGTAATTTGCTGTAACTAGAAATATAATCATAGTGATCAATAAAAATCACAGAAATAGTCAACATTAGGAATGTTTGTTGTACTATTTGCAAGTATTATAGTATAGACGATCATGCTTCATTATGACCATGGAAGAGGTTTCAATAGAGGACGGGTACATATCAACGAAGACGAGACGGTCAGAAGAAGACATGGCTTGATAATATTAAAGACTGTACAGGGTTTGAAGTTTTCAAGCTCATCAGGATGTTATATGATAGGAATGCGTGTTTATCTTTCTGCATCAAATGTCTCAATGTGACACCCCTACAACACTGACGGGTTATGGGTTTTATTATTATTATATTGAACACTCATAAAGATACATGGACTTAGCATGAGGCACATACACAGAAAATAAGCAAGGAAGGTTCTAAGATGCAACAACCTGATGTAGCAATCAGCTATCACCAAAATAGAAATTCATGATGAAAGCACAACTAACTTACTTTCACGAGATAATTACCATCTACTAAACAGACAAGAACAGGACATCACATTTCGACTCAGAACTGGACAAAATATTTGAACACAATGACAACAGCCATATTTACAAAAAATGTAAAAGTAACACATCGGCAGAGTGTACTTGTGGGCAAGCTAACCAAACTGCAGAGTATATCCTTCCAGAATGTGTACACTATTATCTATTATGGTGCACATACTGACATTCTGATACGCCTAAAATGTTGAACTCTATGGTACAACACAAGAAATTGAAAAAGTTTCCAGTTTATACAAGAAACAACACAGCATATGTAGATATTATTAGCAAAGGAAAGAAGGAAAAGTATGCATAGAGGTGGATGTTCTAAATATTTAACGAAATTTTCTGTTTTTAACCGATTTTCGTAGAAAACAAGTATGCCTACTTCTGCAGGGTAGTTTACACAGAAAACAAGTATGCCTACTTCTGCAGGGTAGTTTACACAGAAAACAAGTATGCCTACTTCTGCAGGATAGTTTACACAGAAAACAAGTAAGCCTACTTCTGTGGGATAGTTTACACAGAAAACAAGTAAGCCTACTTCTGTGGGATAGTGTGCGCACTGATCTCATGTAGCTTCATCTATCTCGGTATATCCGTTTATTTCCGTACTTTTCATTGACTAGAGTAACACAGTACATGAAAAATAACACATGATCAGACGCACAAGCGAAGGTGTGACATCGAGTTAAATCAGTGCGAAAAGCTATTCTGAGAAGGTTGTAGTAAATAACTGTACGGGGAATTTCCACATATTTCTGGTAACAAACATCATTTGACTTTTATCTATCTAGAAGGCCATGCACACATATATGATTATTTTTTATGGTCACTGGTCTGATATAACCACATTAGACAAGTTCATACAACATCAAAAGTTCTGTTTACAAGAAACGAGGAAGCCCAAGAACTAAATGGGTGAATACAATCAAAGAAATATTAAAAAGAGACACGCTGGTCAAGGTCAAAGCTACGCCGTGATATCTAGTCACGTTGCGTGATACAATCGTTCCTCGTACGCTTTTCAGCATGGCATCCTGGACTTCAGTTCCATTAATTGCTTAGGCAGGACTGTGGTCCTGCTCCATGTCAGGGTTGACCAGACCAATCTTAATTTCAGACTCTGTTGGCTGGACTATATTGGCAGATTACCGTTAGCGGTTAAACGTTGCATACTTCACCACATAAGGTAGACATTAAATGATAAAGACCACGCACAGTGGTAAGATAAAGAACAAATATGTGGTAGTGAAGAGAAAAGAAGAAAGGGAACAGAGAAAAAGAAAAAAAAATTGTATCACTGATATAATCTCGGACTCGGTGCTGCAGAGCCGAAAAGTATATTAAGAAACAACCACGCTGTGACCTGCCAATCTTGTATGAGGCAACTAGGGAGGTAATCGGGATGAGGTATCTGACTAATTTCATGGTAAATACAAATAAGGTAGACAGGTTATTGAAGAAAACTGTCAATATAAAATAATAAATTATAGAAAATAACAATGTTTTATTGTTATTTTCTATAATTTATTATTTTATATTGACAGTTTTCTTCAGTAACCTGTAATTAGTTCAAGAACAAATACAACTGTCAACGTGTCGGTCCAATTGGGACCTTTATCAAGACAACAAAAACAGTTATGAAAACAAAACCATAACGAATATAACACTTCCATTTTACGGCACTTCTATTTTGTTGGACATCTTCCGATATTTGGGTTATTTATATTTGACTAATTCCATAGAGGGTTAAGGGACCCACAAGCCATGTTAAAGTCAGATGTGTCGGACGAAAGGTGTAGATATCGTAGCTAGGATATAAACCATGAACAACGCATTTCCTTCTTCGGACAACATCATGATAATCTGCAGGAGTGTGAGAACGATTGCAGAAGCTGAATAATCTAATGTTATATAAACTTATCCACTAAATACGAAGGTGTAGGGCCATTTGTGCAAATAGCTCAATGACACAATGCATTTCCATTCTCTGGACTATGACCTGCTGGAAATCTACATTTTCCTGCTACAAGAGAGATCCAGTGAGAGTTTAAGAGTGAACGTTGAAGAAGAAGAAATGAAATTTAAAAAAAACAGCTTCTAGCATATCCTTTTCGGGACATAGCTATCAACTCAGAATTTTTTTTGTATGTATTGATTTTCTAGGCAATAAGAATACGTTCAGTAGCTTGCCGTGGATTTCTGAATTAATTTTATATACAAGTATAAAATATAGTATACATTTTTTAAATGGAAATAGCACATTTCACCAATGGGAAATAAATATTTAGGTAAACAAAAGAAGTATAAAATAGAGTCGTTTTTTTTTCAGAATTTGTAAGCCCCCATTCCCCACAACTCTCAATTGTAACGTGAACCATTCAAAGAGCAGATCGCAACATCGACCACTATTCTATCATATTGAACCGGAACAGCAGACAGACGCACGTGTCGGCTATGCTAACACAAGGTCGTCGCTGCAGACAGAAAGTAAACTTTTCACTGAGTATTCTAGGAAGACAAAATGGAGGGCAGACAGATTCTTGTTACACCGTTTTAAGTATTTCATCCAGAGAATAAGTGCTCGTTAAAGAGTACTGGCAATGTAGAGTATCATAGACATTCATTATCTCCAGGTGCCGTCTCCGCATCGGTGGTAGTCTTGTCACGCAGCTTTCCATAGGCACCTTCTACAACATGCACGGAAAGAAGATAGTAGCCCTATATTTTACACCCTGTATTATGTCTAGACCCCGATTATCACTGGGGCATGAAATTGACAATGTGGGAACACTTGTTCCCAGCACGTATACTCCAGTTGTTACATTAACCACAAAAATCCAAATTACCAACCGATTAATAATGGGAAACAATGATTCAAAACATGGGATTAATTAATAATAACAGGGACGAAAAATTATAAAAAATATATAATAATACATGGAAACAAGAGTTCTAAGAAAGATACTAGAATGATACTAGGACACAAGAGTGCTAACAAAGATACCAGAATAATATCAGGACACAAGAGTTCTAACATAGATACCAGAATAATACCAGGACACCATAGTTCTAACAAAGATATCAGAATAATACCAGGACACAGGAGTTCTAACAAAGATACCAGAAAATAGTCACAAACTACATTGGTGGCAATAAATATTCAACGGAGTCGCACTATACGACCTCAGACATTGCTCTCGCCAATCAGGTATAACCTACATTAAAAATTGTGTCCACTGTTGTACAAGACTTGGAAGAGTGTACAAAAACATTGAATATAATTTATTGCTAGGAGCAGCTGATGAAGTTATCTTCAAACCGTTCTGCATAACTCCTTGTTCGTCAGTTCCACTGGTGGAGAAAGGAAACAGCACCTAACGTCAACATTAGAATGTGCCAGAAACACGAGACGAGCACGCGGAGCTGATCCAATAAACCCGATATGGCACTTTACAAACTTCACTTTTATAAATTCGATCAGCTCATGGGCTAATTCGATAAAATCGAAGTTACGTTTTTTTCTCCGAGAATTGTCGTTTTTGGATACAATCGGGAGCTGGCTTTGTGAACGGCTATCTTCCTCTTGTATTTCTTCTGTAGCTGTTTGTGGATATCTCTCTTGCATTCCAAGCTTCTACCAGTTAACAGAATGTTGTACGAAGAACAGAATACGTTGCATCGTAAATTGAAATTCGCCTGCGATATATGCTCGAGCACTCGTGTATACTTTAATTTGGGATAGAACAGTAGTAGACTTTCAATAGAATAAACAATATGGTCACCCACACTGAAGATGGTACCATGAACATACAACAATTAAACCATATGGTCACACACACTGAAGATGGTACCATGAACATACAACAATTAAACCATATGGTCACACACACTGAAGGTAATAACGTGAACATACAACAATAACAACAAAAAAGACATAAATGGGATAACCAGAGGTAAGCAGAGAAACTGTATCGTCTATGAAAAAATCCGAAGATAACATTAGCAAAATCTGACTGAGACTTTGAGTCTGCATACTCGTGGATTGCTGCTGGAAAAATAAGAGGAGCACTTATGGGAATGTCACCTGTGCCAAAATTTATAATGAAGATTCAAGATTCTATACAATCGTCAAAAAAAGTTTTAAAAAGAGGATAGTACAATTTCCCAAATCAATAAAAAATAACATAAATTCAACATTTAGATCAAAGGGCAAAGATCACAGGACCGATCACAAGAAAAAGAACGGGTAGAAAGATAACCATGAACAATAATGGATCACCATAATAAATATATAGTGGAAATAGTTGTTGAGCTGTTTAAAAAAATTGTATGAAGAAAAGATGAAAGAAAACTAAAGGTAGAGACAGGATGTCAGACGAAATATTGACGTGTTTGGATGGAGTATAACACGTTTAAATGATCGTATGTCATTATACCAATAGATAGCTCTGTACGAAAATGCAAATAGTGCTGTCTTGTCACACAATACAATTGGAGAGTTCTTCAAAACAACTGTGGGAGTTCGACAGGGATGCATAATGTCCCCAGTACTTTTTAACATATACTTAGAGCACATCATACAAGAGACATTACATGACTACAACACGTCTATATCGATCGGAGGTCGCCCTATTTGCAACTTGCGTTTCGCTGATGATATTGATCTTATAGCTGGGTCAGAACAATAATTGCAAGAATTAACATCAAAGTTAGAAAAAGTTACCAGCAAGTACGGAATGGAAATCAATTCAGATAAGAGCAAAATCTTGGTAAACAGCAGAGACACAGAAAACCAGACTAATATCATGATGAATGGACATAAGCTTGAAGAGGTGAATACCTTTAAATACCTCGGATCCAGTATATGCAGCGATGGTATATGCAAAACAGAACTAAAAATAAGGCCGGAGATGGCTTTAGCGTCCTTGTCAAGGCTAACTGTGATTTGGAAAAGCAACATCAAGTGTTGGAGTGAAAATCAAACTGTATAGGTCGCTGGTGCTTTCTGTTGTGTTGTATGGTTGTGAGAGTTGGACACTCACTGCGGACATGGAGAGAAGATTACAGGCTTTCGAGTATAAATGCTACAGAAGAATTCTACGAATTTCCTATAGGGAACATAAGACCAATGTGTACGTAAGAAATAAAGTAGAGATGTGTGCAGGTGTCCAGGAGCCATTGCTTTCAATAGTGAAACGACGAAAACTAGCAAGGTTCGGACATGTATGCAGGCACGATTCCTTGTCAAAAACAATACTGCAGGGAACTGTCGAGGGTGGAAGAAGCAGAGGAGGACAAATAAAGACATGGACAGACAATATCAAGGAATGGACAGGGCTAGATATTTCCACACTCATCCGCATCGCTGATAGAATTCGCTGGAGGACTCTGTGTGCTGAAGCATCCAATGTGGTACCCTTACGACCCTGAAGGGTTATGGGTTTATTGATTGATATATATACCAATAGATAAAGTCAGTGATCAATCCGTTTCCCCAAACGTCGAATTTGTTTTGTCTTTAGTGATTCTCAATATTGTATGACTGTGCGTAAACTTTAAAAAAAATTGATTACATTCTTACAAGTTTTCGACATTAGTCCAAACATATAGATTGTATGTCTCGTCTGTAACGCTGTCCTCGTCTGTAACGCTGTATTATTTTTCCAACATTACGTTTGTAATGATTAGAAACCACTGGTTTAAGTGCTATTCCTAGATAGATCAGAATATCACACCGGTCACTGCACTGTCTGTTACAGATGGCCTTTGATCATAATGTTATTGTTAACATGGACACATCATGCACACTTTCCTATGATTGAACTGAACGCATCACTGTGTCTACTTGCAAGTTTATTAGTTCGTCCTTCCTTCGCCCGTCCTTTTTCCCCTTTTCTCCATTCATTTTTTCCCCCTAACTTTCTTCCATTCCTTCCTTCATTCGCTCACTTCCTTGTTTCCCTCCATTCATTCTTTCCCTCGCTTCATTTTCTCCATCTCATGTGTCCCTCCCCTCCCATCATTCAATTCCATCTCTCCCTCTCATCCTTCCATTCCCTTCTCTCTCTCAACCTTTCGCTCCCTCTCATCCTTCCCTCCCTTCTCATTCTTCCTTCCCTTCTCTCTCTCATCCTTTCTCCCCCTCATATCCTTTCTCTCCCTCTCATCCTTCCCTTCCGTCTCCCTTTCTCATTCTTTCCTCCCTATCTCCATCCATTCTCTTGCTTTCATTCTTCTATCCCTTCACTTCCCCTTATCATTTCCTCCCTTCTCCTTCTCATCCTTTCTCTCCGTCTCATTCTTTCATTCCTATCTCATCCTTTCCTCTTTACTCCCTCTCATCCTTCCAACCCTTCTTTCTATCTCATCCTTCTCTCCCTTCACTCTCATCATTTAATTCCCTCTGTATATCGCACCTTTCCTCCCCTCTCATCCTTGTTCCCCCTTTTCTCCCCCCTCTCATCTTCCTGCACCTCTTTCCCTCCATTTACCCCTTCATTGTCCTTCTTCCTTTACCTCCCCCTTTCTTCTTTACCCTCCCTCATGTTCTTCCTACCCTCTTTTCATTCTTTCCCACCCTCCTTTCATTCATTTCATCTGTTCATTCCATCCATTTCCCCTTCTTTCCTTCCCCCTTCCATTTTATTATTCTATACCTACATTCTTTCTATCCAATCATCCGTCCCTTCCCCCTTTCTTCCTCCTTTTTTAATACAGTCATCCATCATTCCCTCCATCTATTCCTCCTTTCTTTTTCTATCCAATCATCGATCCCCATTTTTCTATACCTACGTTCTTCTATTCATCCCTCTCTCACTCTCTCCGCCTCTCCATCCGTGTATCCATCTATATTTCTTTCCATCCATCTATAAATCAACCGTGATATCAAACAATCTAATCTATTAATTCACCCATCCGTCTATCGATTCAAGCCCCCGCCTAGCAAACCAGTTCCCCACCGATCCCACCATCTCCCAGCCTCTGTCTGTCTGTCTAATCTATGTATCTATTTTAACACTGGCTGATTTACTAATCAGCTAAATTAAGCACGTCTTAATATCAAGGTCAAGGAGACATTATGGAAGTCTGACAACCATGACCTTCCTCAGAGACATTTCTGATTGTAATTCTTTTGTTTCTTCTTATCGTGCTTTGAACTGGACATGGGACGAGTGTGTGCAAAATCCGAGAGAAAGAGAGAGATAGATAGAGAGAGAGAGAGAGAGAGAGGAAGCATATAAAGACAAATTGAAGATTGATAGACAGATGAAAGCAGATTTATAAAAGCTTGCACAAACAAAAAGGAATTGAAGTGGGCTTAATGTTTTGATGAATATTGAGAGCAGCAGAGGGAAATAAAAGTGAAAAAAATCCGTTGAAATGTAGTGAACACGAAAGCTGCCCTTTAAGGAAGGGTAACGGTGGGTAATCATTTTTGATAGATAGAAGCAGATTGAAAGATGAAAATGGATTGAAAGATGAAAATATGTTGAAACATTAAAATGGATTGAAAGATGAATATTTATTAAAATATGAAAATATATTGACAGACGAAAATATTTTAAACAATAAAAATAAATTGTTGTTAAAAACACATCTTATTGAGAATGTAGCCATCAACCCTGTATTTTGTGACTAAATTGATTTTCTTGTCAATATCTATTTTTAGTAGGTTTCCAATGCTTTATGCGCGGTATGGATGCACAACAACCATTGGCAGGGATTTAATATAGTACTTAGGCTCCATGAGGTGCACACTGTATCTTCCCGCCACAGAGCAGGGCAAAAATATATCGAAAGATGAAAATATACTCAAATGCTGCAACAATGTCAAGGATGAAAATATTCTGAAATATGAAAATGTTGTGACGGATGAAACTATACTAAAAATGTATTGATTCATGAGTTTTGCCAATAGAAGACCGGTTGGTTAAACGGGAATCCAACCTTGTAAAACAATTCATTTGATTTGATTATTCCCTTAATTTGCATTGGCGGTTACACAAACTAGAAGCATAGTGCCCAATGAAAATCACGGGAATAGTCAAATTAGTCATTACGAAGGCTGGATTTCCTGTATAGCTAATATGTCTTCTATTGGCGAATGTCATGTCTGACCGGGATATAGTATACAATAATGAAAACAACTCACAAATGTGGATACGAAATTGAAACAACTGTCTCTGTTCTAGTGACAACGAACTCAATAGAAGTGTTGTAAAACAAAACGACTCAATGTTATGTATAGTGAAAGTGGAAACACGAAATGAATGACAAGTGAACCATGTTAGTATTCTCTTCTCAGTTCTCATGTGATGAGTTGCAGGATTTTAGTTTCTGGGAAAAGTTTGCGATTTCATTTGGAGAGACTCTGCGGTAAACGACAAATTAGAACAACAACAACAACAAACAAACACGTTTCTATTGATTTCAAGTGTTAAAATAGAAAGTTATAATCGATTACCAACAATTCTTAAACATCAATTCTGTAGGTAAGGAGGGTAAGGCGTGTGAGGCTTGGGGGGGGGGCTGTATGTTCATACCCAACCCGCTCCCCCTTAATAATTCCGAACATGACTTTTAGTACTAGGAATTCAGCCAGAAGGTGGGTGATACACATCCCGTAGCGAGATTACATGACAAGGTCATCATATTTATGATCAAAAAGAGGGGATTACAACCGACATTTGGAAAAAGTTTTTTAAAATGTTTTTAAGGCAAATCGTCTACTTAATTACAATGTATCTTCGACCTTGTGAAACATCCTGATATTACAATGAATACGTATCTACGGCCATGTGAAACATGCTGATATTTCAACGCAGCCCTTGTGAAGCATCATGATATTCAAATGCCCACATGTGAATCATCCTGATACTCCTATGCATTTCTGTGAAACATCCAGATATTCCATTACGTTCATGTGAAACATCCTGATATTCAATTGCGCCCATGTGAAACATTTTGATATTTCAATGCGCCCCAGTAAAACATCCTGATATTTCATTGTGACCCTGTGAAACATCTCGATTGTCCAATGAAATGTATGTACGGCTCTGTGACACATCCTGATATTACATCGAAAACTGACAGCCAGATTGTAAATACTTTGTACCTGTATTATTGTATCAACATCAGACATAGATACTGAGCAAAGAATATGAAATGACATCTGTGCGTACAATTCGTCAACAAATTAGGGCCTGGAAGGGGGAACTAGTTCACTACAAGTTGACATTAAATATCTAATATTTCATTAAAAAATTAAACTAAAATAAAAAAAAATACATATGAATTTAAACATAAAATTGGTGCATTTTTTCCATGTCATAGTGTTCTGCCTTGACACTTGGCAGTAGGTTATCCATACTTTTCTACAAAGTTAAATAATTTTTGAACGACACTTATGAATTTGCATGATTTAATTATTAAGATGTTCATTGCAAACAAAGGAAGGAAATATCGCTAATATTTACACAGAATATTTTGACATCAACAATAGATTGATGATCGTTTTGAAATTATACTATTTAAGTCCGCTGCTCATATGAAAATACAGCAATTAGGTTTTTCTCCTGCCTTGTAGCCCATCTTCTGCTGTAGTATGCATGAAGGAATTATTGAATGAATTCCATTCTCAGAGTTGTGCCCTGATGTCGACGTCTGTTTCGGCGGCATTAGACTCGAAACACCCTCGAGTCGGATGGCTGCTGGAACAGAGGGCGAAGCACTTATGGGAATGCCCCAAGTGCTGTGAGGCGAGTTTTTAATCAAGAATCAAGAACCATTCTCATGATATAACACTAAACCACTTGGTTTGATGTCTCTTGATGTAGTCTTTTTTGGGTACTTTTTTCATTTCTTCGTCGGTCTCTTATGATGACAACTATAGCTTTCCTCAAACATCTCACTTCACATACTGTAATCTTTTTCGCTACTGTCTTTGGACCATGTTTGACATTGGTAACTCAGAGCTGGTATAAATATACTGTTTATAAATTTCCATATTTTTGCCATGCAGATTAATGAGTTTTTGAGTATTGACGACACTTGGTAAGTAATAGAATTGGCTTTCTGAAATCTCATTTCAATCTCTCTATCGAGTTTGTCATTCTCTGTAAAGACGCTTCCCAAATATTTTAATTCTGAAAACTGCTTTAATTTTGTACCATTGACAGATACATTTAACTGCCCAGTGTTCTGTTTATCTTCATATTATCTGCATTAGTTGCATTTAGTCAACCGACGAAGCTTAACTGCGCAAGTGGAAATGACAATAGATTCATTCATTAGGTGTCATGCCAACTGCCGTAGGCGATCATGTCTCTCCATGGCTCTCTTTCTCCAGTATTACATATCAAGATCGTCGTTGTTTCAGTGCCGTGCCAGGTTGTTAAATTTGCACGTTCTCCCCCTGTCTTTGTTGCATTAAATCTTGCCTGTTGTGACTATGTTCTTCAAACATCCTCGTATCACAACTTGACAAAAACTGAAGATTGTCTTTTTCTTTTATCATTGATTAAGCTCCGTTTCAAATTTGACTATTTCAACAACTCCTCATTAGTTTCCCTGGCAGTCCATGGTATTCTCAGCATTCTTCTGTAGAACCACATCTCTATTGCCTCTAATTGTCCACTTCAGATAGGAGATGGATAAAAACCACTATTGCTGATGTCAATCTGTGTTAACGCTCCTTCACCCTGGTCAACAACTGTGAAGTTATTGCAATGCCCTGGTCCAATTTTTGACGTAATTTATGTCCGCCTCTATAAGTTTGTGTCAAAAGCGCCTAGCTAAATATCCAGTGGATGACCAGTGCAGTCTTCAGCTCATATTGTGTATCAATGATGCTATTTCTGTTCATTTTCAAGGCATACATCATAGTACATTGTTCAGGGTGGCTAGATCGACTACATGAGAGTTAGACCTATCAGCAATTTCCAATACTTCTCATTTTAAATTCTTTTAGTTTATCCCAGAGATACTACGGACTTTATATCCAACTAGTGATAAGTGAATTTGAACCCAAGTAGCTTAGTTGTAGTAGGTAAGACACTTTCATCCCATATGTTTGAATTTTAAATATGTAAGGTAGTTCTTTTAGTAGTTTTGATTATTCATTCTTGTTCGTTGCAAAGAGGGAGGGCAGTATAAAATTTTTGGGCAATAATTATTCAGGTAGGGAATTGCTTAAACCTTGACCTTGATGATCGAGGGACGGAAGATGTCACATTGTGGCAAAATTGTTGACGCAATATATGGCTATTCCACACAAAAATTGGCCACTTGTAAAATTAGAAGCCCAAGAAAAGAAGTCAATAAAGTAAGAGAAGATCCCACAAGGAATGAATTCATTAGATAAAACAAGAAAGGTTTCAGGGAATTAATTCATTAGATAAAAACAACAGAAAGTCTCACAAGGAATGAAGTCATTAACCTTTCTGTAGAGGCACTAACTCTTATGAAATATGTAGAAAGAACTAAGTATTCAATTGTTTGATGTTCTCACCGGAACTTGGGTATCCTCTTGGTGTAGTGGTTAAGCCGTTCTCTAAGTGGTCGGAGGTTCAAATACCGCTTGCGACGTCTTTGTATTAAATGTTTTTTGTTTATTTTAGCGGCATGAGGCGTTTCGCTTCGTTGAGAGGGGCATAGTACATATGGGGTAACCTGAGAAAAATACTACACAAGACATGGTTAAGATTGTTTGTTGTTTGCTAAATTACAATTTTAGGGCCTCTGCTCTCTTAGAGTATCTCCGTAAATTATATTGACATCCAGGATCCCTCTCCCCCTTCTCAATTATGTCAAAAATGTTCTTGCACCCCATCTCTCAAAAGAACTGAAGAAAACATAATGAAAGACTACACGAGTTTATCACTTTTTTGAAAACGTTTCACATTCAAACAATTTCGTTTGTGTATAAAAATAGTGTTGTTGACGTAAACTTTTGTCAACGCTCAGCTCCTCTCCTTGCCCACAACTGTCAAACATTCTTCACAACTGCCCCTAAATACTTACGTAATTTATGGATAGTCCATTAACTGTCTAGATGGCCCCGCGACTACAAGTCCTGCCCTTCATAGAACATATATATATATATATATATATATATATATATATATATATATATATATATATATATATATATATATATAATGTTCATATTTAACCATCTATTATTCTATATATATCAAACCCATAACCCTTCAGGGTCGTAGGTGTGCTATTATGGAAATATCAACACAAAAAATCCCAACATGCATCTTGTTCTCGTGCTTTGTTTGCGAGTGCAAAATCCTAATCCTGTCCAGCAGTTGTAATAGTATCAATCCATATTGAAATATACTTATACACAATTTAATACACAAATATTATACAAAATCCATATTGAAATTTACTTATTATACACAATTAAAAGGTGCAAAAATGTAAATGCGATTTTGTAGAACAATAGGCACAGAACCAAAAATAAATTTATACAGCCAAAAAATGATGAGTTTATGGCTTCGTCCTTAATAGGATATGTTACCAATATTTATTGACGCATGCTGTAATGTTAGACAGGTATGCTGAATTTGTGTCAGTAACTTGTGTTTTCTCAGTAGCTCTATTGATGGTTAAGCCGTGCCCCTCGACAACACAGCACGAAGGACTCAAAGAAAATCTGCCGTCTAAAGTAGCACTTTTTCACTCTGATATTCATGAAAATGGAAGAAAAGCTGTAGTAAAACTGGTAAACGAAAACGAAAATGTAGAAAAAAGAAAATCGAATAATTGTTAAAATTCAGTTTTACAAATAGGTTGAAGACATAGATTAAACGTTTCGATCACAAGACCTTTGCAAAGATAAGTACAAACACAAATACTGGAATTATAATAGATAAAATGTACATTAAGAGAAAGTATGAAGTATTGACATGGAGAAATTGTTGGAAGTAGGGGAGAATACGTATAATGAATTTTATTGGCTTTCGATATAACGTATAAGTGACCAATGAAAATCACTGGTTATGTGAAATAACGTATCTTTATAATAATTATCTTCCATGATTCAACATTATGCATAATTGACGATAGATTCGGTAAAGAATATGAATAATGTGTACGTAATAAGAAAACCAAGGATGGTCTACCAGACGGATGTATCTGGCCATGGACGCAAATCAAACGCTTTCGTATGGAATTTCCAAGTCTCTGGACTGTATCCTGCTGGAAATCTAGTATGACCTTTCTTTTGCTTATACAGATGCTCATTTGGAGTTTGAGAATGAACGCTGAAGAAAAAGAATTTCAATTGTGATGCCCTTAGGGATTTATTTTGACTCCTACAACCTGTAGGTCATCATGTTCTATTGTTTTGTACTGAAATGGAAACGGCAGTAAAATTTTGTTAATAACTGGAAGCACACAGGATAGTACACAAAAATCGACGTTTCGACCAGAAGATCCTTTTATAAGGAATACGCGACGAGCAAAGAACGGCGCTACCCATGACCACCTCATGGCCGTTCTAATAGTGAATCAGTGCGTCTTGGACCCTTACAAAACTATTCTGCATTAAATAAATTCAAAACGTCTTTTACCACACACGTCTTTCGAAATAAAGGTCTAGCTACCTTACGAGATACATCTAGTTCATGTAAATAGTTTAGTAATTTCTATAGCCAGCAGCGTGTCCGCAAGCAGACAGAGAGCTTCGTCAACAATACGTGATAAAATTCAAACAATTGATAAAAGGCAATTAAAAATAGCAGCTAACAAAAGCCAACATAATCTAGGATCCTCATGCAGCGAGAGCTAAAACTGGCACCATTATAGGACATCGATGTTATATACTTAGATCTGTTTATGACATCAATTTGTACACGAAATGCTAAATAATGGCACCATTTCTAATTTGAGTACAAAAACATGCAGTCGAAACATGACGCAGTGAGATTGTATTAATCAAAATGAAGTTTGACAATCATACTTTTTCTGTAATTACGGTAATTTGTGTAATTAGGGAGCATTCCGTTTCTTATTTGTACTTTCAGTCAAGAAAGAAATAATTATAACAAAATTATTTACTAGTATACCCATACTTGGCACGGTATTATCAATTTCAACAAGAACATGTATAAATACATTTTCACAGTGGTTTAAGAATTTAAAAAATTTAAAAGGCCAAAACATAAAGTTTACACCCAGATACATGTGAAAATAGTGAAATTTGGTAATGAAATTATTCTTTTAAAATAAAAAGTACCTCTCAATGCGTAGTACGCTCACATCAACGGCGAATGTTATTATGATTTTTGTGTTTTTATTTCTGGTTCGATTTTATTTCTTGATACAGGTCCCTATTGGACAGTAACGTAGAAAACGTTGTTTTGTTCCTTTGTTTCTTGTTTTTTTTTCTCATTGACATTAGTTTTAATATTTGTTAGTTATATTTGTTATCAGTAACGATACTACATTATTATAGTTGTTATAGCTTTGAATGTTAATAGAATTTAGTTATATTCTTCTTCTTCAGCGTACATTCTCAAACTCCTGCTGAATTCTCTTGTAGCAGGACATGTCCTACTAGATTTCCAGCAGAATGTAGTCCAGAGAATGGAAATGCGTTGTGTCGCCGTTTTATTTGCGCCAATGGCCCGACACATCTGTCTTCGGTGGTATTTAGTTATATTAGAGCTGCCTATTTTAAACAATAATGTATGGTGTGGTTTCGGCGAAGTACAACCTGTTATGTTTCCTACGTTTGGTCGTGAAATAGCCAAAATGGCAACCCGTTCATAGGGCAAACAAGGCGGAAGTGTGACTCATATTTTAACTTCCAATTAAAATAACACACGATCTGACTTCCTTCACGTGCAAAACTAGGCTCAGACATGGAATCCGAATTTGCTGAGCGTCGTCTAAGACAATGAAAGCACCTTCCACTCGTGAGCTTAAAACTGTTTTACCGAGCAATGGTATTTGGATAAACCTGGCAGCTTTTGAAACACTCAAGCCGATTACAAGCTCAACATGGCGTTTGAAAATAACCCCTGCACTTAAAATAAGTGAGGATATATCTTTTCTGCATTGCTGTTACATAGTTCATAGAACTTTATTCATCGTCGAGAATGTTATTGATAGCCTTTGTTTTGAAAATACGTTTTTTTCTTATTACAGAGAATATATATATATATATATATATATATATATATATATATATATATATATATATATATGCGAGTAAAGCTATACATATACAACAATGTGATATATATATATACGAGTATGTATACAACAATATGATATATATTTTAATATACGAGAAAATGTATACATATATAACAATGTGATAGAAATATATATATATATATATATATATATATATATATATATATATATATATATATATATATATATATATACGAATAAATATATACATATATAGCTTTGTGATATATATACGAAAAAATATATACATATATAACAATATGATATATATACGAGTAAATATTTATATTTATATATTTATTTATCCATACATTTGCTTATCTTGCTTATTTGCTTATCTTCCTACGAATATCATGGACAGAGAAAAAGAAGAACATTGAATTTTTGAAATTACTGAAACTAAACGAAGAGTGGCTTCTAAATACCACCATAAGAAGGAAGCTACAGTATTTTGGACGCTTAAAGCGACATGATGGTATTGAAAGGTTGATTCTAGATGGCAGTGTTCCGGGGGTAGAGAAGAAGAGGAAGACCAAGAAGACGATGGACCAGTGACATCGAATAATGTATGTACATGTCTTTGGCATATGCAGGAACAGCTTGCCCGGAACAGAGAGACGTTCAGAGTATTCACGACGAAGACAGCGTTTTGGAAATAATATTTCACTTGATATATATATATATATATTATTATCTATTTGTCAGTTAATTTTTGTAATTTATATTTCAAACAATTGTGTGGTCTGTATATCCATCTATATGTTTACACATTCTTTAATTTATATTTGCAACAATTGTGTGGTCTGTATATCCATCTATATGTTTACACATTCTTTAATTTATATTTCAAACAATTGTGTGGTCTGTATATCCATCTATATGTTTACACATTCTTTCACCTATTCATTTACGTATTATTCAATCTATTCCTTCACCATTTTCATAAATTATACTTTTTTGAACTTCCTGATTTATCCAATTTAACCATTTATTACATGATCGCGGACAACGCAATATTTTACTCGTTTATAATGTTGTATTCTTGATAAAGGTCTTTTGATCGAAACGTCAGTATATGTTTGTATTATTATTGATGTTAACAGTTATTAGCAAAATTTCATTACCATTTTCCAAATGTTTTGCCTGCTAGATTACAGTTTTGCTGAAGCCATTTATTTAGAACTAGATTTTCGTATATTTCTTTACTCTAATAATTGTATAGACATTATGTGGCTGATTTTGTCAAAATAGCAACTTAATGTTTAAAAAAATAAAGTAATATTCATTATGCCAGGATTTTCGATAAAACATGCTCAAATCAGAAATATAAAGTCAATTGATGACTTTTTTTTAAAATGTGTCTTTTTTCTGACGAAAGAAAAGCCAAAATTTACTGCGCAACCCCTTATTCTTCTAAGCCCTGGGGATGTAGCCAACATAGATTTGATTTGTTATAGTAGTATGTTAATCTCCTGAAATAGCATCAAAGAAAGATTGTAGGAAAATAACTAGTTTGATTTCCAGGAATGAAATGTTGAAGGATTGTGAAGAATGAACAGCCCTATGGACAGTTACGGTGTATGTTATGTTGTTTTCTTTCATAATTCAAAATCTGGTGTGCATTTGTGAATTTATTTCACTTTAGTAGTAGTAGTATATGTTCTTTTCTGTCTTATTTTTAAACATGATGATTGGCCTATCTCACTTTCTACGTGGGGGTTTATCTTGGGGGAAAAGGGGGGGGGGTCATGATAACGTTCTTCATTGGGACTGAATATAAATTATGTCAATAATTGTATGAGGAATGGAAGGGGGGCTGAGAAAGTTCGATAGGGAGCGTTGGGGATGATAATGGTTGACGTCAACAATACTAGTTTTTAATACATCAAATGTTATTCCCGTCCTTTCTTATACTTCCATCGGATCTCTCTTAGGACAATAGTATTGAATTAGAGAAAGTATTAGAATTATACCAGGAGTGACGAGAGCGGAAATGAGTAGTGTCACAGCTTTATTTGCACAAATGGCATGATTTCTGCGCCTTGCAGCAATTAAATTGTTTGAATTTGAAACACTTTTCTAAAAATTTGAGATTAATCATGACGTTCTTCCGTACATGTTCTGCTAAAATATATTTAGTAGCAAAATGAGGGAGGGGGGGGGGGGAAGAGAGGTAACGTTTAGTCATAATTAAGTAAGGGGGGTAATTGAATTTTTTTGCAGTTATTGACAGGAAGGGGGATAAAAATTGGCAAATTTTTGCTGATGTTATGTAGTGTATGCTTTTTTAGCAGTATTATCCTGCATTGCCTCAATATTAACGTATGTAAGTGAAAGCTGGAAATCAACTCAAGCAACAGACCAAAAATTAAACAGCTTCGAAAACAAATGTCTGTGGAAACTGATGAACATAAAATGGAACGATTTCGCCACAAATAATTATTTAAGAAACAAAACACACCAAGAATATGTTTCAAACTGCATAAGAAAACGCAGATGGAAATACATTGCTCACGTTTTAAGACTATCTGATAACAAAATAAACCAACAAACCCTATGTGGCCACCTGAGGGGAAAAAAATCAATGAAGACCTAAAGCAACCATAAAGAAAACCATACTTAATGAAGGGAAAATAACAGGCTGCAAGACCATATAAGAACTAAAACTGTAGGCAGCGGACCGCAACACATGGAGAAACAAAACCTCTGCCCTATGTACCGCATACGGCACAAAAGGAACAAAAAAAGTAACTAACATTTAGCAGTCGTCAATAGATGCCCGTTAGTATGGAGGACCCCATGAAGAAGTTACCAAAGAAAATTCATCACTATTATGATTTCTTAGCTTCGAAATCAAGTCGTTGTGTCTTCTTTTATTCATGTGCATTTTTGTGTGTGGTCTCTATGTACCATCGCTTAGGATATCATGTTAATAGTATAGAGTGCACTATGTACATTTAGTACTATGTATATACATATAGGGACATAGTACTATAGGGACAGAGTACTATAGAGACAGAGTTCTATAGGGACAGAGTACTATATGGACTGAGTACTATATGGACAGAGTACTATATGGACTGAGTACTGTAGTGACAGTGTACTATAGTGATAGAGTACTATAGAGACAGAGTATAGGGACAGTACTGTAGGGACAGAGTACTAAAGGGACAGACTACTGTAGTGACAGTGTATTGTATGGACAGAGTACTATAGGGACAGAGTGTGATAGTGTACTGTACGGACAAAGTACTATAGGGACATAGTACTGTAGTGACAGTGTACAATAAGGACATAGTACTATAGGGATATAGTACTATAGCGACTGTGTACTGTAGGGACATATTACTATAGTCACCGTGTACTGTAGGGGCGGAGTAATATAGGGACATAGTACATCCTAGTACAATGAAGAAAATCCGTTGCGCCATATAAACACCTCTTAGTGTGGTAATGTGTAACTGGGTGTGTGTCGTCCATATGTGTCAGCATAAGTGTAAGAGTATGTGATGTGTTATTATAGGTCTGATAGTATGCGTCAGTATAAATATGATAGTATAAGTCAGTATAGGTGTGATAGTATGCGCCAGTATTAGTGTGATAGTTTGCAGCAATATAAGTATTGATTGTATGCAATATTATAAATGTGTTGATATGCGTCATTAATGTGTGTCAGTGTGCATTTCTGTAGCTTTTTTAGTCTAGATTATTAGATTTAAATGTCATTTGTTTCCTTTTGTTATCGATCTATGTCATTGTCTTAATCTACTTCAATTCTAGTAATCGATCACTACATTAGCATGTATCAATTCTAGTCATCGATCTACTTCACTACGTTAGTCTACTTCAGTCTAGTCATCAATGCTATTCACTGTATTAGTCTACTTCAATTCAAGCTATCGATCTATTCATTCGATTACTTAACTTCAGTTCTATTCATCGATCTATTCACTGAATTAGTCTATGTCCTTTCTAGAAATTGACCGATTTCACTTAATCTACTCCAATTCTAATCACCGATCTATTTCACTGTCTTAATTTACTTCAATTCCAGTCGTCGATTTATTTTACTGTATCAGCCTGCCTCCATTCTAGTCATCGATCTATTTACTGTATCAGCCTGCCTCCATTCTAGTCATCGATCTATTAAATGTATTATCCTGCGACAATTATAGTCATCAATCTATTCACTATTTTAATCTACTTAAATTATACTAGTCAACCTGTTTCGCTGTCTTATCTATTTCGATTCTAATCATCAAATTATTTCACTGTCTGAATCTACTTCCATTGGTTCGTTGGTTGCTGATCCAGCGGTCGATTAGTTCATACCCTTTGACCCACTTCTATTGCACGATATATGAATGTATTTGTGAGCTGTTGTTTATTCACTATAAGGTGTTCCATTTATCTGGTCTGAAGGGAGAAGCATTTTCTTGATGTCATCCAGTGATGGTCATTAAAAAAGGTGGTGATCGACGGTGTCGTAAGGATGAGTGCACAGCCAGCAATCTTGAGTGTGTTGTAGTTGTTTATGTTCAGTTAGTGCTAAGCTGTATATGTTGTGTGCGAAGTCGGAAGATAGTGCTCGGATCTTTCCTTCCCAGGAGGTTATTGTTGTCTCTGACATTTGGTCTGGTCATTTATTTGTAGATTTCTCTTCCAGTGTTTCTCGTGGCCCAACTGTTCAGCCAACATCTATTTTAACATCATTTTAACTGTGTGCATAGTTGTTTGTGTATGTCTGTTCGTGTCGTCTTTTTTAGTCGGTCTGCCATGTCAGTGTCAGGTGTGTTTGAATAGCCATGAATCCACTGAATAACAGTATTGAATCTATGAGCCGCTGGTTAAATATTTCAACTAGCTGAGGTTTACAATGTCCATCATATTCCAGAACTTGAAGATCGAAACAGACTCTGTAAAAATCGCAATGTTATGGACTTTTGATGGCTGGTTTTCAGGTGGTTCAACTACACCTCTAGTGCTATTTCAGCTTCATAGTTAGAACATGACTGAAACTCAGCACACTCTAGAACCATCTCCAGAAAACTCTTCGAACTCTGACGCTGAAACGTAGCAAAGGGGTTAGCCAATAGAGTTAGAACAGGCATCAAACATCTCATCAGATGTTTTGTCTGGATACTCTATATAGACACCATAACCTGCTGTGATAGGGGTTTTGAGTGGTTCTCGAGGAGCTTACATATATGTGCAGCTTGTGTGTTGTTGTCTGTGTGTCGACCGATCGGTACATATTTATAGTAGCTTACGTTGAAAATCTTGACTAAAATCGCATCTTTAATTAAGAATGCGGTGTGGTCGAAGACGAAATACCCATTGACTCAAGTTTCGAGACGATTGGGTGCCATCTGAGCGACTTTGCTCAAATCCTGTTTGTTGCATTACTTTTCTGTATTAAAACATCCTTGATACTTCTATATTATATTATTCAATTACTCCTCAGTATAGGAATGAATCCATTGTCCTAGGTAAGTCTTGCCGTCATAAGACTAACTGGCTAAAAATTTTCATTGCATTATACCTTGTGTCTTGATTTCTGGCAATTAAAAACATATGTGTAGTGGTAACAATTTTACTAATCTTTGCAGCTCATGTGTCTTGTCTGGGAGGGGATAACTGTCTATCATTAACATGAATACGGACTACCTTTTGTTTGATTCTGTGTTTTAGTTCAATTTTCCTACAAGTTGTTCATATATGTAGTCTTATTTGATTATTTTTCTTGTTTCATAAGCTTCCATCACAGCCATATCTCTCTATATCCAGATGGGTCCTACATTTGTATGTATTTCACAAGCAGCCATTGGTGTAGATCTCATTGCTGCTCCACTAATAAGGTGTAGATCTCATTGCTGCTCCACTAATAAGGTGTAGTGCATTGTCATCTACTATGTCTAGATATTCTAGATTTGTCTTAGAGCATGTTGTCAGGAGTACACTGTTGTATTCTAAAGCAGAACGTATGTAACAAAGATGTAGTCCTCTGAGGGTATCCTTGTCTGATCCGCAAGATGTGTCAGGAAGCTGTTTCAGTAGTTGTAACCGTGTCAGTGCTATATTCTTTCTAGATGTTTTTTTGAAGGAAAGCTGCAGATCAAGAGTCACTCCAAGATATGTGGGATGTTTTTTTCTCTTGGAAATTTCTGTGTACCTAACCGTAGACTGATATTTTCCATGGCTACTTTATGATTCTTGGTAAAAATGATATATACAACTGTCTCGCAGATTGTTTTCAGCTTGAATGTTTGACAGTACATGTGCAGTCTTCGTAACTCCCCATTTAGTCTTTTGGCTGCACTTTCAACATTCTCATGGCTATGTTATGTTATTAGTTCATCAGTATAGGGGATTTTTTTTTAAAGTTTCAAGATGCTTGGTAGGTCATTTCTGTAAATGAGAAAGTGGGTGCTGCTCAAAGCATAACCCTAGAGAAAGCATTCCTTTAGAACCTATTTAAATGAGATTGCATTATTATCTATGTCTGGATTTTTCCCGTCAATGAGGAAGTACTATATATAGTTTCCCACTACATTATCAAGATCAACAGAAGACGGATGTATCGGGCCATTGGTGCAAATAAAACGGCAGCATAACGTATTTCCATTCTGGAGACTATATCATGCTAGAAATTTAGTGGGACCATTGTACTGCTACAAGACAGTTCCAGTGGAGAGTGAGAATGAATGCTGAAGAAGAATAGCATCAAATATCAACAATCATCGTCAAGAGGATCTTTCTCCATACTCGATCATAAGCCTGTTGTAAGTCAAAGAAGATGTCCACAATGTGTTTGTTTTCTGGAGTATATCACGGAATCTCTGTGTGATCCTAAATAGTTGGTCTTCTGTGCAACTGCCTTTTCTGAAAAATGCCTATTCATGGCAGATGATGTTTGCGCTCTCGAGAAACCAGTAAAGTCGCACATTAACCATTCATCTATATCAATTAACCTTCCACTAACCATCACTTAATATCAATCCCACTTACCGTTTATTTCAGTGTATAAGAATCTCCACAACTACTCAGATTTTCAATGATATTCCAATTTTATTTACATGTCAAAATATATTCCAAATACAACACAGTGTGTGCATCCCTATAACAGTTTAATTTACATGTCAAACAACTGAGATCACATTCCAATTACCACACAGGTTGTGCATCTCTATAACAGTTTCTAAAACATTTTCGGTCCTGGCCACCTTTCGGACAAATGTTTTATTCATGGTCTCCATGTGACATAAAAAAGACCTCCCACTTCTCTCCATGAGTTCCTATTAGATATTTTACCATCAATCCTTCAAATAGTAAGTTTGTTTTTCTCCCCCTTCCCCTTTAATTCCAATGTTACCGCCGTGTGTTCCCTAACCCACCAAACAAACATCTGTGGTCTCATTGTGGAACACACGGTACAATTCTGAACGAAGTAGTGCAATTCATAGTGTGTATTTCCGCTTAAAAGTTTCCAATATTTTTTCTATCCTCCAAAACTCAACGAAAAACATATTTATAACCAATATACTCTATATAATTGATTTGCTGTGACAGCTTCCAGGGTGCCTAGTGATTCTGTTAAACGGTTGCAGAGATTGTGCAATCATTTCTCAAATCTTGGTTAAACCACAAATACGTCGAACGACTTTTAAACGGATTTCTATTCAAAACAAAACTCTGCAAGATTCAAATTACTGGAATTTGATATTGGACAAATCACTTTTTGATAGGTTTTCTCTATCTCGACATGTACAAGGGGCTTGTCATAAGTCTTTATCCTGATCATGAAGAAGTAGGAAGAGAAAATTGAAATTTAGTAAATATATAGTTCATTTTATTTGTGATGGACGTGTGGAGTTTGAATTTCCCACCTTAACGGGTTTTTCCGATGTGGGGCATGTCGCAACATATCATATTTTACGGATTTGTTTCCCTCATGTGTTTGTTAGAAAAGTGGAGAAAACACAAGCCTGGACAGTGATACAAGTTTTATATGTTATGGATGTTATAGATAAAATATCTGAAGAGACACGTAGGGAGATGAAACCAGTACATAAGGAACATCTGTGATGTCGGGCCAGTTAGCTCAGTTGGTAGACCATCCTTCTGATTGTGAATGTAGGCCTATTCATACAAAGATATCTTTCATATTTGTGAATCTAGGCCTATTCATACAAAGATATTTTTTTCATATTTGTGAATGGAGGCCTATTCATACAAAGATTTTTTTAAATATTTGTGAATGTAAGCCTATTCATACAAAGATATTTTTTCCATATTTGTGAATGTAGGCTTATGCATACAGATGTCTCTTATACATATTTTTACTGTGGAAGTGAAACATACCAATGTTTCAAATATATTTTTTACCTATGCCTATCTCTAACGCTAACCCTAACGCTAAACTCAAAACTAACATTAACCTAAAAATGATAATAATGATAATGAAATATTCCGTGGGTCTACAGGGGTATGGACGTCTAGTTCGGGATTAAAAGAACAGGATCGTTGTCTATTTTTCTACATACCTGGAAAGTTGGTAAATGAGAAGTTCAGTGTTTTTACCACTTTCAGTGAACGATGGACATCTGTAACCATATCAATAGTGTAGTCAGCCAGCTATACAAGAGAAATGGTTCATGTTCCAATCGGATTTTTACCACACTTAGAGTTAACGACAGTCACGGATGTTCAGTTACGGATTTACCTTTAAGCTAAATAAGCTATAGCTTAGGTCCCCCACGGTTTTGGGGGCCCAGAACATTTTTTAAACTACACTATCTATATATTCTTAATAGTTAAAGGGCCCCATATCTCAAATAGCTTAGGGCCCTATATCTCAAATAGCTTAGGTCCCTATCAAGTCTAAATCCGACTTGCGGATGCTAGATCTTTTTCCGCTGTTTTGTGTTTCTATTGTCACAGCCATAGACGTCCATAAAGAAATGATTATTTGTGTGCGAGCAGAGAGAAGAACAATACGAAATAAATTTATTGCCCTAGTATGTTGCTTACATCTTATGTTTGTGTTTGTTATGGCAAGTAAAAGTAACTTTTCACAAAATAAAATATAATCTTGTGTAACACGTCTTTGTCAATAGAAGTAAGGAAAAGTATCCTGCGCAACACGTCTTTGTCAACAGAAAGGAAAGCATCCTGCGCAAATAGTCTGTCAATAGAAATAAGGGAAAGGAGTAATGTACTGCTACATAGATCCAGTTTTGTCATATGGTAGCGAATCATGGACTATAAATATCCAAATAAGTATGACACTAGAAAGCGTGAAGATGGTTTCCTTTCGAAGAATGTTGAAAATCCCACGGATAGCTAGACAAAAAATGAAATAGCTAGTATTGACACCGATGGAAAATTACGTTTAAAAATTAAAAAAACATTTCCACATTTATTTTATTAGCTATATCATAGAAATACGAGGTTTGCAATACAGTGTAACAACAGGTAAAATTATGTTAAAAAAATACCTATGTGTGCGGGAGCCCTAAATGGGAGCAACTAGTAGCAAGACAGATTACCTTTCATGCCGAAAGAGACGACTGAGGAGGTTATAGGTGTGGAGTTTGCTGTTTCTTCCCATATTGGGTCAAAGTGATTCAGAAGTGCAGAAGAATGATCAGTCAGGCCGAAAAGCGCTGATATGACAGCTGAAGTGTAAACTATGACGCAACGCATTCCGTTCTCCAGATTTTATCCTAGTAATCTGCAGAATTTTGAGAACGAACGACGAAAAAGATGAAGGAAAAAATAGACAGATGACGGAAAAGATAGAAGATATATGATAGTTAGATATCATGACATGGAAGAAATTCGGCAGAAGAGCTGATACCTTACTGTAGATATAATGTTCATGAGATGAATGATCGCCTACGCCACTTGGCAAGACACATGGCGGTGATGACAAGTTTGCCGCAAGTTTAATTTAACCCAGACGTCATACGTTCCATTAGCTCTATTAGTTTGTGTTCGGGAAATCTATCGACCTAGCCGTAGTGTCTAGCACTTTGAAACTTCCATAACTTCAAGTACTCATCACTATAACTAACACATCTATAATGTAGTAAGAATTAGGGTCTGGGAAAGATAAGACACTTCGAATGAATACCAGCTGGTGTTATTACATGGGTCATTTTGTGTTGTTTGTAGGTAGAACGGCTACTGCTTCTCTATATCTTCTGTTTGGTTCGCTTTCAAACTTCTGTAGTTGTGACTCTGACAAAGGTAGCCGACAACCCCTGACGTTTAGTAGTGCCTTTAAGTTTCTTACCACAGGAGGCAGGACATGATCAAGTGTCTCACTTTTCTTCATCGTATGTTGGGCAGGTCTGAAGCATGATTACGGCTGTTATCATGCAGTGATGCTAGTTAGTTAATGGTCTGAACATCATCATGAAATTCCAGATAGGTTCATAGGTGATCTGATATTCCGTATGTCCATCAGCATGTGATACCTGTTCAGGTTCTGTGTTGGTTGATAACTCCTCTTTTGATTCCTATATACCGCTAATTTCTTGCAACTCAACGATTATTCAGTCATGTGTCCTGTATCCCAACCATAGATACGGAAAAATAAATACACCCTATATCACCCAGCTTGCAACGATATCTCATTTATTGAATTAAAAATATCAGCACATTCCGTTGAACTATCCGTAGGTACAGTCTGTCACCAAGGCTGTCTGCTCTTTTGTATGCCTAACACCCACGTCTCCAGGTACAAAAATTAATGTGACTCTCTTAAGCGTAGACTTCATCAACGACATCAATCACACTGACGGCGTAGATATTCCGACTAAATCTCTCGAAGCCTGCTCATAGAGTAAGTAGGAAGGAACACAGACAATTATAGCACTTTGACACTCTAACGATATTGTTGCCCTGGTCACCGCCATCGTCATACTACTAGCGGTTGTGTATAAAATACTAATTTCTTCCCTAATAAACTTTGCATTGAACAGTGCATTCCCAAGCACTAGACAAGTGTCGAACCACGGATCAGCAGCGTAGGCAATAAAAGTTCCATCTGAGAAATTCTTATTGACCAGAGTCTGGACTTCTGAATCTATATGCAGTGTAGTGATGACGACGAAAGCCCTCTTCTCTATTCGAAATTTTATTTTGTATTTGATAAAGGACTCTTTGCCCAAACGTCGAGTTCGTGTGTTCTACTTTATATTTCAGCAACTCATAAAACTTAATTACTCATTATTTTCACCGTTAACATTTACTTTTGAGGCATCATCATCGTGTAACAAGCCGACTGCTTAGACCAATCTATTTCTACAAAAATATGTTCAGAATATCGAATATTGGTTCTTTAGTTCGCCCTTGTGTTGCCGTGGGAAGTGTTGGAAGCAATGAAAAGAAAAACTGTGACATACCGTAAGATGCGACTAAAAGAGGCTAGGTTGGTGTTTTCTCTTTGGTAAAGGCTACCGAAAATCATGCGAAAGTCGGATGTGTGGAACTGGAACGCGTAGATGTCACAGCCAATACGAAAGATATAATAAAACTCATATAAAACTCTCAGTACCATATACCTACACCGTGCATGAGTATGAAAACAAAGGAATAATTATAAGAAGTTATGGAGTATACAATATCCGTCCCAATGTCAAAGTTGGATGTGTCGGACCATTGGCAGGAAATAAACAGCGACACAACGGATCTCCATTGAGTGAATAAGCATGCTGGGTGTCGGGTCAAAAGGAACAGATATCACATCCAAGCTTTAAACCATGACACGAAGCAGTCTGTTCCGATGTCTACATCCATTTAACCTTCAGGAGTTTGAGAACGAACACAGAAGAATAATTCCAACTGGTGTTTTTGTGTGTATAATCAAAATATAATTCTGGATAATTAAAATATTTCATGGGGAAATTAGTTCAAATACCAGATATTTTTAAACAATAATGTTTTCACAGGTACCGTCAGCAGCCAGTGTGTTTGTACATCTGTGACGCTTCATGTGGGTATGTATGAACAGGTGCAGTTCAAGTGAACCCTATCACCAGAAATTATTGTACAGCTATACATATATTGAAACTTAATTCTTGACTTATATATTCGGAGAAATTTCTGGGTGTTGCAGTAACCCAAAAGGAACTATTGATAGTAAGAGTGTCGCCTGACATGCACATCGTAAGAGGCGACCAACAAATGTGATACTAGAAATATTTTTGCGATGGGCAAGTTTCGCGTTCCCAGCTCCATACATACATTAACTTTATTTCGGTAGGAACTGCTGGATCCTGCTTTTTATGTTTGAGTTTGGTAAAGCAACGGTCACTTCTGCTTAGTAACTCTATTTCAAACATTAATCCTAACACCAATCCTATCTAACTTTTGAAGACTGCAATCCAAATTCTATTGCTAACCCTAATCCTGCTGAACTATTTGTGGCTACAATCCAAATTATTTTCCTAACCCTACTCCTAACCATAATCCAACCTAACTGTTGATGACTATAATCCAAATCCTATTCATAACTCTAATACTTTCTGGCTGTTCTTGACCACAACCCTAATCCTATTCTTAACCCGAATGACAACACTCTACCTAACTGTTAATAAATACAATCCAAAGTTGAATTCTAACACTCTACCTAACGCTAATCCTACTTGACTGTTCATGACCACAACCCTAATCTTATCCCTATCCCTAACATCAACTATACCGAACTGTTGATGACTACAATACAGATCATTTCCTAACCCTAATGATACATAAGTGTTGATGGCCGCGTTTCAAATCCTATTCATAACCTTTGCCATAGACTTGATTGTTAAACGTATAACTGTAGATTTGTTCTCTTCTCTTGTCGTGTCAACATCATCTAACATGGAAAAAAACGTTTTCTGCATTCAAAGACGTGTTACGACATTTTGTGGTGTCTTTGGTCTTTCGACTTCGTAGTGATACCTTTCATCTTTATCCTGCAAGGTAACTTGCGTCACTAAGACATAGATGAAAACTCTGGGACGAAGGGAAACAGAAAAACTAAAATAACATAGTTTTTTTAAAAGTGGTGGCGTTCTAATGCGAAACTTCGACACTGAAATCTACAATGGAAAAGTAAATATGAGCATTTGAAATGAAATGCTCAGAAAGTATGTCATGGACAGAAAGAAAGAGGGAGAAATAGAGAGATCCAATGCAGAGCTCCGCAAAGATTTAAACATAGAAGCAGCATATTTCCTCAACCAGCACCCTCTTCTTCCCGGATAAAAAAAAATTAAAAACCCAAACGTAAGCTAATATATTTCGGAAATATAAAGAGACACCATTGTTTAAAAAGGTTAATCATGGAGGAAAAAGTTCTATTTAAGAGAACAAGATGCAGACAAAGACTACAATGTATCTGTGATGTCGAAGACCTCTTGGATAAGACACTAGGTGAGGATGGGCAACTTGCACAGAACCAAGCGATTTACAGAGTGGAAAAAGTGAGGGCAATGTTCCATAGAGGCATGCTACACAGAAGAAAATTATTTTTCCCTGCTGTTATGTTTCTTTATTCTTATGCATGCGGTTGCGTCTGTGGTGGGTCTCACGAATGATCCACTAGACAAACCACCCATGCAACAGAAATCCTTAGTAGATGGCATGCTGCTATATTAAGGCTCTCTTGTGGACTCCGTGTAGTATGTCACATATACAATTATAGACCTCCTCTAAATAGAAGGCTCCTTCAATAGGCATTGCACTAAGCCGAAAGCTGAAGTCTCCTGGGTTTAAAGAAAGCTCAATAAAAACCACCCCACTGCATATAGGAAGTAAGAGCTAATCGCGTGCAATTCCAGGGGTTCTCAAACAAACAGTTTCTTTATTTGTCCACAGTATCTGATTTCCTTTTATAGCGATGTTTAGTAGCAAACCTTCTTATACTTCAATAATCGTAGCGTTTTTTTAAGTTGTCATGTTGTCGATGATATAAAGCTGTGCATTAACTACGTCTGTAATTTGTTGACAATGTTTCACACCAACCTCCTATTCTCAACAACTTCTCATGAATTCAGTAACCCCTCTATTTTTATGTCATATTTCTATCCATCCCCCATTCCGCGAAATTTGTTAATATTAATAATTACGAAAAAATTGAGGGTGGGGGGTGGGGGAGGGTTAAAATAAATTTAACGAAATTTGTTTTTAAATCCACACAATTTAAGTATTGTATAAAACATTTTGGACTTCAAATATTGGCATTCGCCCCCCCTCCCCCGTCAAAAACTATCACACATTTTCAGACTCCCCACTCCTCCCTAATTGATGAAGTAATTGTATAGACATCCCATAAGACGTCAGAGTTTCATTTCCTGAGTTTCAGTCACCAGTACACATCTTCAACAGAGAATTCTAATAAAGTCCACGGTACTTGTATTTGAACATTTGAAAGCTGGTACTTTTTGATGTTTCTACTCAGATTCACTAGCATATGCGCGAGTGTGACTTTAGTCAATATAAAACCAACCAACATAATTCAAACACGCCATTTAGGTCATGTTTTCGATTATTCTCGTGCATTTCGTTGATCAGGTGATACCCGGACTACTCAAAATATGTAAATAGTGACCAACAAAAACCATAGCAACAATCAAGAATCACATTTAAAAAAAAATCACGTAAGAAAGCTGGTTTATCTCTGTTTTGATTCTGCTGTTAGGATTTATTTGGAGATTGGTCGAGTAGCCACGGACTGGAAAACTGAGACCTTCATATATAAGATATTTCTTACTATTCCACTTACATTTCTTGCTGTTCCACATACATATCTTACTATTCCCTCGTACATTTCTCACAATTCTCTATAATATTCTTACTATTCCCCATACATTTCTTACTATTCACCATACAATTCTTACTATTTCCCATACATTTATTATTGTTCCCCTTAATCCTTTTGGCTATAGTTTGAGGCTGTCAACAGTATTTTGGCAATAACCCCATACCTCCATTCACCGACTACTCCCCTCCTCTTTTTAATTATATCTACATTTGTTTAAACATAAAAAAAGACAGAGACAATTATAGTATCAAGAAATAGTACACCACCAAATGGTAAAATAGTATTAAATGAGAAAAACGTAAAGCAGGTGAATAGTTTCAAATATTTAGGAACATTAATATGTTCAGATGGTAAATGAAAGTCCATTATTATAAGCAGAATAGGACAAGCAAAAGCAGCATTCCATAAAATGATAAATATCCTATGCAACAAGTCCATATCGATGGATACTAGAAAACGTGTCCTCAAATGCTACATTGAACCAGTGCTACTCTATGGAAGTGAAGCATGGACAATAAATAAGACGTCACAAAAATCATTGGAGGCAGCGGAAATGTTTTTTATTCGAAGAATGTTACACATTCCTTGGACAGCAAAGATTACTGATGAAGAATGTCTTGGAAGAATGGATGTGAAAAGATGAATTATTCATAATATAAGAAAAAGACAGTCAGCATTTATTGGGCACATAATGAGAAGAGGAGGCATTGAGAATATAGTGACAACAGGAAAGATAAAATGGAAAAGATCAAGGGGAAAACCCAGAGAAAAGATATTGGACAGTTTGACTTGACTAAATGGCTTCGATTGACGACACCAACAGATATGATGACATATATGAGAGATCGATGTACGGAGAAAAATTATCGCCAACGCCATTCGGCCGGGCACTTGATGATGATGACATTTGTTAAACCCCTCCCAAAAAATATTGGTTTATTTAAAAAGTTTGAAAAAACCTACATGATTCCTTTTCCTAATTTTTCATATTTTAACAGTTTAAATGGTATATACACTTTTTTTTGGTTACAGAATCCAGCTTTTGTCAACAACCCTTGTCACTTGTCAACAAGTTTCACAAATTTTCAGAACCCCCCCCCCCCACTAGATTATTGACGTAATTTATGATGACATTTTGAAGCATGAATCTCTAAATTTTGAGAAACAATAACTATTAACGTATTCTATAGGTAAAGCATGAAATGGGGTAATGAAGTTTTGCTAATAACATGAAATACAAATAGGCACACATACAAATCGACGTTTCGACAATATACAAATCATATTCAACGTTTCAACCAAAAGGTCTTTATCAAGATGATAATTTTTCCATTCGTCGTCTTTTGATGTTTTGTGAATATCTTGATAAAGAAAGACCTTTTGGTTGAAACGTTGAATATGATTTGTATATAATCTGTATGTTTTCTTGTGTGCACATCATTTCCCACTAACTTTAGATATAGTCTGTTGTGTTTGATTGAAGCGATTATATAAACCTGTGTAATACGTAAGTACGATTGTTACGTTTCACGCAGTTACCTTGTATTGATTGTCATGTTTGATTAGTGGTTTTCTGTGCACTAATTTAAGTTTCGTAGGTTGCAATTGCGTTCTCAACAAACAGGATGCAAAATTTCCAGCGGTGGAGTTTGAACCTAATACTTTGTTCATCATAGACGAGTGTTGTACCACTCCACAACAGAACCCATCATAAAAACAAGGAAGCATATCTTGCTCAAGATGTAGCCATCAACTTGGAATGTGTTGGTTGTTGTGGTTTTCTTGGCAATATTTAAGTCCAGTAGTTTGAAGTTGATTTCTGAATGATCCGGATGCACAATTACTTGAATCCGGATTTTAACCAGATATCTTTTGTCTTCTTTCAGTACCTCCTATCCCCCACCCGCCACAGATCCGAACATACAAGTATATGCTTACGTGAATTGTGATGTCACATTAAGAGTTGATCGCAAGTAAAAATAGTGTTGGGATTTCTTTTACATTGTAGTTTGTTTTCTGAGTTTTATGAGCGCTATACAGGTGAAAACTTTAATAACTAGTTATAACGTACTGAAAGAAAATTGTCAGCAATAAAACTAGAACATGTGTATCCTGGTAACTATCAGCGATATTTGTTGAAAATAAAGGATTAAATAATTTAGAGGATTGACGTTATTGTACGCGAATGTTCTCATATGTTGTCTGCCCATCTCAATGACGGAGCCAGTTAGCTAGTTTATAGCTCACTAAACGTAGCTCCGTAGGTTTAAGTGATAAGTATGAGGGATCTCCAAAAAAATTCTACGCACATTCTACGAAGAAAATCTACGAATCGATTCGAACCAGCGATATCTTGAGCAGAAGGTGAACACCTTAACCATTAAACAACGGATACCTCCAACTTATTTACAGTCAACGTTTGAAGTGA
Source organism: Meghimatium bilineatum (assembly GCA_034231615.1). Lineage (NCBI taxonomy): Eukaryota > Metazoa > Mollusca > Gastropoda > Stylommatophora > Philomycidae > Meghimatium > Meghimatium bilineatum. The sequence goes on from CM067304.1 coordinate 42,779,895, forward strand.
TGTCACAAATTACACCACATATTCCTCTATCCAGAGATTCACAATTAAAGACAGATCCAGCAATTCTACTCACGACATCCCTACAAACAATGTGACTAAGATACTCTATGGGACACATATCTTGCTATTATTACAATTTATTTCTACATTATAATTTTTAAAAAGGGGATCAAAACCGTCTCAAACTCAAACCGTCATTAAGTATTTGAGCGCTAATAAGCCTCTTTATGGTTCTTGTTTTATTTTCTTCCTGAAAACATCTTTATTTCCTCCAGTCATTTCACTATCTCATCATATCAGACTTAGTTCATGTAACCCAAATCTCTACCTCTTTCAATCTTTCCTATTTTCGATCCAGCTTTCAGAGCCGCACTCCATGTAAAGAATAAATGTATGGATCTTTGTCTGCCATTAGCAGGAACTACCTTAAACACGTGCATTATCCACGCAAATCCCTCCGCTATCTGAAGTAGTTCTGTTTGAATGTTTTAAAGCGGATAGTTATGAATGGAGCTGTGAATGGATATATGATGCGGAAAATGTGAGGGGGGGGTGTTTAGAGTTTAAATCCAGAAACACATCTACTGTATGTATATATATATATATATATATATAAATTCCAAATTCTGGTAACAAATACAAACAATTCCGGTGATTGTCAGAAACCTCAAAATTTAATTACTAAAATTAACAAAAATGAGAAAACTGTGGCAGGGTAATAATAACGACACTAAATTAATTCATTAAGATTATGTGTTTTCCAAATGGCAACATATGTATGTGAGGCTCGGACTTTAAACAAGACAATATCTAGAAGAATAAATTCATTTGAAATGAAATGTTACAGATTGATCCTACAAATAAAATGGTGAAAAAGAAAAAGCATCAAAATTACTGAAACTAAATGAAGTGTTTCTACTAAATACAATCAAAAGAAGGACGCTACAGTATTTTTTACACTTAAAGTGACATGGTTGTATCGAATGGATGATTCTGGAAGGCAGAGTGCCAGGCGAGAGAAGAATAGGAAGACATCGAAAAATGTATCAATATGTCTCTAGTGAATACTGGCCTAATTTTCCGGGACAGAGATGCGTTCAGAGTTTCCACGATGAAGACAACGCTCTGAAAAGAATATATATATACTAGAAGTACTGCCAGGCGTTGGTCGAGCGAGAATAAAATAAAGAAGAAAAAAAAAATGCATACGAATATTATTCTTATAATGAAGCAAAAACAAAATAGAAGCAATTCCTGGCAGAAACAAAAAAAAAATAGATAGATGCGAACATTTTTCTTATAATGTAGGGAACAAAATAGAAGCAACTCATGGCAGAAATAATTCAAAAAATAGAATAGATGCGAACATTTTTCTTATAATGTAGGAAACAAAATTAAACGTGCCTGAAGAACGAATACCGATGGTTTGCACGAGAGTCCAACGCACTACTGTCTTTGAAAGAGTCCAACATGAAAAATGAATAGAATGTCGTCATGAAATAGGCATAGATGGAAAAAATATCAGACTGATAGAAATATATATTGGGAACAGCGTGTATCAGTAATGTGCGAAAACAGCTACTCACCAAACATAGAAATAAGAAGAGAGGTAAGACAAGGATGTATTTTATCACCAAGTCTATTTAACATACACAGACATAATATCTTTAAACATATAGAAGGAATACCGGGACTCAAGATAGTGGGAAAATAATAAAACAATGACAGATATGCAAATTCCACTGTTCTTTTTACAGAAAGTGAACATGAACTACAAAGACTAATAAAGCAAGTATATAAATCAAGTAATGAATATGGACTGGATAAAGCATAAAAAACCATCATAATCAGCAAAGTTACAGAAGAACAGGTGCTAAGCATAGTAAAGAAAACATGGAGAGAAACTGCAACAATTATAACGTTTTCAATAGATTGGGCACATAATCACAAATGATGGCAGATGTGAAACGGATGTTAAAAAGAGAATAGGAATGGCTAAAAGTAGTTTCAATGACATAAGAAAAATATTAACATCTAAATAAATTACATCCAATCTAAAAATGATTATTTAAAAATATTAGATCTATTCTATATTAATGTATGGCTCAGAAACATGTATATTAAACACAGAATTGATGCATTTGAGATGTGGACATATAGAAGAATAGGCAGGGCATCATGGAAAGAGAAAAAAAAAACCAAAGATGTTCTAACAACATTTAATATGAAAAAAAAAATTGTTAAAAGAAATAAAGATCAAACAAATAAAATGTTTTAGACATTAAAAGACATGAAACCTTATTGAAGACCATACTTGAGGATAAAATTGAAGGGAGACGAAAGAAAGGAAGGCAGAGATACAAGTGTGAAAGTAACATCACAAAATGGGAAGGCTACAGTCTAGCAGAGTGCGTCACCAAAAGAAGAGAGAGGATGTTGGAGGTCAGCCAACCGTCATTGCGGAGATGACACTTGATGATGATGTTTGAGTGTTTCTAAATTGCATATAGATGAAATGTGCGTAATCTCGCATTTCTAATTGTGCATATTTAGCTATGGGAAGATAAATGTGAAATCTAATTGTTTTATTTTATAGATTCAATTACCAAAAGAAATAACAGAAACGCACTAGACACATATCCAGAATATTAAAACATCATAAATTTCCATTGAAACAGTAAACACCGATAAAACAAACCGAAATAATACTAATTTCTATTACTCAGCAGGCCTCGCCGAAATCCACAAATGTTTACATTCGTTAGACCATTGCGTCATAGGTCAGAGGTAAAAAAAGTTCATAAAATCACACCAATGTTCAGCTCTGCCGAAGCGCAGGAGAACTTTCAAGATTTTCTGTGAGCGCCACGGACTGGCAAATAAACCAAACTATAAAGGAGCCAAGTATGGTCCGACTGAGTGCCGTTTTCGAGGAGCCTATCGATACATAACACCAAGAGTACCGAAATAATAAAATATCCACTTATATATAAAAGTTCTGGCTTGCAATTAGTGCATACCTTCGTTTTTTATAGTTAATTAATCTAAATATTACATTTCCAATTAATCAATAATTAATATAAATTTTCATTTATTTAAGTTAGGGTTAGAGGTAAGGATTAGTTATGTTTTACATAACTAATCCTAACCCTAAACCTAAATATATTTATATTTAAATTAGTAAATCATAAACATAAACCGATAAATAATATCCAAGGGAAATATATAGACACTAATTCCAAACCAATTCCTATATATATAAATAGTATATTTTTAATTGATTTATATTCAATTTTTTCATCTACTAGGTGAAATTTCTTCGCTCGCTGTCCTCATTATGAAGTATCTCCTCCGCAATGAGGGTTGTTAAATGAAGTGTTTTAACGGAACTTGAACACACGGCAATAAGTACGTCGTTATAAAACCGGGAGAGGGGAGTGCTACATAAAACAACAGTCATTCGAACATTTGCGTCTGAAATTACTTCATTTTCGTTAGATTTTTAGTGACCATTTGTGGAATATTGTTATGAGCTGGGTCGGGGTGATGGTGTATACCCAAAGTGTGGTTAAAGTCCTAGTACTAAAAACCTGGTCTTATTTTCTAAAGGCAGGGGTTTGAACACCCTAAACCGTCACTTATCTACGGGTTTGCTCCAGCATCCTCTGTTCGTACCTTGGCATTTCACTCTTATAGACTACATCTTGTCCATCCAATGATGTTTACTTTTTTTACTTGCATCTCTGCCATCCTCCTGCCTCCCGTTAATAATTATGGATCTCATAACAAAATTAAACCCAATAGTAAGCAGCACGATGTCACCGGTAGGATTCGATCCTACGACCTTGTGAACCAAAGACAAATAGTTTCAACAACTATACCAATCAGGTCCAAACAAATTAACAAACATAGAGTGGTCATATGTTCAAATTTTGGCAGAATAAAGGAAACTTTGGCATCAACATATTGTGCCGTGTCGATATTTTCTCAAACTGTGTATGGTCTGCCATATTTTTTATAGACAAATTAGAAATATAACAAGAGTATCTGCTATTTTTCTTTCGTTGTCCTGATCCACGGGTATTATGTGCGATATAGTTCTTATATCCTTCTGTGCAATGTGAAGGTTTGTCAAGAGTCTGATGTCATATACAGAAAACACAAATTTTAGTCGTGTGCAATAATTTAAGCTGTCTACTGCTCATATCTATATACCTGGATTGTCCTATATACATGTGTTAGTAGTCTTGGGTTGTCAGTAGTCATGAGTTTTCTGTGTTAGTGGTACTTGGTTGTCAATGGTCATGAGTTTTCTGTGCCAGTGGTCCTGGGTTGTGTGACAGTAATCCTGGGTTTTCTGTGTCAGTGTACATGTGTTGTCTGTGTCAATGGTCTTTGGATGTATGTGTCAGTGGTGCCTGGTTGTCTGTGCCAGTGGTTCTGGGTTGTCTGTATCAGTGGTCTTGGGGTGTCTATGTCAGTGGTCTTGAACTCTCAGTGTCGTAGTTCTGGGTTGTCTTCGTCTGGGGCTTGTTATTATCATGAGATTGAAACCAACAGAATCAGCTCTTCGTTCATACAAAAGCAGAATATCGGACTACAAGGCATTAGGAAAACCAAGAGTCAGATAGGTGGAGACAATCAAAGAAACTTTAAAGAGACACGAGCTGACCATAGCCAACGCGACCCAAAAATTCAAAGACAGACATCTCATACATTCCACAACCAAGCTTAACATATAAAAATGGGAATGCCAGATAGATAGATATACAACTTATCCAGTTTGTCAACTGAGGAGGACGTGTGTTTTTTTTAGAACAACTATGTACTTTCAAAGCTAATTCTTACAGCTGACGGGAATTGAACCAGGTCCGTTCTAGCAGCACCGAATCGCTTTTCAACACAAGTAAACAGGTTTTCTGTACTTGACCAACCACATCCTAAAAAAGATGTGATCTCATCAAGACTTTCAACCTGTGTACTCTAGTCACTGAGAACGGACCAGTCGAAACAGGGATTATTACATGAACAAACATCCCGTACAAGTATTAAAATCTCTTTCAAAGCTACCTGCTCACAGCTAAACAGATTACTTCATCACAATCATCATGTTTCAAGAGCTACCTATTCACAACTAAAGTTATTACTTGATCATCATCATTTATCAAGATATCACTTGCTCAGAGCTAAATAAATCACTTATCAATATTTATCAAGTATTACCTTCTCAGAGACAAAAGGGGTTACTTCATAGTCATAATCATCTGTTAAGAGCTACGTGCTCAGAGATAAATGGATACTTAATAATTATGATCATGTATTAAATACTACTTGCTCAGAGCTAAAGGGATTACTTCACCATCATCATGTGTCAAGAACTACCGTCTCACAGCTAAAGCTATTGCATTATAATCATTATGCAAATAGCTAGAAATTATGCAGATTCAGTAGAGATATAATTTTATAGAAGAATGTTGAGAATACCACGGATGCATAAAAAGTGAAATGAAGATATCTTGAAAACATTTCATTAAATTAAAAAAAGAACTGCTCACTTGCATCAAACGAAGAGTCCATTTTTTATGACACATCAAGAGCATTACAAAAATGAAACATATCGTGACAACACGCAATTTCCAGTGCAAAAAAAGGCACGGAAAGACCAAGAAAGATTTTGGTATTTTAGCATGGGGGAACGTCGATATCGGAAATTGATGGCACACAGCGCAGAAGACTACGGATAGACATGATAACATCACATGCAATGTATTATAACAGGGACCAGGCAACACGTCGATCGTGATTTACCTGTAACTTAGGAGATCGCTATTAATTATTTAGAATGAGAACTTTTTAAAACTGTAATCATTAACCTTATCCATAAGCTCAATAGCTGAAATAATTAACCTTATCCCTAAGCTCAAAAACTGTAATAATTAACCTTATCCATAAGCTCAATAACTGCAATCATTAACCTTATCCATAAGCTCAAACAAAAAACTGTAATCATTAACCTTATTTATGAGCTCAAAAACTGTAATCATTAACCTTATCCATGAGCTCAAAAACTGTAATCATTAACCTTATCCATCAGCTCAAAGAACCTACAGAAAGCGGGTTGGTAATCATTTTATTAGGTTATTCCTCCCACCCCTTCTCTATCACTTTAACGAAGACCCATCTATATTGCCTTAAATAATTGACTGTTGTCAGAAGTAATAGAATATATGGTAATTATGGTTATCTGAAAAGGGTAGATGGTCTCACAAGGAGAGAACAGTGAGGGTAGATGGTCTCACAGCGTGAGAACATTGAAGTAGATAAACAAAGTCTCCAGGTTGCCGGTCCATGGATTATGAAAAGATTGTTGCGTGGACACGTTAGAAATTTGAGTTGATAACATTGTTTGGTTATTTCGATTCCTATGTTTATTGATGTTTGTCCGGTTTGATGTTTTGAAGTCACGCAATCCAATATGTGCTGTATCGCTCGTGTGCTTTGGAGTCCTAATTGGATGCGAAGAATAGCAACACTGTTTGCCTTCCATACATGTCGTACGAGGTAACTAAGGAGATTCCTTATTCTTGAATAGAACCATTATCACGGCACACGGGGCATTCCTATAAATGGTCCGATCTCAATTTCAGCAACCATCCAAGAGTATGAATACTCAATGTCCTAGTCAGTTATTAATTATATGATCTTCGGATCTTTCCAGAGAGGGCACATTTTTTCCCCTCATCCCTGGATATTCTCATATCTGTCATTCTTTGTATGTGTACATTATAATCTCCAGAAAAAAAAACCATTCATTTTGTTTGATGGAAAAACAAAGGATAATTTTGTGGTAAGATGACTGTCTCATCCCAAATAAGATCACAATGACCCCTAAACCATTTTGAAGTAGAATATGTCAGGACTGAGGGAGTAGAGAAAACAGCCAAGCTGTAAACTATGACAAAATCCATTTCGTTCTCTGGACTACATTCTGCTGATGTAGTCTCAGAACGCACGCAGATGAAGACGATATAGAGTGTGTGATCAGGAGTAGCTGACAATGATAGTAGCAGATCGTTGAATGTTAGATAGTACCAGATGGTTGGAGGTTAGATAGCAATACCGGCGAAGACGGATGTTTTGGGCCATTGGCACAAATAAAACGGCAACACAACGTATTTCCATTCTCTGGACTACATTCAACTGGAAATATTGTAGGATCATTGTCCTGTTACAAGAGAAATCCATTGGGAGTTTGAGAATGAATGCTGAAGAAGAAGAAGAAGAAGATAGTAATAGATGATTGGAGGTTAGATAGTAATAGATGATTGGAGGTTAGATAGTAATAGATGATTGGAGGTTAGATATTAATATAGTAATAGATGGTGGAGGTTAGATACCACAAAATGGTTGCAGGTTAGATAGTAATAGATGATTGAAGGTTAGATAATAATAGATGGTTGGAGGTTAGATAGTAATAGATGATTGGAGGTTAGATAGTAATAGATGATTGGAGGTTAGATAGTAAAAGATGATTGAAGGTTAGATAGTAATAGATGATTGAAGGTTAGATAGAAATAGATGATTGGAGGTTAGATAGTAATAGATGATTCGAGGTTAGATAGTAATATAGTAATAGATGGTGTAGGTTAGATAGTGCCAGATGATTGGAGGTTAGATAGTAATAGATAATTGGAGGTTAGATAGTAATAGATGATTGGAGGTTAGATAGCAATAGAAGATTGAAGGTTAGATAGTAATAGATGATTGGAGGTTAAATAATAATAGATGGTTGGAGGTTAGATAGTAGAAGATGGTTGAAGGTTAGACAGTAATAGATGGTGGAGGTTAGATAGTAATAGATGATTGGAGGTTAGATAGCAATAGATGGTTGGAGGTTAGATAGTAATAGATCGTTGGAGGTTAGATAGTAATAGATTATTGGAGGTTAGATAGTAATAGATTATTGGAGGTTAGATAGCAATAGATGGTTGGAGGTTAGTAATAGATGATTGGAGGTTAGATAGTAATAGATGATTGGAGGTTAGATAGTAATAGATGGTTGGAGGTTAGATAGTAATAGATGATTGGAGGTTAGATAGTAATAGATGATTGGAGGTTAGATAGTAATAGATGTTTGGAGGTTAGATAGTAATAGATGATTGGAGGTTAGATAGTAATAGATGATTGGAAGTTAGATAGTAATAGATGATTGGAGGTTAGATAGTAATAGATGATTCGGGGGTTAGATAGTAATAGATGGTTCAAGGTTAGTTAGTGCCAGATGGTTAGTGGTTAGATAATACCAGATAGTTGCATGTTTTTATATGATATATATATGTATATATATATATATATATATATATATATATACATATATCCTTACAAAACTCTGAAATACACCTTCTAGTTATGTACATATATTCTCATTTGAAACCGTTGTGTTTCACAATATTGCATAGTTACGAAAGAAAGATCTGTATCAATTTTCCATGTTACATAGGAAAGAAGAGCTTGTTTGATTGTAGTTCTTGAGTATCGAAATAGAGAAACAACATTGTCAATTAAATCCTGAGTATCCAAACAGAGAAGCAACATTGTGAATATACACTTTACAAAAGAAGAACAATACGCGAACAAATTAGAGTTCGAATATGGGACAATTTAAAAAAAAATTAAAATTCAAAGCTGTGCAATTAAAAACAATTTAGAGGTAGAATATGGTCAATTTTAAAACAATTTAGAATTCAAGTATCGGATAATTTTCAAACAATAAATAAAATTTAAATAACATTTCGATATAGTATTTCATCACACATTCTTTATACCTTTTCTTCTTGGAATTTTCCATCCTCTCTCCAAATATAGTTCATTCTTCTTCGATATAAAACTCTTTCTCTCAAGGTGTATTCTCTCCAAACATCTCTCAATCCCTAACCAGAATCATCAATCTTTATTTCGCGATCACTCGTTCATGCTACCGATATCTCTCCCGTATCAGCTTAACCGGAAGATAATGAAATCACTCGTGGCCAGACACTTGTTTAGTCTCGTGTGACTTATGAACGAATCTAGTGCTAGAATGCGTCAAGCTAGCCTTGCTGACATGTCAGTGGACTATTCTGTATACTGATTCGAACAACTAAACTAGGAGAAAAGAACAGCAAAATAATTATGAAAAGGATGATGTTTCGTGAACATTTAATATGGACCTGGAGTGTCTTCTTTTTCTGTTTTAATTATAAAACTCCTGCAGATTAGCAGGATGTAGTCCGGAGAGCGGAATGCGAAGTGCCCCGGTTTACAGATTTTCTGTGATATCTACCCCTTTCGGAATGTCACATCCAACTTCAGCATGCCTTCTGAGTCACTTTGACACCATAATGAATGGGACAGTCAACTCCACTCCCAAATAATCCATAGTCGTCTCTTACAACATCGAAGTAGGGCAAATAGTGTTGTTATTGTTTGCATCGCAATCTTTTCCCGGTATCACGTGGGCGAGATCTGAACTCAAACCTACAATTCATGTGACGTAGTAACACAAGCAATGTAAATTAGTGCACAATGACTTTATAGACACCATGCATATAATACTCATGGACTGTACTATGTATGTATACAAAAATCTTGGAGATTATATGCAACTCAATGCGAGGTCGGCGATGTAGTAGCGATATTTATGGGTCATTGCTCTTGTCACACGGATCACTGGCACAATTTATAAAAGATAACAAAAACAATGTAGAGTAAACAGTTTTACATTCAATGTAAAACCGGTATCAAACATTCAATCGATCAATCAATAGATCGATTAATCAATCACACAATCAATCAGTCAAGTGCTTGACAAGTGGCATATCCTATCAGGTTTTCCACAGAGCTCTCTCTTGTGCTGTTAATACGTTCATGTGGTGACATTTTTCTATATCACAGTGACAACCTATTTAGAAATTTCTTTCTTTGTCTTCCTCTGTCTCTTCACCACTTGATATTTCCGGTGGTTACTAAAATGTTCAAGTTTTGCTTTTCTCATCATATGTCCTAAAATCTTTACTGTCTTCTTCACCTTTTTCTAGAATTTATCATTTTGCTCCAGCATCTCCGAGGACTTCTACATTCGTTTACTTGGCTGTCTATCACGTTTTCGTAATTCTTCTCAAAAATCGCATCTCAATTGCCTCCAACTCGTCGTGATCTCTTTTTTTTACTTGATCTCTTTTGTGTGCAAGAAATATAGTGGTTAAGTGTTTGAATACATTTACAATCAATGTGCTAGATTTCAGCGTTTCTGTTGTTATACTTGAACAGTTGATGTTTGTGACATGTGCACATTAGTTAAGCATTTTTATTAAGATACAACGCACATCCCTAGATATAAGTATATAGGATGAGCGTCACAAACAAACTTCCCTAGATATAACGATATACGACGAGCGTCACTAACACGCATCCCTAGATATAAGTATATACGACGGGCGTCACTAACACACATCGCAAGATCTAACGATATACTGCGAGCGCCACTGTGTTGCCGAGGCGCGAAAAAACCAAAAAATGGCAGAACGTTTACTGTCATGCACGTCAAAAGAGGCGAATACAAAGGTTTCGTTAGTGTGGAATAAAGGGGTGGAGTTGGCTATTCATTGGCACACAAGGTCAAAGAAGACCCACAAGCCATGCTTAATTCAGATATCTCAGGCCTAAAGGCACATATATCGCAGTCTGTGTGCAAACCATGACACAACAGTTTCCATTCTTGGCTATATCCAGCGAATCAGCAATAGTTTAAGAACAATCGCAGAAAAAAAACGTTGTAGCACAATTTGCTACCTCGCGAGAACAGTTCCCTTGAAGTACTATGAATATTTCATACGTTATTAAGCTCATAAACAATATTCAACTATGCTATTGAAGCAATATGCTATATGGTAATCAGGCTTGAAGTCGAGATGAGGGTCAGTGTCCGAGGAATCAGGAGATTAATGTGTATAATTACACGAGACAAGTTCACTATCATAACAACTCGAGCAATATAAGCATTTTTGACTAAGTAAATCCGCGCCTAACGTGTTCTCAGAAACTGCCACTGAGGGACATGTTTTGGCCTGTAAAGTTAAAGGGAACAGTGGGTGATAAATTGTCACGTCGTAGAGCGGATACATACTCGTTACCTGACAGATAGGAAGGATGTCGCAGGCTAGGAAAGCTCACCTGAAACAAAAAAGCATGTCGTAATCACATGTGTTTCAGGAGCATAAATAACGCCGTTTTGCTGGTCGTACTTCACCCTCCCAAGTGGAAATCACACAAAATTTCGTGATGGTTATATGAGAGCGAATGCTGAAGAAAGAAGAAGACAGTATATGAACACCATTGAGATAATTGTCTCGATAATATTTAGAAAATGTATATACTGCCAATAATTATTGTTCAAATCGAATTGTTTATGACTACAACCAACTACTAGAGTAAATGTAAAATATAATAAAGAAACAGCGAGGATGAAAATAAAAAATAAAATAAAAATCATGCAGCAAACGGGATTTGAACTATGTTCGCCCATTTCCGTCTGCAACCACAGCGCATGCCTACAAAAAAAAATATACGATTTTAGTCAAGAATTTCAATGTGTATGTTCTCAAGTTACGATGAATATGAATGGGTCAATCGACGCAGACTACACCAATGCATACACTCTACAGGAATGTAAACTATTCCATGAGCACAATCGTCTAAAATTATTAAGTCCTCAATATTACAAAAACCACCTTAGGTCTAATTTTAAACCATATTACAAAAACCAGCTTAGGTCTAATTTTAAACCATATTACAAAAATCAGCTTAGGTCTAATTTTACACCATATTACAAAAACCAGCTTAGGTCTAATTTTAAACCATATTACAAAAACCAGCTTAGGTATAATTTTAAACCATATTACAAAAACCAGCTTAGGTCTAATTTTAAACCATATTACAAAAACCAGCTTAGGTCTAATTTTAAACCATATTACAAAAACCAGCTTAGGTCTAATTTTACACCATATTACAAAAACCAGCTTAGGTCTATTTTTAAACCATATTACAAAAACCAGCTTAGGTCTAATTTTAAACCATATTACAAAAACCAGCTTAGGTCTAATTTTAAACCATATTACAAAAACCAGCTTAGATCTAATTTAAAAAATGTATAACACATAACTGTAAACAAGATTGTTTCAGATGTGATATAAGTAAACGAATAATATAACATAGAAGAATCAAGAACGTTAATAAAGAACTATACAGCAAATGGGATTTGAACAAGGTCTGCTCAGATGTACCATAATACACGTTGATGGTCTTGACTCAAATATCCTCTTATTTAGGGATAAGGTGTTATTGAAGACGGAAAAGGTTTTTTTTTTCTTTCAAAAATTACAGCAAGTTTTTCCTCAACTATTAACGTGACGTGGAGAAATCACTTAGTATATTCTTGTATCTTCTTCTTCAGTGTTCATTCTCAAACTCCCGCTGGATATCTTTTGTAGCAGGACAATGGTCCTACTAGATTTTCAGCAGGATGTAGTCCAGAGAATGGAAATGCGTTGTGTCACCGTTTTATTTGCGCCAATGGCCCGACACATCCGTCTTCAGAGGCATTCTTGTATCTAAAGATCCGTGACCGAACCTATCCTTCTTTTAATAAACATTGATGCTGTTGTTGAGCTGCTTTGTTCACGTAAGACAATGTATCTCAATCTGGGACATACCGCACCCCTACCTTGGGAGCACGAAGACTTGAAAGGAGAGAGCCAGAGAGAAATTTTGTATGTAGTTTCAGGCCATCTACCCGATGCATTGGTTGCGTCAAGGGTCGTAGATACATTTCCCTTATAGAAGGGGGGGGGGGAAGAAGTTATGCTAAACAAAGGTAATTATCAGATGTGATTCCTTTTGATGTAAAACTTGATGATATTTTTGTGAAAAATTTCTAATGCGGGGGTGAGGATTGACTTTGGCTGTTTCTAGTACTAAAACCATGCTCTTATTTGTAGAAATGGGGATTGAGCTCCCTGACTCTCTTAGAAACTGTCTTGCTTACATAAATAATCCGAGACATCCGACTTCGCGGTCAAATAGTATATACTTATACATTAGCTTCCAGAGGTCAGGACTGTTAATTAGTAGATCAGTAGTAGTAGATAGCTTTCCATCTTTCCAGACGATAGTATTAGTGTTGTGGTAGAAGAAATATAATCTTTGATTCATGGCAACGATGATGTGCAATATACATCTTACATAATAGGCAGCTTTCCGTTTTTCCATGCGATAGTAGTGTTGTTTGTAAAAGTTCTATAAGAAATATAATATACGATACAAGACTATGATGGATGTGACTGACAAGACTAATCTGATTCACAGTCACCCACGCTCTGTACACACGGCATCTCGTACGATTGTGTGTCTTCTTATACGTGTAGTGCATGAAGTAAATGTTATCTCTTTGCTTTTATAGAAAGCGTTGTCACAGCTGGGTCCCCACCCCCGACCAGATCTGGGGTTTTTGGCCGTCACCTGGGATGCTGTAATAATTCGGACTAAATGTGTTTTAATTTGAGATTTTTTTCCAGTAAATCCTAGAGATTTGGTCAAAAGACTTGCAAATCCCTTTGATTTCGAAAAAAGGGCACCAAAAATATAATTGAATCTCACGATGGAATTGAACACGAAAATGGGCTAGTGATCTTTGTTTAATTTTTAAGCATATTACATATTGTCTGATCTTATCTATATGGAAAATAATAATGCAGCAAACAAAATATGTAAGCCAGGTCCGTTTAGATGGTATCAACTGGTCATGTGTATGTCATCGTTTGTGCCTTATTTATATCGTATTAAATACTCTGGGATTATCCGGGTTTGTTTTTATATAGAGATCAGGAGTAATCTCTAAAACGTAAGTGGTAGCACTGTTTATTCAATTTCCAATCTTTCACCGTCATATAACACGGGCCATGTTAACCTGTCCCATAATTCGAGATTATTTAATCAATTAAAAAATATACACAGAAGATATTCTGTTATTGAAATAGCAAGACACGAATCATATGCGTAATAATAATAATACAACCCATAACTCGTCTGAGTCTTAGGGTTGTCACACTGGAGACCACAAGATACTTCCCAAACGTTTCTATGATATTCGGAAGAGTGTAGAAAAATCACGCCAAGACCACTCCCTGATGTCATAAATCCAGGATTTTCTCTGTTCTCTTCTCCTACCCTCGATTGTTCCTTGTAAAAGAGTTTTAGAAAGTGAGTCGTGTCTCGCTACATATTCAATTAAAACAAGTTTACTTTTAAGTAATACACTTAAAGCAGAACGGATACCATAACAACAAATGTTAACAATACAATACAGTACTTACAGTGCACTGTTAGATATATCCAGGTATTATTTACAGAGGTATTTGTGTTCATAAACATAATTGAGCATTGGTACCAATCCTGGTCCCGCGTCTCTATATGTGAGATCTGTGAAGATTTAATCAAGCACAAGTTATACAGATTGTTGAGCACATTATTCAATTTAATTATGAACAGAGTCCAACTATATTGTTAGAACGATTTCCAATAACTGGAGCCAGGCTTACAGTGGATGTGAGGGTCAGTACCCGAGGCACTGAATTTAATGAGTTGAATTTTTTGTGGTGGTTCATAATTGTTTCAGTGTAAGACAAATGTGTAAGCGAATCATGGACAAGAAATAAATAAACAAATGAGAAAATAAAGGTCAGGGAGATGTGGTATCCCAGAAATGACATGTGCAGTAAAACTGTCTACCATGTGGTAAATGAAAAATTGTATAATAACGAATCGTCGTTAAATCTCAGTTTTGCAAACAGGACGATTACACATATTCAACTTTTCGACCACCAGGTCTTTACCAAGATGAGGACAACTACAAACACTGGTACCAGAATAGACAAAAATTAAATTTAAAGAAAGTATGTAAGCATCTATGTTATCATAAGAGAAAAGGTGGAAGAAATATACAGTCCGTTTATACATTCGTAATCACTCATTCAAGCGAATATTTCGGAATCTGTCTGTTTGATCGCAGAGATTTTTGGAATGCAATTTTGATTCAAATCGACGCTGACAACATTTTTTTTTCTTCCTTTTTTCCTAAAAATGTTAGTAGTTTAGCTAATTTCCTCTAAAACTTATATACATTTGCACCCCTCTACATTGCATAGAATATAAGATATTTTACAGTATTCATTAAAATATACCCAAAACAAATTATTGTTTAAATAATCAGAACACATTAGCATTGGTGACGTTTCATTTATAGTGTTTGAGTTTTATTTATTGTGATGGAAAGTACAAATAAAATGACAAATTGAAAACATGACACAAGTTAAAAAAGTCACAATCACCGCGTTTCCCCTATCTACAGGCAGGGCTATGTTGTCGTGTGATCTTATTCTTCTTCTTCAGCGTTCATTCTCAAACTCCCGCTGGATCTCTCTTGTAGCAGCAGAGCAATAGTCCTAATAGACACCAGTATAATGTAGTCCAGAGAATGGAAATGCGTTGTGTCGCAGTTCCATTGGCGCCAATGGCCCGACACACTCGTCTTCGGCGAGGTCGTGCGATCTAAAAACAAAAAATATTGGTTTTGTTATAAATAACAACTAGGTACCCTCATTTCTTGTTTTGCATGGGAGCATAGCCGTGTTTCAGAATTGGAATACGATTTTCGGAGTGCTAACATTCTGTTTTGACGACCATATGTCACTCATGTTGAGATAATTATCTTGTCATTGGTCACTCTAGCGCGTTGTTAACATAGTGACCAATACAAATCACTGAAATACTCAGTTTGACATACAGAAGTGATGCAATAAGTACATTGAATATAAAGTTTGCTGTTGTGTGTGTGTGTGTGTGTGTGCAAAAACACTAAAATGTCTGTGTCTCAAATATAAGTTTAAAATTGTCGTTCAAAGTTGTATTCAACGTGTGGTTATTGTGTTATCGTTTTAGTTTCTTGCAATTTACATTCCTATATAATTCAAAATGAGTTTGGAGTGCTAATTTATTACAATGCACAAAACTATCGTTTTACTTTATAAACATTTTTGCATAGAATCTAAGACGGGTCATTTATGTTGTGATATTCCTAACCCTAAAAAGCAAACTCAATTGGATCTTGGTCTGGATAGATCATATTTTATTTCGTTGGATGCAACATGATTTAAAATCAAGAAAGAAAAAATGAAATGTTGACGATTTGACATAGATGTCATAAGGTGAGAGATATTGACAATTTTTGCTAAAAATGAACTTGTTTCCATTCGGAAATTAAAAGTAAAATTACATACCGATTGCGATATTGAAATATCTAAGTGTTCTCTGTGGAAAATTGTAAGAACTGACAACTTCAAATTCAGAAAAAACCTTTTGCAGCCAGAATATTATTTGTGAAAAGTCACACTTGTTTGCTGCCCGAAGTAAATACCTCAGACAGATTCGGAAGCGGTAAATCACGGTTATGATATTATATATTTGGATGAATTCTGGGTCAATGCTCACCATACAAATACTAAAAAAAATGATAATCAGTGGACAGTGAACATAGAAGAAACATCCCAATCAGCAATTCCAGCGAATTATACCCACGCAGCATGGAAGTACCAACAACAGCCTAGTGCATGAAATAGGACTTATTTTTCCAATCAAAATTTACAGATGGCAGGGACTATCGTACTGAAATGAATAGACATATTTTCAGGCATTGCATGAAGAACAGACTTCTTCCAATCCTAAATGACCATCATGTTTAGTAATGGACAATGCTTCCTACCATAGTGCAGTATCACATGAAGACAAAATATCAAATGCATCAAATACAAAAGGCAAAATTAAGTCATGACGTAATGAGAAAAATGTCAATTTCAACGACACTTCTTGAAGCCGGAACTGTTACAGCTTGTCAAGAAGACACATAAGACAAATTTGTATTATTTTGATAAAATCATTCAACAATATATTACCACGCGTCTGTGCGACTACCGGCATATCATGCTCGCTTTGATCTGTGATTAGACATGTTCGCAGTGCTTGGGCCTTCACAACTCAGTGCGCAAGTAAAATGATCAGGAAGGAGAGTGGTGCCTTTGCGGTTACTACGAGTAGAATGACCACGGAGACTATCACGGTGACCAGGGAATTTCAGTGGGTATGCACACAGAAGGTAACCCAAGTCTGCAGTTTGAGTGACTATGAGTATGATTAGAAAGGTACAAGTGGGTCTCGCTCGCGATCAGTGGATTGAGGCCTTGAGAAAGGCGATGCTGAAAGTGGTTACATAAAGTGGCCAGGATATGTGGGTGTTTGAGGCAATGAAAGAGCAGATCAACTGGCGTCTTGTGCGATTATGGCACAGGCGATGGGGGCAATGTATCGTGCTGACTTTGTGAACTCCTTAAGAGATATAGCACGCGAAAGTATGACTAGTGTGGATGATGATGCCTTTTCACTGGCCAGGATTAAAGATCAGGGTTTGAAATTCGGTGTTGCTAGAAGTGAACATTTTGGAGAGCACAGAAGAATGATGATCAACCAACATAGGACCGGTACTGTCTGCAGAAGTTTAATGGCGGATACACTCAATGAGAGATCGGAGCAACTACGGAAGTGTCCAGTTTGCAGTGATGATGATCCGACGACTAACTAACTAAATATGCTCACCTTAACCCAAAGAGTTAGTTTGGGCTAATGACAAAGGGCAAGTTACCGAACAGGATGAAACGTTCAAATGTGTGATATTGAAGCTCTGACTGGCGAGTATCTCTCCAAAATAGACTTTGAGTTTTGGGAAAAATATTTTGATCATGTAATCCGAGAAAAAATGACTTCTGGTACCAAAATGGATTACAATTTCTGTAACCATTAACAATAATCATCCTCTTGGAATCATCATATTCAGCATTTCGAAGAAATTATTTCGTGGACAGACTACATAATATCCCTACATAAATAAGTGTTGGTTGAGCACACCATTAGGTATATATATAGTGGCAACACAAAGAATCTCATCCAGTATATGCTAAAATAAAATAGTATTTAAGTGCAATTAAGAAACCCTAGTTCTTATGGTGACCGAAGGACAGACTAACATATTGCTGCATATTGCATATGACGTCTACTTTTGCACACACGAGTGACAACAAATACAATTGACAACACATACAGCAATTTACCTATCAAGTATTTGTAGACGATACTCCTGATATTTACTGTAATATCTAAAATGTAACCCCACTTATTTTCCATGGACCAAAAACTTCAGAGAATTTTGCACACATGCACAATTCAGAGCAGGTATTGACTAAATGATAAATGTATTTTTGCGTCGGATAAAATCTAATATTGCATGCCAAAGATCGCTGCGATCAAACAGAAAGTTTCTGAGATATTCGATTGAATGTGTGATTACAAATTTATAAACAGACTATAAATTACAGCATTCATATAGAGAACATGTTGAGACAGGTAAGTAGTTAATGTATATGTAGAAAAGGGTTCTTTAGAACAGTTGTTCCAAGAGAAGAAAATATGAATATCTAAATAAATCACTAACAATTAAAAATGACAAATACAAAATACCACATCTACTCTTAATTAATGTATGGCTCAGAAACATAGATAATGAATAAATAAAATACATAAATGATGCCTTTGAGATGTGGATATATAGAAGAATAGGGAGAAGTTCATGGAAAAAGAATAAATGTGTTCTGGCAACACTGAGTATGATAAAATAACTATTGTAGAAATTAAAAAAATAACACAATTTTTTACGACATATAAATAAACATGACACTACGTTCAATACCTTACTTAAAGGTAGAGTTGAGAAGAGGCGAGTAAGAAATTAGCAGAGATACAAATGGGAATAGCCCGTGGTATTTCTGACAGATGTACGGTCAACACTTCAATCTCTCCAGTCTGGAAAACTAACAGACTTATTCTACTACTTAATCAACTGTCTTGCCAGTATAGGGTAACCATGCAGTGGATACCCTCTCACTGTGGAATACCAGGAAATGAAAAAGTAGACAAACTGGCTAAGGAAGGTACTGCCAAAGACCAACCAGATGGATCAATCACCTACCATCATAAAACAGCGGATGATCAAGTCAATAAGAAAGCCACAAACAACCAACACAAGATGACTATCACATTATGAATAGATCAGAACAAGTTGTAATTCTACGCCTCAGAACAGGACAGAACCGACTGCGCAGTCACATGTACACAAAGTTGAAGATTGCAACACGGCCATGTGTACATGTGAACAGGCAGCACAGAGTACCAAGCATATATTTCAAGATTGTTGTGAGTATGAAACGTTGAGGCAGACATATTGGCCAGAGAAAACAACACTGGAATCAAAGCTCTATGGGCCACTGCATAAACTACAGAAGACAGTGAGTTTTATTTAGGAGACAGATATACAGATATAAACATGTTTTAAGTGAACGAAAGACGAAGAAGAAGTACAAGTGGAAACGACACAACAATATGGACAGGATGAATAGCACAGCACCCAGACAAGAGACAAGACGTTGGTTGCACGTTGCAGCGAATCTACGTTTTAGAGACATTACTTGATGATGAACAGAACAATTATATTCCCAGCAATAATTTTGTAAAACACAAAGTCGTTCTGTTTTACAATGAACCAACATACTATTTGACGGGTATACATTATATCACGGGTATCACATACTATCAATTGGGTACGGATATGAACAAATACAGACAATAGCATACAAGACGACAGACTATATCAACGTTTCAACTATAAGGTCCTTATCAAGTAACGTTATTTACGTTATCTTTTGTAAACGTCGCTATATGAAAAATATAGATGAAACTGGAAAGAAACCTAACTAAGTCACTATTTCTGTCAACATATTCATGCTTATCGTTTACTCCTGTTGATATACATTTCAATGGCGCTGTTCATCATGCTCACGACATTCAGGTCACTACAGTAATAACTTGCACCAGTGACAATAGAGCTAGAATGCCATGGAAACGATTATATATTGCAGGACTATAGCATTAAGCCTTTAGTCTCAATACATTTAACTGTCCTGGATTTCTCCATATCTTCATAGTCTCTGTTTTATATGTGTGTAGTTACGTTTGATGTCCATGTTGTAAAATATCTTCCGTCTAGTTCATGTTTGATGTTGCCGTTATTTTTTATTATTTGTTCACTGTTTCTAATGTATTATCACGATAAAGACTTTACAATTGAAACGTTAATTTAGTCGGTCTTGTATAATGGTGTACGTATTTTCCATACTCGTGCCCAATAGTCATATAGTCTGTGTGTTCATTGTAAAGCCGATCTTCATTGTGTTTTATGCAAGCACTATTGGTATACGGTTTTATTACATAGTCATTTGTTATAGACTGCTGAATTATACTTCCAGTAGCAATCTATAACCTGGCCCGTCTGAATGTGATTACTAAGACCACTGAGACTCTTCTCAGAGAACTGTTGTACACCGACGGTGCAGCTCTGGTTGCTCATTATAAAACGACTCTACAAGAGTTGATTAATAGATTTTAAATGACCTGCGACCTGTTCTCGCTATCAATAAATATCAAGAAAACTTTGATCTTTTGCATACATGCTTTTACAGCACAGACCATCACAAATAACAATGTGGAACTTGAATCGGTACAGAGCTTTAACTGTGTTTCAAAATCACCGTAACACTATTACTAGACGATAAAATAAGTGACAGAATAGGAATCGCAGCCACTACTTTCGGCAGATTGTTAATAAGAAGAGTATGGTGCAATACAGAGTTGACAACAGTAACAAAGCTCCTGGTATACCAAACATGTATTTTCAGTGTCTTTCTATGTGGATCTGAAATATGGACACCTTACTACACATATGAACATAGGCTGAGTAGCTTCCACTTGCGCTGCCTTTGAAAAATTTCTGAAAATCAAGTAGCGAGACAAAATTACCTACTACAAAAACCCACAACGCGCCATGAATGCAACAATGGTATCCCCACTTGGTCATAAAAGACTCAAGTGGGTAAGCCACATTAAGAGAATGAGTAACAGCCACATAACAAACCAACTGCTCGCCCGTAGGTTGCTGGGGCCCTAAAGCAGAGCAAAGTATAGCAACACTGTTTACCTTCCACGCATGTCGTAAAAGACGACTAAGCAGGTTATGGGATGGAGTTGGCTGTCCCATTCCATACAGGGTCAGTGACCCACAGCCATGCTGTATATGGAAAGTCAGATGTGTCAGGCAGAAAGGCGCAGATATCGCAGCAATGCTGTAAACCATGACACAACGCATTCCGTTCTCCAGACTACATCCTGCTAATCTGCAGGAGTTTGAGAACGAACGCAGAAGAAGAAGAAGAAGAAGAAGAACCAACTGCTGTATGGGGCGCTCTCACAGGGTGTAAGAAAAACAGGCAGACCACAGCTGCGATTCAAATACGTCTGATAACATCCATGCATGTCTTTGTTATTACGCCAAAAAACTGCGAAAACCTGGCGGATCATGTTCCTTGGAGAACATGCGTGCATAATGGTGCTTGGAAATTTTATAATTCCATCACGAGCAGGAATGATGGAAGACGAAGACTTAAAAAGCTAACTTAGTGACATTCCTATGAGAGTTCTGTTGCAGAAAGATTCTCTCATGATTTAATCATCAGATTAAATCATGACATGTCCTGGCCTACTCGTACCATCTCAACTCCTACAAATACAAGTTTGCTTCAGACCGTCTGTCAAGAAGAAAACAACCACATACACCGCAATCTATTGAGATCTATTTCAATCTAATTAAATCTATTGAAATATGGTCTATAAATAAAAGTAGTAACAAGAGAATTGCTTTCATCGAAATAAGATTTTATGGAAGCATATTAGTAACACAAAGAAAAGCGATGTCCGTGATTGCAAAGTTAGAAAAATGTTTGCTCCTACACAACAATAAAAACCCGGAAATCGATGTTTATTTTGTCGTATAAATTGGATGTCATAACTGAAGCGTATCATTTACAGGCCATTGATATTCAACTGTGTCGCAAATACATGCATTCCTATCATCCACACTATGTGGGTCTTCCGGGTTCGAACCACCTAGTCCGATGACTTGATATGTTAGACGAGTTCATCATCAAATATGCTACTGTGCTGACGAGACACATCAGTGTGAACAATCCTGTAATGGAAGGCATGCATTCTAGTAACAGGATAAAAGGACACACAAGACGAAGAAGGATTAAATATGTTCATGTGTGATTAGACATTTTCTTGGCTGTATAATCAAGTATAAACTGAACACTATCGCGAGAAATTATGAACAGAATATTTTATAGAATTACAGAGGATCGACGGAATCATCCATCTTACTGTATTAAAAACGGTAACAGAGAAAGATGTTACCGTTTGTTGAGAGATCGAGATGGTGACATCATCTCTCTGTATTTGAATGTGATTTTGTGTGTTTATTTCGTTTGTGTGTGTTTCTTGATAAAGGTCCCTGTTGGACTGTATCGTGGAAAAAGTACGTGTTTCTTTGAATTGTTTTATTTATTTTTAGATTGATTGTATTAGTTGTTAGTTATAAGTCATACCAGTAACATTCGTAGATTATTCAAATTATTACCATGTTTTTATTACTACGGCACTCTCTACCATGTCGGATATCCTCTGACAGTTTGTTACTGCGACACTCTCCATCATGTCGGATATCCTCTGACAGTTTGTTACTGCGACACTCTCCATCATGTCGGATATCCTCTGACAGTTTGGTTATTTCTCTATGACCGGGATATGAAATGGTTAAACAATCTTGGTAAAACTTCTAAAGGAAAGGTTAAGATATTTTTGTCAGGCGACTTAGAAGCAACACACACACAAATCACATACGAACAATATATGGCAAAGCGCATGAGACAAACAAACATACAGATATTAAGAAACGATATGTTTCCACCTTTGAGGCTAGGTCAATGATATCGGCAATGGAAAAGAAGATCTCAGCATTAAAAATATTACATTAAGGCTTACAAATATTGTCTATACTAACGTACCTGGAGAGATGCCTTGTTAACGATCTCAAATCTGTCTTCATATCCCTCAGCAATACGTGGACTATATCCATCAACTTTGGTCAGCAAAGATGAACTGAAACATTTAAAAAATACGGATGGATCAAATTAACTCGATGAAGACTCTCAAGTCAAACACGCCTGACGAGTCATACGAATTACACGAGTGTTACATGCATCAATGAGAAGAGTAAATAATAACATTGTTCCCTGTCATGAATGCCGTGAAAGGCTACATATACATTTTTGGATGTTTAATTGACCATTCTAGCCTATAGGTCAAAGAGACCTAAAAACTATTATAAATTCGAGTGTTACTTGACGAAACGTATACATATCGCAGTCAATCTGTAAACCATTGCATGACGCATTTCGAACACCGGATAACATCATGTTCGCCAGCAGAAGTATATGAACAAACACAGATGAAGAAAAATATAATAGAGGTTATTATCAATTGTAATTATGTCCGGCTCTGTGGCGAAGTGGTACAGAGCGCGTCTGTGACGGCAAAGGTACCGAGTTCGATCCTCACCACAGGCAATTGTGCATCCGGACCGTTCAGAAAGCATTTGACAACCTACTGAACGTATTTATATTGCCTAGAAAATCACCACAGCCAACAAATGCTGAATTGATATCCAACATATGGATTGATAGTCCTGGATAGGATATGCTACCAATTTAATTATGATTGCAGTAATTATGTACCATCAGCATCGTCATTAAATGCCGCCTCTACAACGAAGGTTGGCTGCAACAAACCACCAAAATTAAGGGCCGCATCTGCTATGATGCAGAGAGCGAGCCGCATCAGATAAAAATTTAAAAAAAAACATTGTCGGGGACGGCATTTCAAAGATAAACCATTAAGGTGGCAGTCCACCTTCGACTTTACCCTCTAGTAAGATCTTCTACAAGGTGTCATGTGTCCAAAATACTCTAATTTGTTTTATCTTTATTTCCTTTAATTAATTCTTTCTTGATACTAAGTGTTATTATTACCCCTCTGTTTGTTTTCTTCTCTTTCCATGACGTTCTCCCTATTTTCTATATATCCACATCTCAAAAGCACAAATTCTGTCTTCTAGTTGCTTATTTATTGTTCATGTTTCGGAGTCATACATTTAACACGGAATAGATGCATATTTTATCATTCTAATTTTTTAGCCTGTTTGTTATCTGTTTAGATGTCAACATTTTTCTCATGTCATTGAAAGTACCTCTATCCATTCCTATTCTCTTTTAAACTTTTACGTTTCACATCTTTACTAAACAGTATGTAAAAAATAAATAAATTGGTTGAAATTCAGTTCCATTACTATGAAGAGCTGATATTTGTTCTGAACTATCTCTCAACTTCGTTACTGTCATTTTTATAAATTCATATTTTACATGTGTTCTTGCCTAAAAGACGTCATAATGATGTTAAAATATGCTAATACTTTTGTCCTGGACACTAAGAATTATACATTTCTACACTACTCTCCAATACCAAATACATAATGTGTATGTGCATAGAACACATTTTAACCGTATTTACAACCGTATCTTGCATCTAAAGAAGAAAAATAGTGTACCCTTTTTAGGGGACTTATATTATCAATCAATCAATCAATCAATCAATCAATCAATCAATCAATCAATCAATCAAGTGACATGCCGACTGGCGTAGGCGATCATGTTTCTCCACGACTCTCTGTCTCCTGTGTTGTCAATAAGCTCGGTTGGTGAGCTTCTACCGTGCCACGATACACGCCCATCTAGTAACTTTTCTCTTTCTCATCCCCTATCCCATCTCCATTTGATCTTTCCAGTGGTTATCAAGTGTTCAAGCTGTGTTCTTCTCAGCACATGCCCTAGAAACCTTGACTGTCTGCCTCTAATGTTTGATATGATTGATATTTTTTACACCAGCATCAACGAGAACCTCTGCATTAGTTTTCTTGGCTGTCCATGGTATTTTCATTATTCTTTTCAGAAACCACATTTCTGTAGCCTCTAATTCGCTTTGAATTTTCTTGTTAACATTCCATGCTTCACACCCCAAAAAAAAGAATTGGTTCTATATAATATCTCAGCACTCGAATTCGGGTCTGCATTGATATACTTCCATTGCAAAAAATGGTTCTCATTTTTTTTTGAATTCTGATTTGGCCTGTGCTGTTCGGCTCTTTATCTCACTTGAGCATCTACCTTCTGATGTTAACAGGGTCCCAAGATATTCACTTTTTCAACTTCTGCTAATTTTGTGTTATTAATTATTATGTTGCATCTTGGTGGTATATGTCTCTTTAATACGACCATTATTTCTGTTTTCTTCTTGTTATACTGAGGCCTTTGTTTTCACTTTCGTTCACTACTTTATCTAACAGGGCCTGTTGTTCTTGTTCGCTTCCTGCGATCAGTACTGTGTCATCAGCATATCTCAAGTAATTTATATTGTATCCTCCCACTTTTATTCCTGGCATGTCTTCTATATTTCGCATAATGTATTATGTATACAGGGAGAAAAGGTCCGATGACATTACATAACCTTGCTATACACAATATTATTATACATCGCCAAATAGTTATAGCCTCACTATATATCACTCACATATAGTCTCTCTATTTATCACCCAATTAGTTATAGCCTCACTATAAATTGCCCAAATATAGTCTAACAATATATTGCCCAAATCCCAAATAGTTACCTTTAGTTCGGATTCGTGTCCGTAAACTCACAATTAATATATTCGTGGTCTTACCAGCAAACTCTGTGGTCTCTAGAGAGATTATATTGTCCACGGTTAGAGCCACTACTACACATAGCCCATACCAGATCATATATTTTTCGATTCTTAGTAGCTATAACGGTCGTCCGATGAGCCCGAAAGGATATCACAGACCAGCAACACTGTTTACGTGCGATGTTTCTCGTAAGAAGCGACTAAGGAGATATAGGACTGGAGTTGAATATTACATCCAAAATAGGATCAAAGTGATAGAGAAACCATACTGCAGTCGTATATGTCAGACAGAGCCAACATATTGCGCAGCTAAGCTAAAAAAAAAGCCACAACTTATTCTGTTCTCTGGAATACACCCTGCTAATCTGCAGAAGCTTAAGAACGAACACAGAAGAAGAAGAAGAAGTAACTGTAAGTACCAGTTACACAGTTCACTGTAATTTGCATCAAATATTTTAATATAGTTACGACACGGTCTGGAAACGTCCCCGGGGATAAATGGACTACAAGACTGGCAAGCCGTTTTTGTAGTAAACAAATCATTCAGTATTGGCATTGTTGTCCACATTCTGGACGATATTTTACGGGGTTCTTCGTAGTTTATGACAGAAAACGATAGAATGACAGACAGATTACTGTCAACAAGGAGATCGATTTGTACACATTATTCTCTAAGATGGCCATTAGCGTATTCCGACCTTCTTCTGATCAATTCCGTTCACCATCTCCTCTATGACGTAACTGGCTAAATAGTGGTTTTTTCACTTACAATAATGGATGATAAAATAATTTCAACAAAGCTGGCCTTTGAAACAATCTTCTGGGATATTCAGAGAACAAGCACTTATTTATTCTCAAGAATCTCCCAGGGTACAGGCATTCTGGCATTCATAATCAATGGATTGTGAACTTCCATAAGATTATAAGGATGTTATGCTAAAATGACAGATTTGTGAAAGAAACGTATTGCTGTCGAGTTTCTGTGTACACGTTCTCGATTCTTGTTTTATTTAATGTTCATTATTACTATTTTGTTTATGTTTATTTTTACTGTTTATGTTTATTATCAGTGTTGTTACTTATGTTTGATAATACTTTTATTATGTACGTTTACTAGTTCTGTTTTGTTTCATGTTATTATAATTAAAAAAAAATATTATTAGTTTTTCATCATCACCATCGAGTGCCGTCTCCGCAACGAAGGTTGGCTGCAACGGATCTCCAGCATCTCCTGTCTATTGTCTTGGTGGTGCACTCTACTAGATTGTAACCTGTCCATCGTGTGATATTACTCTCCCACTTGTATCTCTGCCTACCTCTTGCTCGCTTCCCTTTGACTTTTCCCTCAAGTAAGGTCTTCAATATGGCCTCGTGTCTTTTAATGTGTCAAAAATAATTTATTTGCTTGATCTTTATTTCTCTTAGTAGTTCTTTCTTCATATTAAGTGTCTTTAGCACCTCTTTATTTGTTTTCTTCTCTTTCCATGATGATCTCCCTATTCTTCTATATACCCACATCTCAAAGGCATCAATTCTGTCTTCTACTTGTTTATTTAGTGTCCATGTTTCTGAGCCATACATTAATATAGAATAGATGTAGTATCTTATAATTCTTATTTTTAACTTGTTTGTAATTTGTTTAGATGTTAATATTTTCCTCATGTCATTGAAGGTACTTTTAGCATTTAACATTAGTTTTTATGTTTATTATTAATGTTATTATGTTTATTTATATTTTAGTTTAAGTTTAGTATTATTGTTTTGTTAATGTTTATTATTACTGTTGTGTTTCTTTCATGGTTATGAGTAATGCTATATTGTATAAGTTTTACGAGTAATTTACTGTTCCATATGATACAAACATTGAGACATAATATTAACAGAACATAACGTCATTCTGCATGGAATAGAAAAATCAGTAATTATATAAAGACAAAGGAGAAAATAATATCAGATATTTCATAGAAGACTCATATCACACGATGGTTTAAGAGATCCTGAAGTCTGTGCACATACTGCGAAAGGTTATTTGTTGTTAAGATTGATGTTACCTGCCACATGCATCATTACCATTGATTGTAGCTTATATTCTTTCTTATAACACAACATTGATAATATTTTATGAATGGAGAAACAGGGACAGCACAGTTCCGTATATAGTTGTGTTATTCTAGTGTACTGTTTTGTATTTGTTACTTTACCTGAATCTGTTTACACTTTCATTATTATTATTATTATTATTATTATTATTATTATTATTATTATTATTATTATTATTAATATTATTACGATTATTAATAGTATTATTATTATTATTATTATTATTATTAATAATTTCTTCAACTATATTTATCTATTATTGTTGTTATGTTTATCTATTATTGTTGTTATGTTTATCTATTATTGCTGTTATGTTTATTAGTCTATTATTAATGTTCTGTTTATTTGTATATTCTTGCTCTGCAGATACACGTCCAAGCGGAGGTCAGAAGATGCGCTTCAATGAATACTGGAAGACCTCTCTAGAACTGCAATTTTACATAAGCTCTTGGGAAAGCACAGTTCTTGATCACCAAGCCTAGACCAGACGAGAACGTGTTTTAAATGTTTTGCTCAGTGTAGAACATTACAGACGATTCAAAAGATGAAAAAATGAAAGGAGAAATCAGACTGTTTTCCTCATCTCAATACTTTCTACATTCCTACTCACATTAAACAAGTCTTTCAAAGCCCAGATTGGATTCAACAGCCATTGGATTCAATCAAACCAAACTTGACCCTCCAAATCCATGCTCCCACCGAAGATGAATGTGTTGGGCCATTAGAGCAAATAAGATGATATAACGCATTTCCATACTACATCCTGCTGGAAATCTAGTAGGACAATGGCCCTGTTACAAGGGAGATCCAGCGGGAGTTTGAGAAAGAATGCTGAAGAAGAAAAAGTACATGCTCATCTTCGCTTGCGAAGGTGGAACAACATCTACATTGTACATAGAACACCATCGTTAATCCTGTTCTATGTACAAGTTTATCCTTACTCCTGTTCCATGTACAAGTTTATCCTTATTCCTGTTCCATGTACACATGTACAATTTTATCCTTGTTCCTGTTCCATGTACACGTTTTTAAAATTATGAATGCTATGTTAGATAATTTCTGTTATTATTATCATCAATACATTTGGTCTATTCTAGGTAGGCAACCTTTTCAGCGTAGCGGTTGTAGTGAACGTTTCTCTTGGACCTGGGCTCAGAAATCTGTGTGTTTTCTTAATCCATTAGATCTAGAAGTAGAGTTGTTTTATTGTGCTATGGGGGCCAGTGCACGTAATAATATTTTTTTTTAAAAAGCAGTATGGATGTTCAGTAGAAAATATTTGGGGGCCGGATGTGGCCCATCTATGGCCTATATTATGTTACAATAGAATTCCTCTTCTTTAGGAAGACCTGGTTATGTTAAGTCAGTTGTTTACTGAACAACAAACTGGTATTTTGAATGCGCTCGTAATTCGTGGTTTGAATAAATAAATTACTACTGTAGTTTACGCATCGATTACAAAGTAGTAATCAGGTCTCAAACTCTGGGAAGATCGAGGGATGGCGCCATCGCTTCTGAGCAAGTGCGGTATGCTACGCTAGTCAGACAGTTTCTGGTCAATCACTGACTAAGCAGTTGAGCGCTTATGGGAAATCATGTGCTATGACGCTGGTTTGCAACTCACATTACCTACCATTTCCGAGTTCTGAAAGGAAACATAAGATTTTACTTTGAATTTGGTCAATACTTTTGATCATGGAATTGTTACACAAAAACCAAACTCTTGGGATATTCTAACCGCCAGGTTTGTCCTATACTAGTCTCATTAACCTAAATTTGACCTGCCGATCCAAAAATGAATGTCTACCTTTGACCACGAACAATTGCCAAATAAGACCAAACAACAAAATCAATCAAAACAAAGCAGACGAATCTGACTTCTTGTATGATGTTTTTCAATATTTCTGTGATTTTCGTTAGCCACTATTTATATACTTTGTGTCCCCCGGGTGTCGTCTGCAAACACCGACCAACGAAATTCACGGAAATAATCGAAAACGTGATGCAAAAGGCTTGATTGTATTCTGTAGGTAGGTCTTCTATTGGCGAAAGTCACTCCGTTAACATACATCAATGTTGCTTGGATTATTAAATACAAGAACAGACCCACACAAACTAAGCAAACAAAGAAACAACACACAAGAAATAAATATACACACTTCTGTATACAGAAGACAATGAAGTCTGCACATAAAAACGTCATTGCTTAAATGGACAATTTACAAGCAATAGGAATAAGGCGAACACTTAAATAAAGTACATAGACTCACAAAAAAAAACTTCTAAAAATCTATGAATCTAGCAATGACAGTTCCATCATTACTTAAATATTTAATGGTTCATATACTTAATAATGGTCTGGGTTAATCTGAAAGTTGAATTTATGGAACCGTCTAGAGCTTGTCTTCAGATTGCCTATACAAATCAATAGTAGCAGACATCAGACTGCAGACTAGTTCCAAGAAAATGGCGGTTAGATGTCGTTTTGGTAAGAATAAGAGTGCCTTAAATAGAAATATATATGTCATATAATAAATATTTGTTGGTTTCAGTGTCGGAGAAGTTAGATAGCTTTATGGTGTTAACTCTTGTGAATATGGCCGTGATTCTAGCGTCTGGTTGTGTCGTGTAGAATTAATAAATTCATTGAGCTGGTGATATATTACGTACTCCAGATTGCCTTCGAAAGATTGGGAGATGTATAGGGGTATGCGTTTTCATAATAATTGCAAAAAAAAATGCAACTATTAATCGTTAAGATGTTATTACAGAGCTGCGTATGGAAAAAAAAGTTAAGGAAATACAAATAATCGAAAATAAATCCAGCGAGGCCAACTTATTGAAGTGGAGATGGGGCTTAGTCCAGCCAACAAAAGTTGGAAACTAAACTTGGTCGAGCCATCCCCTATATCGAGCAGGATCACAGCCCCCTACAGGTGATGAAGTCGGAGATACCAGACCGAGTGGTGCACCAGCAAACAATGTATCATGCAACTCGTCTATTTGTCATGTGTGCAGAACAAATTAATAATAATGCTGCGTAGACATGTTAAATTGCGAACGAGAAGAAGAAGATGAAACAAATATCACATTTTGGACATAACAGACGTGACACCTTGTTGAAGAACTTTTTTGAAATTAAAACTAAGGGGATCTATCACAAATTAGACAGAGAATTAGACATTAAATGGAAGAGAAATATCATGCGATGGATAAGAACAATTTGATTAGAATACAGCACCAAGGTAAGAGATATAGGAGGTTCATAACAGTCAATCTTTGTTGCGGAAACCACATAATGATCATCCACAACCTTTCTACCTTAGTTGCAACACTTGATTGCTTCCAAACACATCGTTTACCAGCCTCCAACACTGGTCTCTTCATCCACGTTATTTCTCCTACTCAATATCTCTTATTTCGATCACATCTTAAAATCAAAATGACCACTCCTTCTTCGATTTCAACAATGTAATGCACGCCCCAAGCACTCTATCTTTAAATCAATAAATTATTTTACAAAATTCTCTTTTTATTTTCCTGATCTTCAACCATTCAGCATAATTTACTTCTCAGAAGTAAATTCAATAAAACCATCATTACAAAAAAGAAAAAAATACCAAAACTCACTTTAAATTTCCTTTTTTCCACGTAACCAGATACGACAAGTCCTCCTGATTCATGGGATAAACCACTTCACAAGGTAAGATTTGTTGGCCTCCCAGACTGGCGGACTTATAGACAGTGTTCGTAGACCGCTTTTGTTGGCCGTGTACCAGTCCTGCATAATAGACAAATTGATAATAAATAATAACTGCGACAGGATGGTAATACAGCAAGTACAACTTGGAAATAGGATTATGGAGTTCAGCTAATTACTGGAAACACACTTGATAACACACACGAAAAAAATGTCGACCAAAATGTTTTAATCAAGAACGCACCATAACACACAGCGTTAAAGAAACTGCACTGCCCACGACCACACCATGACAGAGATAAATGATATAAATGCCGGAACAGTATAGATGGTGTAAATACTTTAAATATAGAAATGAAAAAAAAAATTGTCAGGATTAAACAGGATATCTACAAAATAAAACAAACCATAAAACAAACCACCAAATTCCTATCTACACATAGGAATCACGAGTGTCAAGTTGTATAGTGTTATCTTGATCCAGAATTTTGATCGAAACGTCAGCGTTTATGCGCTTCATATGATTAGTATAACTTCATTACCTTGTTTACAAATTTCAACAGAAATTTAACAAATTTAAATGACACTACAACAATTGAATATGGAATCTATTCGCTTCTATTCGCTAAACCGTTTGTTGCCTTTCAACGTCAGGGTTAGACGAATTTTCTGGTGATGTCCCTCGTGTGTGCTGAGTATATTGTGGAATTTATCGCCTCTTTTATTTCGGTGGTCCATCGTTTTCGTGGTCGGCGTCTAGGTCTGCCTTCATTGTATCTGTGTAGCATAGCTTGCTGTGGTATGCTGTCTGATGGTAGTGTGCTGATCTGTGCAAACCATTTTATCTGTTTGCTAATAATATATTCCAAGATTGGAATGGTACCGATTATTAATTATTTGTCGAATGTTCTTATTTCTCACTATGTCTCTTAGCGACATTCCTAGGATTTTGCGTAAGCATGCCATTTCAGCTGTCACAAGTTTACGTTTCTCTTGTGATGTCGTTTTCCATGTTTGGCATTGGTAACACACCGTTGGTATAATAATTGTTTCGAATAGTGTTATTTTGGTGTTTAAATCTACATTTTTGTTTCTGAAGATTGGTGTCATTTGTTCTAGGGCTTGGTATGCTTTACTACATCTATTGTGTATTTCTTTGTGTATTACTGCTCTTACCGTCTATTGTTTTATTGCTACCTAGGTATGTGAATTCTGTCACATGTTTGTCTGTTGTTTCCAATATATATGTTGGTGTTTCTTTCTGTTCTTCCTATCTTCATTACTTTCTTCTACTCTATATTTATCTTCATGTTAAAGGTTTGGCATGTGTGATGTAATCTGTATAATTGTCTTTGTAGTTGCTCCTCTGATGATGCTACTAGTACATGGTCGTCTGCAAATAGCAATTCGTTTAAGCTATCCCTCAAATTGTTTTCTTATGTTGTCTTTGCTACTGCGCAAATGTGCTCTATGTACGTTGTCAACATATTGTTCATAACATGGAGGATAATACACATGGGGGATAATACACATGGGGGATAATACACATAGGGGATAATACACATGGGGGATAATACACATGGGGGATAATACACATGGGGGATAATACACATGGGGGATAATACACATGGGGGATAATGCACATGGGGGATAATACACATGGGGGATAATGCACATGGGGGATAATGCACATGGGGGATAATGCACATGGGGGATAATGCACATGGGGGATAATACACATGGGGGATAATACACATGGGGGATAATACACATGGGGGATAATACACATGGGGGATAATACACATGGGGGATAATACACATGGGGGATAATACACATGGGGGATAATACACATGGGGGATAATGCACATGGGGGATAATACACATGGGGGATAATACACATGGGGATAATGCACATGGGGGATAATACACATGGGGGATAATGCACATGGGGGATAATGCACATGGGGGATAATGCACATGGGGGATAATACACATGGGGGATAATACACATGGGGGATAATACACATGGGGGATAATACACATGGGGGATAATACACATGGGGGATAATGCACATGGGGGATAATGCACATGGGGGATAATGCACATGGGGGATAATGCACATGGGGGATAATGCACATGGGGGATAATGCACATGGGGGATAATGCACATGGGGGATAATACACATGGGGGATAATACACATGGGGGATAATACACATGGGGGATAATACACATGGGGGATAATGCACATGGGGGATAATGCACATGGGGGATAATGCACATGGGGGATAATGCACATGGGGGATAATACACATGGGGGATAATGCACATGGGGGATAATACACATGGGGGATAATGCACATGGGGGATAATACACATGGGGGATAATACACACCCCTTTCTCACTCTCGAGTGAATGTTGAAATTATTCGATGTACCTGTGCTCGTTCTTGCTGCGTATTGACTATTGGCGTATACGCTCTGACATAGGCTTATCAGATGTTGGGGGGCTCCGTATGCCTGTAGTGTTATCCATAGTTGTGCTCTATCCGCTCTGTTAAAAGTTTTCTATTGATTCACGAAAGCCAGATATAAGTCTTAGTTATGTTCTGTTGCTCTTTTTGAAAGTTGTTTGAGGGCGAAGATTGCGTCTTTTTTCATTGCGAAGATTGCGAAGATTTTTTTCATTTCATCTATCAGGTTTTGTTTTTTATTTTTTAATCCACAGATGTTGATTGTGGCAAATTTAATATTTTCTGTTTCCCTTGTTGTTTAATATTACTATTATTCGTCTCCAGAATAATCTTCATTTTACTACAAGCCATTGTGTTCTCACAGATGGTTTGCTAATCCTGTCTCAGCGTTGTATCAGGAAATTCACATGGCTACACGGTGTTCTCTAACTAACACATACAGAAAGAAACCACATGTTTCATGTGAAAATTATGTTATATTATATTGAACATATTCATTCTCATCATTAAGTGCCGTCTCCAGAGTGAAGGATGGCTGCATCGGAACTCCAATATCCCTTGTCGTGGTGGTACACACTGTTAGAATGTAATCTGTCCATCTCGTGATGTTTCTCTCCTACTTGTATCTCTGTTTACCTCGTGCAGGT
The DNA here is from genome assembly GCA_034231615.1 of Meghimatium bilineatum. Classification (NCBI taxonomy): domain Eukaryota; kingdom Metazoa; phylum Mollusca; class Gastropoda; order Stylommatophora; family Philomycidae; genus Meghimatium; species Meghimatium bilineatum. Next base: position 42,814,714 of record CM067304.1, read on the forward strand.
CTCCCTTGGACTTAACCTCAATAATAAAGAACATATTATTAACTTAGTACTCGAAAAGGACGCATATTGCATTTCCCTGAAATGTGCTTATATCTGAAGTTTTGTCTCCTATATAAACTTGATTGTTTTGTAGCTCAGACACTGTTTCACGGGTCGTCAAGTTTTTGTTTCTAGTGTTGTTTCTCTGGGTCAGTGTATTTGTTTAAGTTTTTAATATTTGGGTCATTCTTGAAACGAGTCCCTCGTCAATTATACAGTCAATGTGGACTCATCTTGATTCATCCTTCAAACTTGACGCTCTATGACCTTTCTGGATATTTCAATTGGTTCTCAACACAAAGTATACACAAAATAACTAATACAAATCACGGAACATGTAAAGTAGTGTCACTTGGGAATGATGATCCAGGACGAATCCACATGCCTATATAAATGACCAAGGATTCTCTTGAATTATTTGGGCGTTGCAGTCTGAAGTGCTTTTCGACATGTAGGTAATCTGTTTTACCAATCTTAATAAGGGGTGCAGAATCTACAGAGGATTACTTTCTTGCACTTACTTTTTGCATATGAATTCCGCCTCTTTTAGCAGAAGAACACTCGTTTGTGGACGCGAAAGAGCACGTAACATTATAAAAGAGAAATTGCATCCGGGTACCAAAAATATATTAGATAGAGAAATGTATTAATCTATAGAGAGAAAGTTAGAGAATGCTAGAAAGAGCGAGAGAGACCGCTTGAAAAAAAGAGAGATAGAAAACTATAAAGAGAGAGACAATTAGAGAGAGAAACGTCCAGAGAGAGAGTTAGAAAGAGAAAAATCTAGATAGAAAGCTATAGAGAGAAAGCGAGAGAGAGAGAAAGCTAGAGAGGGAAATCTAGATCTAGAGAAAATGAGAGAGAGAGAGAGAGAGCTAGAGAGTAAATTATAGAGAGATATAAAACTAGAGAAAGAAAGAGAGAGAGAGTGATGGAGAGAGTGATAGAGAGCGAATGAGAGAGAGGAATAAACAGTCAATAGGAGAAAATAAGTAGTATGACCAACAGAATGTTAGAAGGAAAGAATAATTAATGGCCTGCGGCTACTTGCTGCTTTGGTGCTTTGGAACCGAAAGAAATGAGAAACGGGCTTATGGGGGACAATGAACTTACGGTTGAAGGAGGAAATTAGTGGAAAATGAGCTTAATGTAAAAGGAAATTAAAGGAAAATAATGTTACGGAAAATGACTGCATTGCTTAGACTAAGTAATAAGTTAACAAATTATGAGTTTATTGATGTAAAATAAAGGGCCCACAACGCGGTAGAATATGGGGCCAACAAAGCGTTAATAAATGGGAAATGGGTCTACAACGTTAAAAATGAGGGACCAACTAGGTGTTAATAAATGAGGGGGGGGCCTACAACGTTAAAAATGAGGGACAAAAAGGCATTTAAAAACGAGGGCCCCAAGTCCTTAAAAATGAGGGCTCACGTGGAAGTAGCAATGAGGGGTCCCACGTGGAGTTAAAGCATGGACGAAATGAAGAGGAGAGCAGGAGATGGTTGTTTGACCCAATACCATTCTGTGATATATGCATGTGTTAGTGAGCTGTTATTTTGTTCCATATAATGTGTTCCATTTGTCTGGCCCCGGAGTGAGAAGCATTTTCCTGATGCCATCCAGCACTGGGCATTCATAAAAGGTGGTGGTCTACAGTTTCATAGGGATGAGTGCACATCCAGCACTCTGGAGTGTGTTGTGGTTGTATTCTGTTCAGGTGATTGTTAAGCTGTACATGTTGTGTGCGCAGTCTGAAGATGATACTCTGGTCTTTCCTTCCCAGGAAGTTGATGTTGTCTTTAGGATTTGGGCTGGTCATACATTTATATATTTCCCTCACAGTGACTCCCATGGTCTATCTGTTCATCCAATTTTCTTTGTTCACAGATTTAAACATTATTTTAACTGTATCCATGGTTGTTTGTGTTTATGGCTGTTCTTGTTGTGCTCCCTTCTTTGCTGGTCTGTCTGCCTGGTCATTGCCAGGCGTGTTTGAGTGGCCAGGAATCCACTGCATAACAATGCTGACTTCATAAGATGTAAGCAACTGGTTTGCATGGTGATATATTTCAACTAGCTCAGGTTTACAATGTCCATCACATTCTAGTGCTTGAAGAGCAGACATCGAATCTGTAAAGATCACAATGCTTTGGAATTTTGATGGAAAGACATGAAATATGGTTTTAAATTGGTACAAAGCAACTTCTAGTGCTGTTATTTCAGCTTCATAGTTAGAACATATCTCCCCACAGACCTCAAACAAATCATTAGATGTTTTGTCTGGGTATTCCATTGGGTTGGAACTTTTCATTACATTATTTCTTAATTGCGTCTTGATTTCCGGTAATTTAAAACTTGCGTGTGATGGTAAATATTTTCCTACTCTTTGCAGTTCTTGTCTCTTGTCTGGGAAGTGATAGCTGTCTTTTATTTCATTGACATGACTAAGGACTGACTTTTGTTTTAATCTGTGATTTGGTTGCCAGTTTTCTACAAGTTGTTTATTTGTGTGGTCTTTGTTAATTCTTTTGCTTCTTTCATAAGCTTCCATTACAGTCATATCTATCAGCATCTCAAGGGGTTCTACATTTGGATGTATTTCACATGCAGCCGGTGGTTTAGATCTCATTGCTCCACTAATAAGGCGTAGGGCGTTGTTTTGCACTCTGTCTAGAGACTACATTTGTCTTGGAACATGTTAGGAGTGCACTGTTGTATTCTAAATCAGAACGTATGCACCCAAGATATAGTCCTCTAAGGGTATCCTTGTCTGATCCCCAAGATGTGCAAGTGAGTCTTTTCAGTAGTTGTAATCGTTTAAGTGCTTTATTTTTGATATTTTCTACATGTTTCTTGGGGGCGAGCTGTCGATTACGCGTGATTCCAAGATCTCTGGAATGTTCTTCTCTTGGCAATTTCTGTTTGTCCAACCATAGACTTATATTTTCTTATGCTACTTTATGACATTTGGTAAAGATGGTATAAACCGTTTTCTCACAGTTTACTTTCAGAACCCATGTTTTACAAGACTCCTGTATTCATCTTAAATCACCATTTAGTTCTTTGGCTATACTTTCAACATTGTCATGGCTCTGCCATATTGTTAGTTCATCAGCATAGAGGGCTTTTTCAGCTTTAATATGTTTGGCAAGATCTTTAATGTAAATGAGAAAGAGGGTGCAGCTCAAAGCAGTTCCTTGTGGTAAGCCTTTCTCTAGAACTTCGTTAGATAAAATTGCATCATTTATCTTTGTTTGGATTGTTCTGTAAATGAGGCTAATCCGTATAAAAAAAGACATAGTCCACATTTCTTGGACACATCATGTAAAAGAAAAAAAAATGGAACACATTTTAACAACAGGTAAGCTGAAGAACAAGTGTGGTGTGGAATAACAAGAGAGAAGATGCTTGACAACCCAATATTGTTACATGGGAGAATATTATTATCGGAAATAATTGACAACGCACGTCATAGAAGGCCGTTGAAAGACATTATTACCAACAGCATACAACATGGACCAAAACAAGAAAACAATCCAGCGAAATAATGGTTTCAAAATGCGATAAACATATATATTACATATATTTACTTATCATTTAGAATTGATGATGTTGTTCCTCCTTCGCAAGCGAAGATGAACCAGACATGAACAATGATGAAAATGTGGGGAACAAGTGGGACATTTTTTTTTTTGATTATCTAATTTGGTTTGAGCGTGTGAGTTCGTAGATGCCCGATGCGTCCGAGTCGTGCCAGGTAATATCTATTGCGGTGTATTCAGGAGTGCAGAGGGTCCCGAGTAGGAGAGTTTTCATATTCGTCCTTCCGCTTCCGTTGCTTGTAAAATGCCCGCAGTGTTATCTCATTTTTAAAATTGGTTATAAACCGAAGATCCTGAAGGAAATACCTCCCATTTGTGACGCTTTAATTTTTCCTTTGTGTATAAATACACCTAGATGTCCGTGGATAAAAAAGAAGGCCATATTCCGAAGATGCGCGTGATATATATATTTATCCTAATCTATCGTTTTCTATCCTAATCTATGCTTATCTATTAAAATCGATCCTAATTTATCATGATCTATCTAAATCTAATCTATTCTATTCCTAATATATTCATATTATATTTCTAATCTAATCTTAATCGTATCTAATACTAATCTAATCTAATCTAATTGTATCTAATATACCAGTAATCTAATTCAAATCGAATCTAATCCTAATCTTAACTAATACTAATCTAATGTAACCTTATCTTATCTAATCTACTGGTAATCTAATCCAAATCAAATATAATCCTAATCCTACCCATAACTCTAAATCTTAATCTTAATTCTAATCTAAATATAATTCTAAATAAAATCGAATCTATCTAAAATAATCTATCTAATATATATGTGTTCTTTAAGAGCTGAAGGCTTTTTTATGGTGCATATGACAGAAACCAGAGCCGATCGTTCGAGCGATGTGGTGCTACTGTGTCTAATTCGTGCATGTTAATTAGACCCATAGTCATTCCATCTTTGATGGTTTCTCTAGAATGAGTCTTGGTCTACATATTTTTCTTTTGCCATCTCGCATCCATGTTAATACTTGTAGTGGCAGTTTGTTTCATTCATTCTAAGTACATGTCCCATAAAAGTCCATCGTTTTCTTCTTATTGTAGAAACATATTGCTGTTTGGTGTCTTCTCTTACTTGTTTGTTTTACTTGAATTCTTCCCAACCAATAATTAAGAGTTTTCTAAGACAATTATTTTCACATGAATATAATTTATTCTCCACTGCTTTATTTATTTTCAACTCTCACAATCATATGTTAAAATACGGATATTACAATGGATTTGAACAGTTGTAGTGAACCGTTCTTTTTATTGTCCTGATACACAAAATATACCAAAGTAACCAATGAAAAGCCAATGAATAACAGATACGCCAATGGAGTGTCAAGCTGGATGGCCGTTTATCTATAGCATGATTTGCACGACGACACGCAAAGAAAATTTAAAAAATAAAATATAAATCAAAGAGGCATCCAATTAATGAAAATAAACGAAAGTTAGGAAAGTTGAAGATAAATGTCTGAATAAAGAAGATAAATGAAAGAAAAAAAATAGGGTTTGTCTATCTTTCCATTTTTATCAGAATGGCTAATAATATGGATGATTGTAAATGAGTGAATGTGTGTGTGAGAGTAATTGTGTGAAAGGGTGTGAGAGATAGTGTGAGAAAAAGAGTAAAAATATGTGCGGAGATAGTTCATTTTTGATTGTCAGTGAGAGAGAGGGTTATAAGGTTTTTGTGACAAACTGTGAGTTTGAGGGAGTGGGTTATGGGATATAGTGACTAATTGTGAGTTTGAAGGAGTGGGTTATAAGATGTAGTGAGTAACTGTGCGTTTGAGGGGGTGGGTTATATGATATAGTGACTAACTTTGAGTGTGAGGGAGTGGGTTATGGATATAGTGATTAACTGAGAGTTTGAGGGGGTGGGTTATAAGATGTAGTCAGTAACTGTGAGTTTGAGGGTGGGGGGGGGGTGAGTTATGGGAGATAGTGAGTAATTGTGTATGAGAATAAACGAATAAACATAAAGTAGAAAATACATGTAACTTGAACGTTATCAGTGCTTGAGGAAACGGGTGTGTTAAAGTAAAAAAAATGAGAGCAGTCGAGAGACAAAGAGAAAAAGAGAATAGTATTAAATAAACAGGTAGTCAAAGATTGAACAATGTAATATTCCTAATAAGGTGCTGTTTATAAATTACATTGACATTTGGGGAGGGGGGAAGGGAGGTGTATGTGGAGAGAGACTGAAAAGCAATGTGGTTGATATATAAGTAAATTTGTTTTCAAACACACCCAGGGGACCCACCTACAAGTTTATGTATATACAAATAATTTGTTTTCATACACATCCAGGGGAACCACCTACAACTTTACGTATATATAAATCACTTGTTTTCAAACACATCCAGGGGACCCACCTACAACTTTACGTATATATAAATCACTTGTTTTCAAACACACCCAGGGGAACCACCTACAACTTTACGTATATATAAATCACTTGTTTTCAACATAGCCAGGGGACCCACCTACAACTTTACGTATATACAAATCACTTGTTTTTAACACACCCAGGAGGCCCACCTACAACTTTATGTATATACCAATCACATGATTTCAAACACACCCAGGGAACCCACCTACAACTTTATGTATATACCAATCACATGATTTCAAACACACCCAGGGAACCCACCTACAACTTTACGTACATACCAATCACTTGATGTCAAACACACCCAGGGAACCCACCTACAACTTTACGTACATACCAATAACTTATTTTCAAACACACCCAGGGAACCCACCTACAACTTTACGTACATACCAATCACTTGATTTCAAACACACCCAGGGAACCCACCTACAACTTTACGTACATACCAATAACTTATTTTCAAACACACCCAGGGAACCCACCTACAACTTTACGTACATACCAATCACGTGATTTCAAACACACACAGGGAACCCACCTACAACTTTACGTACATACCAATAACTTATTTTCAAACACACCCAGGGAACCCACCTACAACTTTACATACATACCAATAACTTATTTTCAAACATACCCAGGGGACCAACCAACAAGTTTACGTACATACCAATCACATGATTTCAAACACACCCAGGGATCCCACCTACAACTTTACATACATACCAATAACTTATTTTCAAACACACCCAGGGAACCAACCAACAAGTTTACGTATTATACCAATCATAATGTTTTAAATGTTTGAATTTTAAATATTTTAAAGAATCCTGAAGCAAAAATCACGTAGTTATTTTCGTATTATCATTGCCAATATTTTGGTAGGGGTTGGGTATTTTTTGGGGATATAATTAAGCAATTAGAGGAATTTTTAGGGGGTGGGGGAGGGGGTTTCCTAGATTTTTGATGTGTTAAAAACGGGGGGGGGGGATTAAAACAATTGGTATATATGTGTTGACATAATTTAGGGATAGCGCCTAAGGAGAAAAACAGCATGTGAAGAGAGAATGTCTATCTATCTATCTACCTAATTGCTGAACCCTTTATTGCCTTTCAGCGTCATGGATAGAAGATTTCTCTGGAGATAGCCATCGTGTGTCCTGAGTTATTGTGGAATTTGTCACCTCTTTAATATCAGGGGTCCATCGTTTTCGAGGTCGGTCTCTAGGTCTGCCTTCACTGTATCTGTGTAGCATAGCTTGCTGTGGTATGCTGTCTGGTGGTAGTCTGCTGATGTGTGCCGACCATTTAATCTATTGGCTCTTAATATACTCCAAGATTTGGGCGGTGCCGGTTCTTTGTCTAATGTCTTCATTTCTCATTCTGTCTCTTAGCGATATTCCTAGAATTCTGCGTAAGCATGCAATTTCAGCTGTCACTAGTTTACGTTTGTCTTCCTGCTGTCGTTGTCTATGTTTAGCATTGGTAGCACAGCGGTGGCATAATAATCGTTTTCAATAGTGTTATTTTGGTGTTTAAATCTAAATTTTTGTTTCTGAAGATTGGTGTTATTTGCCCTGGGGCTTGGTATGCTTTACTACATCTATTGTGTATTTCTTTACTGCTCTTACCGTCTGTTGTTATATTGCTTCCTATATATGTGGATTCTGTCAATTGTATAAGTCGGTTGTTTCCAATATATATTGGTGTTTCTATCTTCATTACGTCAGTCTTTTTTAAGTTTATCTTTATGATAAAGGCTTGTCGTAATTTGTCTATTTGTCTTTGTAGTTGATCCTCTGATAATGCAACTAGTGCTTGGTCGTCTGTACAAAGAGAATGTAAATATTTGAATACAGTCAAAATATTTGTTGTTGTTTGAAGTTGTTCAATAATCTAGAATATATAACATTTATGGTCTTATGGGTTCCACATTCTATACATTAACACACACACGCATATTTCTCCTCTGATTTATCTATATGTCACTTTCAATTGCGCTGTTAAGCAACGTGGAGGAAAGTTGGAGCTGTCTGTCTTGTGTCATTTGGGCTGCATTGGCCATGGTCATCCGGTGTCTCTTCAAGGTTTCTTTGATTGTTTCTACCCATCTAGTTCTTGTTCTTCCTTGTGTCTTGTAGCTCGATATTATGCTGTTGTATGCACGAAGGGCTTATTGTATTAGTTTAATTATCATGACTTGATCAAAGCACCTGGATTGGAGGTGTAAAGTTACCCTGATTACCAACTACCCTGAATTATATTTTAATTATATTTATTATATAAATTTAATGAATCATATGTGACTAAGTGTAGAAGAATCATGAAGGGTTCATTATTTTATGTTTTCTTATCATGGTTTTCTGTTTTCCCCTGCTCCTTCCACCTTCGACTATTCCCTACAACAAAATTAAAAAAAAACCAGCCCAAGAAATTAGGTCTTTTTAAATACCCAAAACCATGTCAGGTTTCATTATTTTATTAACGAAACTATTGAACTATTTAGGAAACTAAGTGTATGTCCATTTTATTCCAGCTATACAAATGTATACGTCATGTGTACTCTATAAAAGAAATGCCTTATGTACACTATTTAAAAAAAGGTCTTATGTAAATTCTATAAGAAACGTCTTATGCGTGCTATATAAGAACCTTCTTTTGTACACTGTATAAGATAAGCCTTATGTATACTATATAATAAACATCTTATGTAAACTATATAAGAAGCTTCTAATGTATACTGTATAAGAAAAGCCTTTTGTACACAATATAAGTAAAGGTCTTATGTTCAATAAACAGGAAACATCGTATATAAGTTCGATGACATGGTGAGTCCGGGTACGTTTTTAACAAATCATAATATTCTTGGAAGTAGTAGTAACAAATGGTGAAAGTACTGGAGCAACCATACAAAGCAGAATGCAGGGGGGGGGGCATCAGCATAGGGATTCTTTCAGCCTGACCCATCCCACAAGATAATAAGACTGCCCACGTTAATGATGGAGATAATATCCTGTACATGCTTTAGTTTGCAGGAACAACAGAGCAGACATGTTGGCTTCTTAGCAGCTAATTCTGGAGGAATTATATATGTGCAAAATGCTCTCTTAAAATCACTACCGATATGTAAATAATATCTAGATAAGGACGCAACACTGTACGGTGATAAGGTATGTTCAAGTATGCATACCATCTACGCAAGTCTGCAAGATGATACGATCTACGTTAGAGAGATAAGATCTACACAAGTCTGCAAGCTGATAATATTTACACAAATCTGCAAGATGATACGATTTACGCACCGCTGTAAGATGATACGATTTATGTTAGAGAGATAAGATCTACACAAGTCTGCAAGCTGATAATATTTACAAAAATCTGCAAGATGATACGATTTACGCAAGTCTGCAAGATGATACGATTTACGCAACGCTGTAAGATGATACGACCTACGTTAGAGAGATGATAAGATCTACACAAAATCTGCAAGATGATACGATTTACGCAAGTCTGTGAGATGATACGATTTACGCAAGTCTGTGAGATGATACGATTTACGCAAGTCTGTGAGATGATACGATTTACGCAAGTCTGTGAGATGATACGATTTACGCAAGTCTGTGAGATGATACGATTTACGCAAGTCTGTGAGATGATACGATTTACGCAAGTCTGTGAGATGATACGATCTACGCAAGTCTGTGAGATGATGCTGTCTGCGCAATTTGCAAATTTGTAGGTTATCCGATCCCCGGGCTTTCGTGTTTTCACTCTTTTTTTCCCTGTACCATGTGGTGGTAAGTGCATGTCTTCTTCAGCTGTAATATGTCTGTATAAAGGGTGTTGGTGATAGAGGGGTTTGATGGTAAAAGTTGTTTTCGTAAGTCTTTTAGTGCAGGGCATTCAATAAGGTAGAGTTTTACTGTTTCATCCTCTTGTCTGTTGCAGTGGTTGCAGTATAGTGTATGGTATGGGGTAGTTGTTTGTAGATGTTTGTTACGTTATACATGTGTTGTTGACAACCTAAATATTGGAGTTTGATCTTTGCGGCGTAGTCTGTTTATGCTGTTGCGTGTTTTAGTTGGAACATTTTGGGACATGTCCTGCTACAAGAGAGATCCAGCGCGAGAGTTTGAGAATGAACGATGAAGAAGAAGAAGACCAGCATCATATACTGATACAAAAAAACTTGCGTGATCTAATAAGTTTGTCCAAAATTTGGCTTGATTAGTTCTCGACAAACACAGCATTCTCTGTTGTATTGCCCGACATTAGCATTCATGTAACTCAACCCTTTGTGTACATTATTATTCCCCGCTTCCGGTAGCTAACCAGGATCAGACATGCGCGTGTTCTATTCCGCTCGTGGTAACACAGCACCGGAAGTGCAACTTCTGTATCCAATCATATTTAGGATAATATATCTTTAAAAATTTCCTATTCATGGTCACCCTGTTTCCTGTGAGGAAAGAATCCTCTTTCTAGATACTTGAGAGTTCCTAGTTTTGAATATATTAACTATATGCCACGTTATTATTACGAAAATATAAAGATAACCAGTTAGGATCAGATTACTCACCGTCTCCACATCAAAGGTTGACTGTAATGGAGTTTCATAGTAATTTTTGTCATGATTGTCAGGTCCACGAAAGGAGTAGGAGACAACTGTGGCATTACCCGACACGCCATAAGAAAACAGTAAAGAGATGTCATATGTCCGAGAAAAGACAGCAGCTTTATGAAGGAGACATAAGTGTGGTCATACGAATATACCAAGAAGAGCGGCAAAAAGGTGAAATAATCTCTGCTCCCATCTTGCCCTCTGAGAGAATAACATGTACCAATGGTTTTCTAAATCTGTCTCTTTCTCTCTCTCTCTCTCTCTCTCTCTGTCTGTATTTCTCTTTCTCTCTTTCTAACTGCCTCTTTATCTTGCTCTCTCTCGCACTCTCTCCTTATTTCCTTATTTCTCTTCATTTCTCGCTCATGTTCTTATGTATTCCCGTGCCAGAAAGAATAGTACTACTGCTACATCTCATGCATGATGTAACAGGCGACTCTGAAGGTTGGACATCGGAGTCACTACATCACAAGACAATCTTCACTGTGGTGAATCTTCCTCTGTGAGGTCTAGTCTACGGGGGAGTACCTAAATCTTTTATTAGGCTGTAATACAAATCACTACAAATTACAGAGATACATATCAGAGGATAACATGATGAAGTGGACATGATACAGTCTACCAGAGAACATCACCAAGGCAAGAGACGGATGATGTCGGAGGTCTGTTTGAGCCAACCTGAGATACGGGGACAGATATATGATGATGATGATGATGATGCACGCTAATAGTTTTGGTTATCGATCTGAAATATATCCACTATTATTGATCTCTTTTGCTTCTGTATGGGGCGGTACTCACATGAATACAGAAGCCTCTTGACACCCCCCATCCCCAAATACAAACATACACATATACATATTTGTAATAAGATCAAACGTCTTCTTTTTCTTCGTTCTCAAGCCCAAGTCAAACGATGATATGGGTTTCACTTAATGAACTGGACTGTGTCACGAGCCCCGTGATAAAGCAGTAAAGCGGTTCCATATTCACATAGTTTTCCTTTTGTGATTTGTTACAGATGGCAGTTCTGTAAAGTATATTGTGTGTTTTCTGGAGATTTTCCATAAGGAAACATATCTGTTTCACAAACTCCAAACACCATGTGTATGTTTTATTTGAGTTTGTGTATTTTTTTCAAGGTTTGAAGACATGGAACACAACAAAAAAGATGAAGAACTTCAAAAAAGATTCTAAGTACAGAATATAAGAAGAATATAAAGAAAAAAAAATATTCAAACATTTGGCGAAATGAAGACAAGATATGTATTCGCCATTTACATAAACTACCATTAATTACGACCATAATGAAGTCGATTATGCTTAGAAAGTAATTTGGACACCAGAGTCTAGATATGAAATCGGATGCTCTGAGTCGAAAGGCGTAAATAATGCAGATAAGCTGCAAATTCAGCAGTACAACGTACGTAACACTATCCTACTCACATCATATGTATACTCATGTGGATAATTATTTGAGAGTGAATACAGAAAACAGAATAAAACATATCTATGCACATCATTTATATGGTAGAATCAATAAGAGGACCTAACATAACTTTATTTGATACTCACTTTTTAGTATGTTGCTGCAGCCCTCATATTTTCAGCTACCCCTGACCGATTTACTCCTGACAATTTATGGATAATATATCAATATCAGAAATCCACCATGCAAAATGCACCACTGTCACTTTTAGTGGTATAAATCTCGATGCCAGAAATCGATCATGACAATACACCACTGACACTTTTAGTGGTATACATCTCCAATTATACCAATTATGTCCTTGACATTATGGTATAATAGATCTCGATACCAGAAATCCACCATGCCATATAAATCATCGACACTTTGGTGGTATACATCTTGATATCAGAATTCCACCATGTCAAATACATCTCTGACAACTTTGTAGTATAAATCTCGATATTAGAAATCCACCATGTCAAATACATCTCTGACAACTTTGTAGTATAAATCTCGATATTAGAAATCCACCATGTCAAATACATCTCTGACAACTTGTAGTATAAATCTCGATCTTAGAAATCCACCATATCAAATAAATCCACGACAGAAGCTTTAATGTTCCTACACAAAGGAAATACTCTTAATCTCAAATAACCGGTATGTTATTTTACATTGACTAGTTATCGGCCTAAATCTGATAACGTTAGCAAACCATATTGTTTCCAAGCAAACTATTAGCATTATTGATTTGATTTTCAGTGAATTTAACCCAGATTATAGGAAACAAAACCATCAAATCTGACGGAAATTCAACTTCTTATTTTTCTCATTCAAGAATAATTTTCTTTTATTTTCCTCTTATAACTGTTGATCTGTGGTATAATGTGATTCTATAGGAGAATGGTTTCAGTGACGACCAAGATACTGATTTCAAAGGGATTTTCCTAGCATAGTGGTTAAGCTTTTCGCCCTTTGATCAAGAGGTCATGAGCTCGAATCCGGCTCGTGTCGTCTTATTTACAAGGTGGATTTTTTTCGGAGATCCTTGTGGATTATCACTTGAAGCTACGGAGTTACGTGTTATGAATGGTACTCTAGGCAGGCCGCTTCGTTGAAAGTTACGGTGTACATATGGGAAACCGAGTACAATGAAGTCAATCCTCTACGACTTTTAAACCCTTTTTGAACTGATTTCAAATCCTGCCAAAGGTAATTGTATATCCAGATCATTCAGAAAACAATGGCAAAACACTGAACCCGTATTCAAATTATCTATAAAACACTACAGATAAAAAATTCAGGCTTACTGGCTACATCCTGAACTACCAATTAGGCTACCAATTTTTGTTTATGGTGGAATGTAGTGAGTGAATATTATGGACAATTAGAAATACTAGCAAGCCCGTGCAGAGTTAATCAAGTATGAAACAGTGATAACGCTAAGGATAATGTACGATTGCTACTGTTTCTAATAAAACTAATTAATATTAAAAATACTAAATGTAACATGAGGTGAGTTAGGAATTTTGAGTTACGACTGCAAGTTTTTTTATCATACTGACAGGACCACTTGTGCTTGGATCTCAGTTTCAATACATCTATAAGAGTGTAGCACTCGACAGTTCAAACAGGACCACTTGTGCTTGGATCCCAGTTTCAATACATCTATAAGAGTGTAGCGCTCGACAGTTCAAACAGGACCACTTGCGCTTGGATCCCAGTTTCAATACATCTATAAGAGTGTAGCGCTCGACAGTTCAAATTCAATTCTGTTTCATCAGTTGTTTCTGTCATATATCTATTATGTTTATTTTTGCCGACTGTACCGATTCTTACACCAATGTTCCGCAGTCTCGAGAACCATCACAATTCACACTTTTGAAAATCTTCTGAGCGGACGAAGTTTTCTCAATGCATTAACTTTTTCACATATATCCATTATTGTAATTATTCACACTGGCTATGCTCGCCAGCGTATTGGCCCACTCAATACCCTCAACACCCACATGTCCTGGCAATAAGATAGTGGTAAATTGTATGATTTTGACAATAACTCCACCCAATGGCGGCGAACGATTCCCACTTTAACTTCGCGGATCGCATTAATTGAGTAACGTATTGTAAATGTAACATATTGTAATTGTAATATATTGTAAATGTAATATATTATAAATGTAATATATTGTAAATGTAATATATTATAAATGTAATATATTGTAAATGTAACATTTGTAGATGAAAAATAAACACAGAAACAAGGACATTTTCTACGTTGCGGTCAAATCAGAACCTCTATCAGAAACGAATAAACACAAAAAATTAAACACAAAAAAACAACACTGGGAAACTGTCGCTGCCTACCAACGTATTTGGAATGACTGAACTCAAGTCACGACCTGCGGACTGATGACATAGGAAGCCGAATATTGCCGTCAGTGTAAGTGGTAGGATTTGGTTACTTTTGGCGGGCAACTCCAATTATATAAATAGTGTCCAATGAATAGCCCGACAATAACCAAAAACGTATCCAATGAAGGCATATTTACGATTAGTAATTAGGTCTTCTATATTTGCCGAAAGTCAGGTATTTGGAAACACGGATATGAAAAGAAAATTGGAAAAAAATTTAGAAAATTCATTAGAATAATATATCGCGTGGGGTCAAAGAAAATCATGGGCAGACAATATCAAAGATGACATTTTTTCACATTCACCCGTATCGCCGAGGACAGAAATCGTTGGAGGACTTCGTGTCTTGACGCATCCAATGTAGTGCCTCTAAGATCCTGACGGGTGTGGACAAGAATTCTTAGAAGTTATTTAGAGACGATTCTGATGTATGGAAATGAATCTTGAACAATCAAAAGAATATTGAAACATTATATAGAGGCAGCAAACATGATGTGTTGACGTCCGCAAAGATATGAGCATTAAAGAAGACTGACTCCTCAAATCTATCAAGAAAACGCATACTAACATTTTTCTCGTATAAAGAGAAACAATGGTTTAGAATGATTCATCATGAAAGGAAACATTCCAGGAAAGAGAACGAAAAGCAGACACGGACTGCAATGGACACATGAAATCGAAGACCTTCTAAACATGGCAGGTATGTTCAAAAAGGAACATGACAAGACAGGACAACGACATGACGGGAAGCTTGCATAAAACCGAGAGGTTTACATTGTGGCTGTGAGGAAAACATTATGTAAAGGACACATCGCATCGATAGATAGCAAAGATGTGCTTTTATTGAAGAATGGAAAAAAAGACAGAGAGAAAAATCGTAATGAAGATATCTTGAAAGAAGTTAATTCAAAATGAGACCTGCTCCCTCGCATCAGAAAGAGACAGTCCATATTTTTGTAGGTACATCTGGAGGTGAGGAAAGTTGGAGATCATCGTGCCAACACGTAAGTTGAGGGACATCTTCTTTTGCGATTAATTATAATACATGCAGTCAGATATTGGTCATGACCGACATTTCGACCGCTTAACGTGAGGTGCATGAATTATGTAGTGTTGTTTAGTGTAAACGCCACGTTTTTTTCTTCTGCGTATCAAACTCCTGCATATCAACAGACATAGTCCCAAGAATGGAATGCGTCTTATCATTGTTTAGATATTTGCTGTGGTATCTGCGCATTTCGGCCTGACTTATTCAATTTCAGCACAGCTTTTCGGTCATCATCATCATCATCATCATCAAGTGCCGTCACCGAACCGAAGGTTGGCTGCACCAGATCTCCAACATCACCTGTCTCTTGTTTTGGTGGTGCACTCTACTAGACTTAACCTGTCCATTTTGTGATGTTACTCTCCCACTTTTATCTCTGTCTACCTCTTGCTCGCTTCCCTTTGACTTTACCCTCAAGTAAGGTATTCAATAAGGTGTCATGTGTTTTAATGTGTCAAAAATATTTTATTTGCCTGATCTTTATTTCTATTAGTAATTCGATATTTATATTAAGTGTCTTTAGCACCTCTTTATTTGTTTTCTTCTCTTTCCATGATGTTCTCTCTATTCACCTATATACCCACATCTCAAAGCCATTAATTTTGTCTTCTAATTGTTTATTTAGTGTCTATGTTTCTGATCCATAAATTAATATATAATAGATGTAGCATTTTATAATTCTCATTTTTAACTTGTTTGTAATTTGTTTAGATGTTACTATTTTCCTCATGTCATTGAATGCACTTTTGACCATTCCTATTCTCCTTTTAATTTCTGTTTCACGTCTGCCGTCACTTTGCACCTATATGGGATCGGGCAGCCAACCGCACTGTATAAATTCTTTAGTCACCTCTTATGACATGAATGGAAAGTAAACAGTGTTGCTATTATTCCCCCCCCCCCCCCCCCCCCCAATGTATCCTGGTAACACTGAGCTGTGTGCCATGCGGTACGATGTTTTCAGACTTCGACAGTAGGTTTGTGTCTTGTGATACCTGAGTGAAAGCTGATTTTCAGGAAATCTGTCGCAGATTACCTGTGATTTTCAACAGTGCGTTGTAACGTGACTGTGTACACTATGGGATCTACTGACTAATAGAAGATCAACTTTATTAATAACTCATTTGACTATAATTACACTTTGTGTGGCAGCAATGAGAATCAAAAGATTAGTAAAATAATTAATTTGATAAGGTTAGATTTCTAATTAGCTTTTAGGTCTTATAGTGTTGGCGGTTATAAATGTAACGTCTAAATGTTCTCTCTGTATCGCCATCTTAGTGTTACTGTAATTTGAAGAGCAAAATGGGTAAGGGAAGACGCAGAGTTAAGAAAGATGCTAGACAACCTGACATTGAGGCATGGGAAAACATCAATATTGGAAATGATTGACAGTACATGAAACAGAAGAATGTGGAAAGATATGATAACGTAGACCACTCGCTATCGATTATAAAGAAGATCCACATTTAGATTTGTTCAGATTTGGTTACGGCACACCAACTTGCTTCCTTCTTGTTCTGAATTAATCCAGTGTCTGCTGGTATTAGCTATTTAGCCCACACGCTACGTAGTACAAGGCTTGATATGGATTTGTGGATATGATATCCACAAGTAGAGTTAGGGAGGGTCGATCCAAAAAGAGCTTGCGTGCGTTATCGTGTTTCCTCTTCTTGGTGTAAATTTAGAGACATTTTCGTGAAAAATGGCTAGGTTCTTTAGCCTGAATATTGACCAAGTTCCTAGTACCGAAGTCATGTTTGGATTTGAGAAAGTAAAAAGGGGGTGGGGTAGGGTTGAACACCCTCCACCTTATCTGCGGGCCTGATGTAGTAGTATATGCATGTACTTTGTTACATACAGTGTATTCTATTTGTCTGATCTTGGAGAGAGAAGATTCTTCCGGATATCGTATAGTTATTTTTGTTCTGCAATAAATCGATATAAATCTAGTCCGATACTAGTCACGTATAGAACAGATTGTTTTGTGTCGTTGTGGGTTCCTCACAATTTGTTGCGCAATGACGCTCCTGTGGTCCAGACTGTTATTCCATGAATATCGAAGCTAGGTTAGTCATGTCGTATTTTTTTCTGTGTTGTTCCTTCGCACAACAGCACTCTTCACGTTCAAATGAAAAAAAGACAAATACTTAGATCTGTCATGTGAACGTGAATAGTGCTGTTCTGACTTGCCGTATTATGTTGTGACTGTGTTATTGGTAAAGCCCTTTGGTTGAAACATCGTTTTCGTATGTTGTCATGCGTGTTTCCAGTGATTAGTAAAACCTCATCCTCTATACCTAACTGGCTGCATAAGTACATGTTGTTGGTGTCTAATTGCGTCCATACCTACTTGTCTTAAAAAATGCATGTTTTCTTGCTTACCTGCCTTCATTCCTACCTTGATTAATCAATAATATATATCAAATTAAGCAAAACTGAAATCTAACAGGCGATGCTAGAAAACAAAGTTATCTGCAGATAAGCAAGAAAACATGAGTTTATAAAGCCAGGTAGGTATGGGTGCAGGTAAGTAAGAAACCATGCGCTACTAGGGACTGGTATGTTTGAGGCAAGTAAGCATGAATTTATAAAGTCAAGTAGATATGGGGGACATGTAAGAAATAACTCATGCCTTAATGTAGACAGGTATATATTATGGCAGGTAGGCACAAAATATGTATTTATGAAATCAGGTAGGTATGGGGGCAGGTAAGAAAAGAAATCATGCATTAATGAAGACATGTATATATGATGGCAGGAAATATATATTTATGTAGCCTGGTAGGAATACATGCAGGTAGGCACGAAACATGTATTTATGAAGCCAGGTCGATATTGAAGAGAACTATTCCACCACGCATGCATGCAGATAGGAATATATGCCAAATGTCAGTTTCCGTAGACATATACATTTTATTAAGCTGCAGACATCCGACCCAGGGCTGGATTTAGACTTGAAAGGGCTCTAAGCTATCTGAGATATGGGGCCTTAAGCTATTTGAGATATGGGGCCCTTTAACGGTTAAGAATATATAGATAGTAAAATTTTTAAAAAAATGTGGGGACCCTAAGCTATATCTTGTTTAGCTTATAGGTAAATCCGGCACAGATCAGACCTGATAGATAAACAGTAATTACCACACAAGAAGAAGCTTTATGGAGACCTATCATTCACTACATAACCCAACACGACACACAATAACACACTGTATTTATGTATGTCTGTGTGTGTGTCATCTGAAACAGATATAAATGAAACAGAATGCTTAAAGAATTGGAGCAACCCCCGTCTCGATACCCAATAACATAACACGAATTGCTATTTCCTAGTTTCCTGACAAAAAACTGTTTTATAATCTCCACGATCCAACTCGATTACTTTTTGACCTCATCGTCTCATTCCGGCTTAGTTACAACAGGAAATTACATCTCCCTACTCCCATTCTCTCCTCAAGCTAGTTACTTTTTAGTGGACACAGAACACTAAATACCATACATTTTTCTCTGCTATAGAAACGGCACAATATCTGGTACAAAAATGAAACCAATGAAAGTGTCAATTTGGTGAGCTTTTGTGGATTTTAATCTTGTCATAAAGGAGCATTTTTATGTTAAAAAAATCATTTTTTAATCTCGAGATTCAACTCATCTAAGGATTCGTAGATGGGTCCGATAAAATAATGGGAATGTGTGGTATAATAAAGTAACTGGTAGGTAAGGAGTTATAATCTTTTGTGTATTGGAAGAATTAGAAGGGTGTATGCGATGGAAAACGGTTGGAGTAAATCAAAATTGTTAGGAGTGATGGAGAGGAATGGAGGTGATTATGTAGGGTTGGGAGTAGCGGATAAAGGTGGGAGTGACTAAAAAAAAGTTTGGGGGTGATGTGGAATTGTTGCAGTGATAGATAAAAGTGGGAGTGAATGAAGTAGTTGAGAGTGATGATATGAGTGAATGAAGTAGTTGAGAGTGATGATATGAGTGGGATATTTAGAAGAGCTGGAAGTGGAGATAAAGGAGAGTTAAAACAAGTTGCGTTTGGTTGATACGAGTGGGAGAGGGATTGATTGAAAAAATTTGGGTGAGGCTAGTTAAGAGTGGAAGACCGCTCAAGTGTGTAGAGAAATGGAAAATGACAAGCTAGATATACTCGGTATATGTGAATATTACGAGATAGATATACTCGGTATAAGTGAATATTACAAGCTAGATATTCTCGGTATAAGTGAATATTACGAGCTAGATATACTCGGTATAAGTGAATGCAGATGGCTAGACACAGGTAGGAATTAATTTCCAATGAATAAGTGGTTATTATTCATTCTAGACGAACTGATAATATTCATAGTGAAGGAGTCGGTATTATTATGACACAGAAAGTTGCAACATCGCTTATTAGTTGGAACGCAATAAACGAAAGAATTATAACAGCACGTTTGCAAACGAAACAATTTAAACTAACCATAATTCAATGCTACGCTCCAACAGAAGACAGTACTGATGACAGGAAAGACTGGTTTTACGCCACGCTGCTCGATGTGTTGAATGAAACATGTAAACACGACATTGTTATAGTAATGGGTGACTTCAACGCTAAAATTGGAAATGACAACAAAGGAATTGAACAATTTGTAGGCGTCCATGGATGGGGCACTATGAACCAAAATGGCGAAAGACTCTTAGAATTGTGTGAGATATCAAACTTGGTGATAACTAACACCTTTTTCCTCATAGAAATATTCATAAAGTTACATGGAATTCATCTGATAAATGCACGAAAAACCAGATCGACCACTTTTGTATAAATTCAAAGTTTCGTTCAGCTGTTTTAGACGCAAGAGCCTACAGAGGTGCAGATATTGGCAGCGACCATAATCTTTGCATAGTCAAAATAAGAATAAAACTTAAAACAACAAGCACCCCTGCAAGAACACCGAAAATAGACTCATACCGCCTATTACAAACATCAGATCAACTATAACACCGCCATCCAAAATAATTACGCCATAATACCTAATGATGAAACACCAGAACCTGTAAACACAGATAAAGACTGGAACTTCTTTAAAAACACATTTAAAAAAGGCAGCAGTTTAAACAGTGGGGTACGCAAGAAAAGATAAAAAGAGTTGGCTAAGACACGAAACATGGCACAAAATTCAAGAGAGAAAATGATCCAAACTCAAAATGCTATCATCTAGAAACGAAGTATCAGAACAAGCATACGCTGAGTTAGGTAAAGAAGTAAAAACAAGCGCACGCAAGGACAAACGTGATCTCTTACAAAAGTTATCTTAAGAAGCAGAAATAGCAGCTAACACTGGAAACAGTAAAACATTGTTCCATATTGTTAAACAACTTACGAACCATCCTTCAACTACAAACTTTCCGGTGAAAAACAAAAACCATGCAATTTTACTCTCTCAACAAACACAAACTGATAGATGGGCAGAACATTTTAAAGAACTATTAAATAGACCACCCCCCAACAATAGCACCAAATTTTGATATAGAATAAATCATGACCTAATTAAATGCATCCTGCGACAACATCTCATTAAATAAAATGAAACAAGCCATCAAGAAACTAAAAAACAACAAAGCCTGTGGAAATGATGATATCTCCAGTGAAATGCTAAAAGCAGCAGACGACAACTCCTTGGGTCACCTACTTGCTATAATGAATGCTGTTTGGCAGACAGAATCTCCTCCAAAAGACTGGAAAGATGGTGTAATCTTCAAACTACCAAAAAAAGGGCGACCTGTCAGATTGCAATAACTGGCGTGGAATTACCTTTCTATCAACCCCAGGAAAATTGTTTTGTAGCATCTTAATGGAAAGAATGAAAATTGCTGTGGATCAAAGACTTAGAGAAGAACAAGCCGGCTTTAGACCTAACCGTTCGTAAGTAGATCACATCTTAACTCTTAGAATTATTATAGAAAATTCAATTGAGTTTCAAAGTCCCTTGATAATTAACTTTATAGACTTTCAAAAGGCATTCGACAGTATACATGGTCCGGCACTATGGGAGATCCTTAAATTAATGGCTTCCAGTTAAAATATATAAACATCATAAAAGCCCTTTACCATGAAGCAACCTGTTGCGTAAGAACAGACACAGGAAATTCAGAATGATTCAATGTCAACACAGGAGTGCAACAGGGCTGCGTATTATCACCAATGCTATTTGGAATAGCCATCGAGTGGATCATGTGTAAAACCATTCATGATGAAAAAGCGGGTATAAAATGGCTCAAAAACAACACTTTAACTGACCTTGTTTTTGAAGATGACATCGAATTATTAAACTCTACTCACCAACAGACACAAAATATAACCAAAAAACTATGCACACTCGCAGAGAAAATTGACCTTCACATCAACACGTCCAAATCAAATATCATGGAACTTAACAGTTCAACAAATAACGTCTTAGTAAATAACCAAATACTGGAAAAAGTCTCCAGCTTTAACTACTTGGGCAGTCGAATGTTTGTTGACGGAGACTCAATGAAAGAAATAAACACACGTATAGCACTGGCAGCTATCACATTTGCTAAATTAACTAATATATGGAAATCAAAAGATCTAGGGACAAACACCAAACTAAAGTTATTTAACTCATGTATTGTATCAGTGTTAACGTATGGTAGTGAAATCTGGAAATCAACTCCAGCAACAGACAACAAACTAAACAGCTTCAAAAACAAATGTCTTCGCAAACTGATGAACATAAAATGGAGCGACTTCGTCACAAATAGTGATCTAAGAGACAAAACACACCAAGAGTATGTTTCAAACATCATAAGAAAACGAAGATGGAAATACCTTGGTCACGTTTTACGACTAGATGTAAACAGAATAAACCAACAAGCCCTTATGTGGTAAAAGAAAAAGAGGAAGACCTAAAACAAACCTTAAAAACACCATTCTTAAAGAAGGGGAATTAATAGACTGTAAGACCATCCAGGAACTAAAGCTGCAAGCAGCGGACCGCATCATATGGAGAACCAAAACCTCTGCCCTATGTGTCGCTTGCGGCACGAAAGGAACTAACTAACTAACTAGTTAATAGTGGGTGTGACTGAAAAGATTTGGTAAAAGTAGGAGTGATTGAGAAGAGTTGGATGAGGTTAGTACGAATGGGAGATATTGAAATGTTCGGTTGGGCTGGTAAGAATGGGAGTAGAAGAGAAGAGTTTGGTGGGGCAGGTATATTCGACTTCAACATGCTAGGATGACATAATTTTAGGAAATCTAGGGTGATATAAAGAGACAGACAGACATACAGAGAGAGAGAGAGAGAGAGAGAGAGAGAGAGAGAAGGGGGAAGGAGAGAAATAAAGCTTGCAGAGTTGAAGAATCACCCCAAATGGATTCTTACAGTAGTGGTGTATAGTAGACAGCCCTTCAGAAATGATGGAATGGTCTGTGATAAGTAAACCCATATTCAACTGGATGAATACACAGTCTCGGATCAAATGTTACCTCCCAGTTGGTTGGTCTAAGATAGGTTTTCTATCTATCTCCCGGTATGTCGGTATAAGATATGTTTTCTATACGTCTTCAAAGTAGTTTTCGTTATTTCCATAAATCATCTATCGTTCTAACCACCGAGTCACTAATCAGTTCTCTCACTTACCACCTATCTGCATAACCACCCGATTCAATTACCACATATCTCAATAAGCATTCATTCAACATTTATCTCACAAACCACTCACCTCACTAACAACCTAACTCACTAACCACGTATCTCAATAAGTATTCATTCAACATTTATCTCACAAACCACTCACCTCACTAACCACCTAACTCACTAACCACATATCTCAATAACCATTCATTCAACATTTATCTCACAAACCACTCACCTCACTAACCACATATCTCAATAACCATTCATTCAACATTTATCTCACAAACCACTCACCTCACTAACCACCTAACTCACTAACCACATATCTCAATAACCATTCATTCAACATTTATCTTACAAACCACTCACCTCACTAACCACCTAACTCACTAACCACATATCTCATAACCATTCATTCAACATTTATCTCACAAACCACTCACCTCACTAACCACCTAACTCACTAACCACATATCTCAATAACCATTCATTCAACATTTATCTCACAAACCACTCACCTCACTAACCACATATCTCAATAACCATTCATTCAACATTTATCTCACAAACCACTCACCTCACTAACCACCGATCTCACAAACCACCCTCCTCACTAACTACATGCATCTATTTCTTTTTTAAAAATTATTCCTCCTAGCCCTTGCACGTTACAGTTTAAAAAATGCCATCTCATGATCGACACCCATTAGAAGAAAACACCATTGGCAGAGGATGTTCGTCCGGCGAAATAAACTATACCCATTTGATCTCAACTGAAAATAAGATTATGATGATTATTACTTCGACGTTATGACTAACACTAATATTTTTTTTCAATTTGGTGAAGAGTTGCGCCATGATCACTATCTCTTTTACTGATGCAACCCTCAAGGTATACTCCTATGCATTTCCCATAATAGTACAGTATCTGTAACAATTATTTCTACATATAGCTTGAAGCTACAAACCATCATTAGTCGTCGGAAATTCAACCTTCGGTATCTCCTACATATCCATTACATTTTTTGATGCTCTGTCTAACAGCGGCTCTTAAACTGTGTGTTGTTCAGACAGTGTTTACATATTTCTTTTCTTCCGTGGAGTCCCAAATTATTCCATATTTGGAAATGTTCAGTGATGACCATTTATCCTCGTGTTGATGCTTGTAAGCAATATCTTAATCAAAAATGTAATGGTATATAATCTGTCGCTAATACACAATAAAACTAATTAAAATAATTCTTCTACTGTCCAATTCGAATGAATTTTTCACATCTATAATCCACAATACGAGTTTTTGTCAGTTTATATACATATATTGAAGATTGTGTAGCGGAAATCCAGACAAAAATCACAATAACGACTTCCATATTAAATCAAAAGAAATACCGGCAAGGAGACAACTGCGCAACAAAAGTGCAATTAATTATATTAAGAAAATTGCCAGTCGCAATTTATGATTGCGAAACATGAATGCTGAAGAAGTCAGTGGCAAAGAAAGAAGTTGCTGCCTTCGCGATAGATGCTATAACACTATTTTGAAAATATCATGGAGGGAGAACAAAATCACAGCAAATAGTGAGAATTAGAGTAAACATCGAAGAGGGCTGACTTCTTAACAACACTATGATGATGTGATTTTCGTTCATCGTAATCGACGATGACCAAAAACAACCATAATAATAATAGCAATAAGTAATAAAAACAATAAAGTTAATAGTTCGTTTTTAAATGACTAAGAAATCCAATACAAAATGTTCTTTTACAGAATTGACAACAATAGAGGGTGTCTGTGAGGTTGAGATGTTTTTTTCTTTTCTACGTGCCCGCTCCTGTCTTGCAGTATCTTGTCTGGACTATTCCGCCGCTAGTGCTCCCGTTCTAATGCTGTAACGCCATGCTGTTCTATCCTGAGCGAGGCTCTCCAAGTACCTACGTCAATTTTAAGATGTTTCAGTGATTACTTGAGCGTGTCTTTGAAGCGCCTTTTCTGTCTACCAGCTTTTCGAAATCCTACCTTGAGTGCTCCATAATATATTTGTTTTAGCAAACGCGAGTCCTCCATACGCACAAGATGGCTTGCCCAGCGTGCCTGCGCCTTCATAAGTATTGTGTGGATGCTTATTGAGGTTGATTTTTCTAAGACCTCGTTCTCTGGTACTTTGTCCCACCAATGGATATTTAGTAATTTACGTAGGCAGGTAAGATGGAAATGATTTAATTTTCTTGCATGTCTAGCATACACTGTCCATATTTCACAAGCGTATAGTAGGGTTGGTATAACAGCCGCATGATATACTTGAAGTTTTGTTGTTGTTCTTATACCTCTTCTGTCCCATACATTGCTGCGTAATCTACTAAATACACCACTAGCTTTTGCCATTCTATTGTTAATTTCCATTTTCCTATTGTAAAATTGTCGACTACCTGCAGATTTTCCTGTTGACGATGATGGAAGTAGCAGTATGTTGGCTATTTGATGTTGCTTGGTGCATGACTTCTGATTTTTTGGTGTTAATAGTGAGACCAAAGTTGTTGCAGGCCTGTGAGAAGCGGTCTATGGTGCTCTGCATGTTTACGACAGAGTCAGCATACAATGCACAGTCGTCGGCATAAAGTAATTCGCTAACAGTACTAGATTTAGTTTTCGTTTTTGCTTTTAGACGACGTAGATTGAAAAGACCACCATCTGTTCTGTAATTGATCATTATTTCAGCTGTACTACGGTGTGCTTCCGTTAGCATGGCCGTAAATAACAGGCTGAAAAGAGTAGGGGCCAGCACACATCCCTGCTTTACACCATTTGTGACAGACCATTTTCTTATAGTCCTTTCTGTCTGCAAACATTAAAATTTTTTTCAGCTTTTCGACGTAGCCATTAATCCTTTACTCTCTGAGCTTCTTTTGACAAGTGTTTCGGATCTTGCTATAGGCTAATTTCTTGGACGGTGAAGATGCTGCCCTTTGTAGTTTCTTGAAAGCGTTGTGTTTTTCTTCTAACAAGGATGTTATCTCAAAGTTATTATCATCAAACCAGTCTTGGTGTCTATGTTACATCCAAATGTTCCTACGCTTTGGCGTAAAGAATTCCTTTAAACGAAGCCCAGCTATCTTCAGATGTGACATCAACAAGATATAAGGACTATCAACAAGAAGATATACAACAATATAACAAAGAAGTGAAGCATCTTTGGACATATTCTCATGTGACATATTCTTTCCAGAAATTTGTCTTCCTTATGAATTCTCTGAACACTCCGCGATTCTGAACGAGTTGACATGTCGCAGCTAGAGATATGTTTAAGAAATCTGATATATCACTACGCCATCAGCGTATTGGGCGACCTCTTCCCTGTTGCCGTTAACTCTGCCTTCAGCTATTAACCTTTCCGGGCTGTTATGTCTCTTTATAGTACCAAAAGACAGAGTTTTCTTGTTACGACGTTGTTAAGGAGCCAGCCGTCTTCGATGTTTATTGTTCTGAACACTTCTGTATTTCTTGTTTTAGCTTTCCATGGTATACGTAAAATTCGTCTGCATATACCATTTCGAAAGCAGCGATTCTCTTTGCTATTGTTTTATTTAATGTCCATGCCTCGCAACCATATGTTGCCATTGGAAAGACGCATGCTCTGATCATACATGATTCGGCTTTGTTGATGGTACCTTGCCAAAGATTTTCATTTGCGCAAGATTCCATGTCGCCATTGCAATTCTTGTCTTGATTTCGACAGCGCCATCTCCTGAGATATTTATGTTTGTACCCAAATACTGGAAATTTGTTACGTCCACTAGTTCGGAATTGTCAATTATTGTCTTTGGTTGTGCTTTCATATTATCTGTTGTCATAATTTTTGTTTTCTTCATATATAAGTATATATTCTGGGCTTCACTGTGTTGTTGATACTAACATTTGCTTTAGAGCATCTGTGTTTGTTATTAAGAGAACTATTTCGCCTGCATGTATGATTTATGGGATCTACTGTCCGCCGATGATAAGAGGCTGGGAGTCAATATATTTCATGTCGTCGTTTACGTTTTGCATTATTTTTTAAGTGTAGATTTTGAACATGTACGATGATAGTGTTCATCCTGTATAACTCCTTTCTGTACATTAAATCATTCTGATAATGTTCCAAAAAACCTGCTGCCTCTTGTTCGTGGTACAGTATTGTGATGGAATATGTGAGATGTTTTGGAAATCCTATTGACTATAATTTTCCATAATTAGTGATGTCGTAAACAATCGAACGTATTGGTGTAGTCGATGAAACGTGCGTGTAGTTCTATATTGAATTACATGCATTTTTCTATATTAATTCTCATGTTGAAGATATAGTTTCTGGTGCCTCTGCCGGATCTAAAGCCTGCCTGTGCCTCATTAACTTCTGTATCTATCTTATTTTGAAATCTCTTCAATATGATATTTAATAGTATTTTACTAGCTTGACTTATCAAAGTAATAGTTGTTAGCATAATTGTAGGTTGTCATTCTTTGGTAATGGGACATACACTGATTTTTTCTAGTCCTTTGGCCATATACCAGTTTTCCAGATCTTGCAACATAGGCTTTTGTATATAAGGACACTATCTTCTCCACCTGCGTGGATCATTCCTGTTGTTTTCTCAGCGCATCTTCGAGATTTGCATTTTTTTTTAAATTGTGTATTGAGTTCCTGACCTCCTCCTGTGTTGACTCTGTTCTTGATCTTCGTTGCTAAGTATGTTGATGTCTTCTGTATTAAAATGTGTAGTTTCAGTGTACATCTCTTGACAGTACTCTTTCCATCTATGGAGAATATCCGTTTGCTATGTTAAATCTTTGTTATCTGTTATGACATGTAATGATGGTTTGAAAACTGTGTTCTGTATAGTTCTTGCAACAGAGAAATGTTTTTTTTCTTTTATCTTGTTCATCTAGTTCTTCTATTTCTTTACAAGAGTTGCTTATATATAATTGTTTATCCAGTCTAATTTTTATTAAAAATAGCTCTGTGAGTGCTCTATATATTGTCTTACTTTCTACGTCTTTCCTTGATTTATGATTTATTCAGCCTTCCACCAATTTCTTGGCTTGTCTGAAGTGTGGGCTTGTTTTTGGTTATTCTTTTAGGAATATGTTTTTTTGGAATTTGTGATACATATATGTCTTGTTTTATTTGATATATCTTCTGTTGTCATCTTTTCTTGTTCTTCTATAAGGGTAGAAAATCTGTTCTTGATCTTTATGTATATTCTTCTGGTATTTTGGATGTATCATACCGAGACATTTTGCTGTTTTGGATGATCTTTATGAGTTTTATCTGAAACTTTAATACGAGTGGTTCGTAGTCTGAGTTGTTGTTCGCTTCGGGTAGTGTTTTTCAAGAAAATATGCATGACCTCCATCATATGTGAACATATAAAATGACAAAATGGTATAGAAAGGCTAATTATTAAGAGCATGGTTGACAGCAACAGATGCAGAGGATTGACCACGTAGAAGATAGACAATATACATCAGAATGTTTAAATATGACATTAGCAGAGGCAGGTTAGCAGAGCCGAAGTTCGTGAACAGTTCTGAAACGCCGTAAGAAATAATGCGTTATGGAACAGGATGTACTATATACATCCATATTGACACAATCTAGTAAAGTATCAGCAGTTATTAAGCAAAAAAAACATTATAATAAAAGTTGATAGTGTTCACAGAGTGAAGTAAAGCAATGTCCACTAATGTTCACTTGACATTTATATATGTTTGGTTACTTCCAAATATTTATTCTTGAGAATCAGTTTTACCGGTACTCAGCCATATGTACTCTCTTATGTGTATTTAACCCCATTAATGAATGAATGAATGTCCGAAGTGGTACAGAGTGCGTCTGTGATGGTCAAAGTGCCAAGTTTGATCCCACCACATGCAATTGTCCACCCGGATCGTTCAGAAAGAAATGGCAAACGACTGAACGTATTTATATCCCCTAGAAAATCACTATAGCCAACAAATGCTGGGTTGATATATGATATGTTACCATGTTTTTTAAATGAAAGAATTGTGAATGCATTTTTAGTCGTATTTCTTGCTTTCTAGGGTTGAGGAGACGGAATAATATTCGAGTGTCCAATGGGTTGTAAGTACAATAAACTGTTGACTTTCATCAGTAAGGTAGATGATGCATTTAATTTACAAACCTTGTTGTCTAGCGGTTAATAGCTAGAACTGTGTATTTCTTCGGAGATTCCTCGGCATATTAGCTTGAAGGTACGGAAATACCTGCTATGATTGGTACTCTTGATACAACGAAGTATGGGGAAAGATGGGTGGTTAGTGAGATGGATAGTTAGTGGGATGGGTGGTTAGAGAGATTGGTGGTTAGTGAATAGGTTTCTTAATGTAATGGGTGATTAGTGAAATTGGTGGTTAGTGAAGAAAGTGGTTAGTGAAATGTATTGTTAGTGAGATGGGTGGTTAGAGAGAATGGGTGGTTATAGAGATTGGTGGTCAGTAAGTAAGATGGTAAGTGATATGGGTGGGTAGTGAAATGAATGGTTAACGAGATTGGTGGTTAGTCAGTAGGTTGGTTAATGCAATGGGTGATTAGTAAGATGGATAGTTAGTGAAGAGAGTTGTTAGTGGAATGTATTGTTAGTGAGATGGGTGGTTAGTGAAGGTAGTGGTTAGTGGAATTTATTGTTAGTGAGATGGGTGGTTAGCGGGTTGGATGGTTATAGAGATTGGTGGTCAGTAAGTAAGATGGTAAGTGATATGGTGGGTAGTGAAATCAATGGTTTGCGACATTGGTGGTTAGTAGATGAGTTGTTAGAGAGATGGTAGTTAGTGGGATGAGCGGTTAGTGAAATTTGTGGTTACAGAGATGGTTGTGTAGAGACATGAAGGGTGAGAGAAATGGGTGGATAGTGAGGATGGTTGTTAGTGAGGAGGGTGGATAGTGAGGAGGGAGAGTAACTAGAGAGATGTGTGATTAGAGACGAGTGGTTA
Organism: Meghimatium bilineatum; assembly: GCA_034231615.1. Taxonomy (NCBI): domain Eukaryota; kingdom Metazoa; phylum Mollusca; class Gastropoda; order Stylommatophora; family Philomycidae; genus Meghimatium; species Meghimatium bilineatum. The sequence goes on from CM067304.1 coordinate 42,844,945, forward strand.
GAGTGATGTGTGGTTAAAAAAACTGGTGGTTAGTGAGATTGGTCGTTAGTGATATGGGTGGTTAATAAGTTGGTTATTTTGTGATAAGGGTGGTTATTGATTGTCAGTATGATGGGTGGTTAGTGAGATGAATGTTTAGTAAGATGGGTTATTATTGAAATGGGTGGCTAGTGAGATTGGTGGTTTGTGATATCGGTGTTTAGTGTGGAGGGTGGTTAGTGAAATGAGTTGCTTGTGAGATGGGTTGTTAGTGAGGAAGATTGTTTAGTGTGATAGATGGTTAGTGATAATTTTGGTTAGCTAGATAGGTAGTTAATGAGTAGGGTGGTTAGAGAGATAGGTGGCTTTGTGAGATGGATAGTTAGTGATTTAAGTGCATCAGGAAATTATCGTGTAATGAAGTAGATATTCAATGCCTTTTAAGCAGAAAACTGTATTCTCGCTCCAGGTTTATAAACCTTGGTATTTCGGGGTTAATAACAGGAACTTATTCTGAAAGTTCTAACTTCACGACATGTAAAAACGGAGACTTGTTTTGTGAGTTCTGACTCCACGTCTTGCAAAAAACTAAGACTTATTTTTTGAATTGTGACTCCACGTCGACCTATTCTACGCTTATTTGTTTTACAATAAACGAGAGAAGAGAATGATTAGTCGCACAAGTATGTTATTACGAATGTACCAAAGCACTCAAAACATTTTTTTGAAATTCCGAAAATTTGTCTTACAGGAGGACAGATACATTTGCAAGAGACGTGTTTCAGAACCCCATTCTTTGATATTTCTATGAACTTGTCTTTCTCTGCTGATGTAAGCCACCTCACTGACTTCATATATATTACATGAAAATATATCACCAGCGTCTCTGTTTTTATCTAATTGTGTGAAAGTTGGACACAATACTTGTGCAGCATGTATCATTGCTTCTGTCTTTTTATTTTTACATTTGTTGATTTACCTTTCCATTAAATACGAAACATTCTATCTAATGGGTACTATCAGTTCATATGTAAAATCGAGTGCTAGGAAGTTATATCAAACCACGTGCATCTGTGATGGATTTAAGGCAAGGATCGCAAATAAAACAATTCAAAGTGAGTTGGAGGCTACTGAGATGTGGTTTGTGAGCCGAAAGGTGAAAATGTCATGGATATAAAAAAAAATAATGTAGAAGACCTCAGAGATGCTGGGGTAACTAAGAAAAACTAATGTAGAAGTTCTCAGAGATGCTGGGGTAACTAAGAAAAACTAATGTAGAAGTTCTCAAAATGCTGGGGTAAAGATAGCCAAAATTAGAAACAGACAGTCAAGATTTTTGGGACATGTAATGATAGGCGGGAGGGGGGGGGGTCGTTTGGTTAACACAAGGCACATGTCAAAATTAACGGAAATATGTACACGTGCTTCTAGTATTAGACAATAAAACATAGTAAAAATGGGACACAGCGACAGACTGTGTTTGATTGATTGCTATTTTTAAAATTATAAATGTAAAGGCTAATAATATTTGTGAAATTTCTTCGTGGACCCCCTTAGACTACCACGTTTAAGAACCACTGTTGTAACAGTCATCTACGTTAGATTAATCACGATACTCTTCCAGTGTATATGCATTAATGTGTGTGTATATTCATTAATGTGTGTGTATGCATTAATGTGCGTGTGTATGCATTAATGTGCGTGTGTGTGACATTCCTTTGATGTGTGAAAGCATTTCAAAGATATCATTTTACGATTTTTATTTCGTAAATTGCATCATTTGAAAACTGGTTTTGATTCGCTATTTTAGTGTTCTAACAAATTCATCATCATTCATGAACATTCAATATATTATACATCTTATTTTCCCCCTTTTTGTTGGCATTTGTTATTGCTCATTTTCTCTATTCAATCGCTACAATATTTCATATTATATCTATCGACTTATCGCTGCTGTCTATTTGATCTTTGATAGCATTATGTACCCTGTTGGTTTTTTAAATTTCTTTATCATTCCATGCATTATGTTTGCATTTGTTGCGTTATGTTTGGTCTTGTTTTTACTAGTCTTGCGTATTATCTCTTACACGTCGACTAGATAAATTCTGTTGTGAACTAGTTCTTCCTTCTCATTATCATCATCGTAATCAGCATTTTCAAATTCTTCAAGCTTATAACACGCAACTAACACGCTAACCGTCATACAACCACTATCCCAATCATTATGCGAAATACCATGCCAACCATCATGTCAACCATCATGTCAACCAACATTTCAACCATCATGCCAGCCATCGTGCCAACCATCATGTCAACTATCATGTCAACAAACATGTCAACCATTATGTCAACTATTATGCCAACACAAAGGCAACCATTATGTCAACTATCTATGCCAACAAACATGACAACCATCATGTCAACTATCATACTATCAAACATGCCAACCATCATGTCAACTATCATGCCATCAAACATGCCAACCATCATGTCAACTATCATGCCAACCAACATGCCAACCATCATGTCAACTATTATGCCAACCAACATGCCAACCATCATGTCAACTATCATTCCAACACAAATGTCAACCATCATGTCAACTATCATGCCAACAAACATGTCAACCATCATGCCAACAAACATGTCAACCATCATGTCAACTATCATGCCAACAAACATGTCAACATCATGTCAACTATCATGCCAACAAACATGTCAACCATCATGTCAACTATCATACCAACAAACATGTCAACCATTATGTCAACTATCATGCCAACAAACATGTCAACCATCATGTCAACTATCATACCAAAAAACATGCCAACCATCATGCTACCCAATATCATGAAAGAATTTCATTAATCGATATATGAACAGTTTTTTAATACCAACTCTATTACCAATGTCAAACATGACGCTTGAAAAAGACATTTGTTGTGCGAAATAGATCACAGTGTGTGAAATGGGATAATTGAAATGTTTATAAATTTTAACCAGAAGAGAGCGACAGAGAAATGAAGATATCAGGAAAGAAATAAAGATAATCTCAAGTCAAGACTACAAGATGAGACAACAAAAAGGTGGTTTGACAACGTCATTAGAATGTAACCAACTATCCCACACATTTGTGCATACACCAGCAGAAAATCGGACTACAGGGCACGAAGAAGACCAAGTAGTAGATGGTGAAGACAATCAAAGAAACATCGTCAGATCATGAACAATATAATCCAAATGGGAAAAGACAGAGACATACAACACACCCTACTGTGTTTAACCGCACCAGTGGAAATGTCGATAGAGATAGATATGTTTTGTGAAACTCTGAATAAGAGATAATAAGCTCGTACCTGACGGTCAAGATACCTTACGTGATTTAAGTCGTGTGTATTTTTGCATCCATGACGTCTAGAAAGCAATAATAATCGGCTGAAAGTAAATATCACCTAGCACGTCGCTATAATCTAGAAACGCTGGTTTAAACACTACGCCCCGAAAAGGAAATGCTAGATATTTAATCAGAAAATGCTAAGATTAATGAAATATCAAAATGGGTGATAATTTGTTCATGAGCCAGTGAGATGTCTTAGAGATAACGATAGGTCATCGATCAACCAAGATGTTCACAAAACTTGCAAGATGTTACACGCTTGAGCATATTTCTTTATGCAATCATTTTACCAGCAAAGCCATGTGCCAACAAGCGCTTTTATTTGTAGACATAGACGACACACGATTAATATAGAGTCTATATTTAGCACCTCTTTCCTAATATTCTGGCATATCAAAGATGTATTCATTAGCACTATATAGCAATAAGAGTGGGATGATTTGTGTTGTGGTTTACAGCTCGGCTACTATATATATAACTTGAGGTCCTACACATTTGACGTTAGTGTGACATTTGTTTGATTAGTCTGACCGTCTAAAGACATCCATTACTAGTCCACAACCAATTTACAGCGACCGAGAGATGTAATATTGTTTGATTTAAGTTAAATCGATAAAGAACACACCTTTTGTGTTCAAACAGAGCTTTAAAACTAAAACCTCCTACAAATATCTAAGATAAATAGAGATTTCTGGTGTTAAATGAAAAATATCTGAAGAACACGCCAAAATTTATCAAAAATTATTTTAAAAAAAGTATGATCAACTTATAATAACGGCCATGTGTTGTCGTGGCTCGAGAGGGGAGCAAAAATAGCAACAATGTTTACCTTCCATGCATATCGTAGGAGGCGACTAAGGAGGTTATGGGTTGGAGTTGGCTGTCCATCCCATATAGTGTCAATGACCCAAAGTTCTGATAAGTTGGATGTGTCAGGCGGAAAGGCGCAAATATCGCAGCATTTCTACAAACCATGACACAACATATTCCGTTCTCCGGACTACATCCTGCTAGTCTGCAAGAGTTTGAGAATAAAATCAGAAGAAGAAGAGAAGCTTATAATAAATGGCAACTTTAAACAAACAAAAATCGAGATGGTAGAGTGGTGAACAAAATCAATTCACAAACAAAAACAAAACTCGTTTTAGTTAGCTCCTGGCTCGATCGCAGACCATACAGATTATACTGGCGATGCTATTAAGTATATGGGGGGGGGAGAGGAGGGGAGGTGCTTAAAAATTCAACAATAAGTTCTTCTTCTTCTTCTTTCGTTAGCTTGGAACGAGTTTGTATCTGAAGTTTTGTCTCTTCTATAAACTTGACTATGTTTGTAACTCGTACAGAAGTTCCTAGAGTTTCTCTTTCACTGTTATTTCTCTAGGAAGCGTAGTTGCCTCATCATTTAATATTCTGTGCATTCTTGAAGAATATGTGCTTTTAATTAATATGCCTGATAACATGTACGCATGGCCGGGTTGTTAATCTTGAATTGTGTATATATGTGTTTATGGAGTCAGTTCTGTCTTGTTCTGAGGCGAAATATAACTTATTCTGGTCTCTTCATAATTTTGTTGTCGTCGTGTATTAGAGTTGATATTTTAATTGCTGTGATTATATGTGTCATTTCATGGTCAGTTATTGGCACATCGTGTTGATCTGCTCACCTTCCCCCTTTTCTAGACGATCTGCCTTATGGTTTCCATAATGCGATAAGGTTCACTGGTTCACTACATAGCCATGTTCCGCTGTCTGCATAGATCGGTTTCAAAATACTTACAAAGATTGGCATGTACATGTTGTGGCATGATTTTAAAAATGAAATAAACAAATAAAGAACTGAACTGCGCTAATGGATGCACTGTCCAGTTTGTTAAATTGTGGATTCGAAATTGAAAATTGAATAATCTTGTTCAATGTTGGTAACAATTACCCCTTCCATGACGCCCGTTCATTGACCTTCTGTGTATCTCGATGATTTTGATGGATTTGATTACCTAGGTCGTAGTGACAAGATTACCAGAACTGTGACTGTCATTACGTGTTGATGGCTGAAAGCTATAATAGAACCAAACTGACTAACTAACGACATGGACGGTATAAGGAGCGTACCTCACCATAAGAGATACATTTTTACTTAACTAATAAACGATGGATGTGACACAAACACATAATTGTCCAGTAACAGGTCTAACAAGCAAACAAACACAACTGTATGTTACATAACTTGTAGTTATAACTATAAGTTACCTTTATCGTTATATTTGCTGTCATAATGTTTTGGGTACAATCGTATGGTTAGTTAAAGCATAGCTTTCTCCAATAAACACCTTCCAACATAATTAATTAGGACTCTATTCGTTACGTTGTTTAATTATTATTAGGATTTCGGTTGGTCACTGTATTGTTTCTATCTATCTATTGGCTAAACCCTTTACTGTCTTTCAGCGTCATGGGTAGAAGAGATTTCTGGACATGGCCGCCGTAGGTGCTGAGTATATTGTGGAATTTGTCGCCTCTTTTATTTCGGTGGTCCATCGTTTTCGTGGTCGGCCTCTAGGTCTGCTTTCACTGTGTCTATGTAGCAAAGCTTGCTGTTGTCTGCTGTCTGGTGGTAGTCTTCTGATGTGTGCAATCCATTTGATCTGTTGGCTCTTAATATATTCCAAGATTGGGGCGGTGCCGGTTCTTTGTCTAATGTCTTCCTTTCTCTCTTGTCTTTTAGCTATATTCCTAAGATTCTGCGTAAGCATGCCATTTCAGCTGTCACAAGTTTACGTTTGTCTTGTACTGCCAATACTTCAAGTATATAAATAGTGATCAACCGACATCCCAGCAATAATAAAAAACGTACCAAATTAATCCTAATTAATTCTTTTGATAGGTCTTTTATACTCCTCATGGTCTCGGGTGAAGTCTAAGCGTCCAACAATTTGTGGACACTTGCTACTTAGACCTTATTTAATATCGCGAAATCGTCTTCTACAGATACCTGTGATTCGTTACAATAAGGTATTGACACACTTTTTCTGACCTCCTGTTTGAGCATCTATCGGAACCTTCTAATACGAAATGTATTTGATTAAGGAGTACGAATGGTACGGTCTGTGGGGGAATTACTAGTTCCCAGAGATTGGACGAGGTGCTTAGTCTAGTTAAAACAACATTAAACTAGGCCAAATGCTGAGGATATTTCTTGCTAAATCAATAATCATCGCATACACGGTCGAATACTGTGCATATTTCTTGGTAAATATAATAAACACAGAAAACAAGGGCAGATGATATGTACTCATCTGAGAAAACAAACATAAAAAGAGAGGCAGAGTAATACGTAAATATCGTGGTAAAGAAACATCAAATACAAGATCTGATAAATAGTAAATTTTGTAAAAATATAACAAACATTGAAAACAGGACAAGATAATATGTAAATTTCTAAGTAAACAAACATCTAGTATAAGAGTAGCAACACATTTCATAAATTCGACCAATTCTATCTGATTATTCGAAAACTGAGAGACTAGCAAAGAAAGAAGCAGGACAGGAACAGGCACACACTTAAAACAATGTTAAATCTGTGAACTAAGAGATATACACAATAACGACCTAGACCAGTGTTTCTCAACGTGGGGCACACAAACCACAGAGAGGCAATTTGATGTAGGGGGCAATTTGGTTATTCAGGGGGGGGGGCAATTCAGGGGGAATAATACAATTTTTGAATATTACAAAACATGTATTTTACATCGGAGGGCATCAGCATATTAGAAATACGTAGATGAGGCATGGTTAAATAAAATTATGGGAAAAAATGACCTAAACATATGTAAAAAGATGTGGAAATATGTGAACAAAGAGATTTGCTGAATAGATGGGCAATAAGAAACACTGAGATAAAAAATCTACAAAATTATGACCGCTAAAATACCAAAGACACCATCAACCTCGGAGACAGAAAGACCAGATTGCTATCGTGCAACATGTGTAGAATTACATTTACCAGAACAAAATACAACCACAAAATACTCCAGGGTGACGGATGTGTACTAATCCTTGCAAAACTGTTGACGCTCACCTTTTTTAATGACCATCACCGGATGTTTTATATATATATATATATATATATATATATATATATATATATATATGGCCCCGGTATTATGTTCGCGATAAACTCCTAAATTGCAACGCTGGTACGGATGAAGTTTGGTACGGTTATAGGTTATCTCCTGTGCATAGTGCGAATGGTTCTGAAAAATATTAAAAGTTCTCCTGTTGTCCGAAAAATCTGACCATTGATATGACTGGTTAATCTTTTACTTCTGACCACTGCACACAGGTCAAATTAATGCAAAGAAATAACAATTGGTCTACTAAACAGTACAAAATAATATTATTGTATTTAAATTGAAGTTTACTCTGTTTTAATATGTTAATTATTTTTTATTCTTGCCTTTTGCTAATGTTGCGTATATATCTGTCTGTGAGTGATTTGTAGGTAGACGCCTTTCTGTTGTTTTCTGAATATTAAATCCATCGATCGTCGAATTCCCAAAGTATCTACAACTATATATAAAAAACTGTCAATACTGCATTTTACCAGTTCAGGCGTTGCAGGGAGGGGATTGAATATCTGTGTGATAAAGGCCGCATGCCCTTGCTGTCGCCACGTCACACGTCATGTACAGGGTGAGTTTTTGTATTTACCCTCCGACAGAAAAAAACCCAGTCCTTAACGGGGATCGAAATCTAAACCTCACTCGTGTGAGACTAGCGTTCCGACCTCTCGGCCATGTGTCACACTATATATGAATGTTCAATTGTATGTCCAATTCGTCATTTCAGTTAGCTAAGTTGATAGCAGTGCGAGTCGTTATGTACTAATTTTTTTTGTTTTCGAAGTTCGATCCCAGAGACTGTGGGTTTTTCTCTTTTAATTTGTAGAAAATAAATGAAAGTCTGTAGCATTGTAAGAATAATTTCCGTCTATTATTTTTTGTTTGTTTGTTATTTTAAACGTATTTCTTCACATCACATATGTCTACATTTCTATGTATAATATAATGATATAAATACAATTGTTCTATTATATGAGGTCTAATGGATTTTTTCCCCCTCAGGCGACTTATTGCGATTTCTGAAAGGTCGGAATATCAAATTAGCAAATTATTACATTAAAATAAAATTTTCATCCGGGCTATGCCGGGTATTACCTCTAGAATTAGAAAAATGCGTCTCCTTCAGTGTCAGATAAATGGAACACCATATATGAAACAAAATTACCGTTCATTAACACACACACATATATATACATATATAATACGCAAGGGAATGTGGTCTATGAGCTTGAGCTCATGGAAATAAGATCTACGAAGAATTGAAAGATTTTGGGGTTTGGGGGTGGATTGGGGGGGGGGGGGGGTGGATCGAGAACACTTTCAGAAATTAGCGGTCACAAACTTGTACTATGAAGAGGAACAGGAAGGTAAATATTAGAACTATAAACATCACGTTTTAAAACTTATAAATAAGGATTATAACTGTAAACAAGATTTATAATTGTAAACAATAAGGTTTACAACTATAAAAACAAGGATTATATAACTATAAACAATAGAATTTACAACTATAAACAATAGAATTTACAACTATAAACAACACGGTTTGTAACTATAAAGAATTAAAACATTGACTACTTGCAAATATAGCTACTTTTTAATGTAGGCAATTGTGGGGCTATAGTAGAAAATATGTCCCAAAAAAGGGACAGGGGCTAAAAAATATATATATATATACCAACTGATCTGGAGAATGGAATGTGTCATGTGAAAGAGTTTAAACTTGGCGGTGATATCTGCGCCATTTGTAGTAGTGAGTCATCCACTTTTGCATGGATTTTTGATCGCTTTGTCTCACATCATGAAACACTTAAACCGTGTTCATAAACATTCTTAATCAACTCTGCCGTCACGCATGACAGCAGGCCTGTAGATAAGGGAGGGTTTAGGGTGTTTACTCCCGTCCACACTATTTAGCAAGTCGGAACATGACTTTTTGCAATATTAACTTGGCCAAAAACAAAACTCACACCCGTCCCCCCGAGCTGAGTTTTTGCAAGGCATGTTTAGATAACTTTCACCCGCCCCTGAGGATAACATATCTACATCCCTGCATGTCAGGTAATATGGTTGTTCTTTTGTGTGTGTGTGTGTGTGTGTACATGTGCGAACCACTTTCGAGCCCGGTAACACATGGGTGTCAATAATATTAACGTATTGTTATTATTTTTAGGCTAACGTGAATTTAACCAGGTCCGTGGATAAGGGTAGTCAAGTACGGAAAAATCCGTTTACCTGAGTTGTGTTGCGCTTCGGTGCAGGTATAACAGATCTGGTTTAATTAACGTTAGCCTCAATAATTTGTTCTTTATTCTCATGCTTCCTACTTGAATTTACTTGTTGCTCTTTTTTTAATCCTGAAATGTTTCTTTATATATTTTGACATGCATGTAGAAAGTAGAGAATGTTTATATGTATTTTAAAAAGAGTTTAAACATTCACTTAGATAACATATAGATAACTGGAGATTGATGATTATATAGATAACTGGAGATTGATGATTATATAGATAAATGGAGATTGATGATTATATAGATAACTGGAGATTGATGATTATATAGATAACTGGAGATTGATGATCATATAGATAACTGGAGATTGATGATCATATAGATAACTGGAGATTGATGATTATATAGATAACTGGAGATTGATGATTATATAGATAACTGGAGATTGATGATTATATAGACGCGAATACATATATATATATATATACACGATATCTACTGATGCTAAACTGTCAAGCTTGTTTGACTGCGAGTAGTATACAGGTTGATGTTTAGTGTGCATTACGGGAACCAGTTATCTTGCACTATTAATATGGCTACAACCGTTCATTGTTCAGTAGAGGTGGTAAAACGATAAACGTATTAGTTACAAATGTGTAGTCGGATATGTCGGGCTATAGGCACAAATAAAAAGGCAACTCATCTCAATTCCATTCACTTCACTACATCATGCTGGAAATCACATAAACCTATTTTGCTGCTGCAGGAGAGATGCAGTTGGAGTACGTTTACGAAAAAGAATGTATAGACTAGAAGGTCAAACTATAGACATGTACAAAGATGACTTTTGGTGTATAAATATATGCACTATGTAGACCAATCTATAAATATACACGCATATTATATAATAACGTATAATAATATATACATATACTAAAGTTATATTTGCGATTTATAAGCATACATTGCAGAAGACGAATATATAAACAGACTGAATGATAAATATATACAGTCACAGCTGTATATATAAAACACTGCTTAAGGAAGATACATGGAAACATAAAGAGATAGAAAGATAAAAAGGTATACTGAAAGATAAAAAGGCAAATAAAAAGAATAAAAGGGGAGACTTGGTGATAGCATTATCAATAGAGTGCTCGAAATTGTATATCTCGACGACGGGAAGTAAATGAAAGTAAAAAAAAAAGATATAAAGACATAATAGGATAAATGGAACAAGAGAACAAATGTAATGGAGCAGAACAAACTGGACGCCACATGAAGAGGCATTGAGAAAATCAATCGATGTCCATCCTTGGAAAGCAAGAGCCCATTGAAGCGCGCCATTAAAACTTTCATCTCTATCCGGACATTTCTATTTATTTCTCCTGCTTTAAGAGCCCCTATTATGTCATTTAAGTTGATGCGAACCCATTTTGGCCCTCTTCATTTTGTCTCTCAGTGTTGGCGCCTCTATTCTGGACTGTATTTACTCTCAACTTATAACAAATTCCCTCATCGCCATCATTAGGTAAAGGAACATTTTCACGCCATCAACGCAAAGGGTTCTATTTTAGGAACTTACATCCGACCCCTAAAATCGGGGGATGTAAGCAGTAAATTGAAGTGTTGTCTCCCTGACTTAGGTAGTTTACTGTAAGGTAGGTGTTTCCTCATAGCCTATATCTTTGTGCAGCTATAGGACTACATTGATACAGCCTGGTTGATAGTGAGCTTGCTTGCTATCACCAGGTTACAACATGCCAGGTTCAAAACCACGTCCTGACCAAAAAAAATAGGGTTGGGATTTCTCGCTTGACACAACCACTCCTTCTGTCGAGTCAGCTGTACATGAGTTCCTGATACATGAATTAGAGGAGGTTAAAGACAGCAAGGAATGGAACTGGCCACCCCCACCTAACAGTCTTATAAATGGCTGAGTACATGAAGAGTTATGTTCATCCCCATTGGCGGGTTGCTGCCATGGGACCTACCTTTGCCTTTCTTAAAATGGTTTCTTTCAACCCAGCAACCTTTAGGACTACATTATGTGTAAAGTGACATGCTTGAAGAGGGAATTCTGTGTTACCAGTTTACACCGGGAACATCATATCATTACATTCAGAATTGGTGAAATATCCCTAGATTCAGAATAGGTAAAATATAATTAATTTCACAATATGTGCACAATCGAGCATTATATATATATATATTAAACTTCATTCGTTTTCAAACTCCCACCGAATCTCTCTTATAGCAGCAGGACAATGGCCCGAATACAGTTCCAGCAGGATGTTGTGCAGAATACTAAAAATGCGCTTGGTTGTCATGTTATTTTCGCCATTGGCCCAACATGTTATGACCGAAATGGACACATTTCATCTTCATGAATATTTTTGTAAGATAACTTATACAATGATTTTAATATCCTTCTTATAAGAATATTTTGTAACAAAATGTATAACATGATTGTGGTATCTATCTTATGAGAGAGACTCAGCTTCCGGAAAGTCCGATGGTCCATCAATGCCGCACCCCACCATCCTCCATCTTAAAGCAGACCCGCAATGGATGACACATAATAAGGTGGGGAGCAAAGAATAGTAGTTTTGTTACATTTTTCTTCTTCTTCTTTCGTTCACTTGAAACATGTCTATATCTGTAATTCTGTCTCCTTAATAAAACTCACTGTCTTTTGTAGTTCATACAGTGTCCCATAGAGCTTTGATTCCAGTGTTGTTTCCTCTGGCCAATATGTCTGCCTCAGCTTTTCATGCTCAGAACACTCTTGAAGTATATGTTTGACACTCTGTACTGCCTGTCCACATGTGCACATGGCCGTGTTGCCAATCTTGAACTTTGTATACATGTGACTGCGGAGTCGGTTGTGTCCTGTTCTGAGACGTAGAATTATAACTTGTTCTGATCTATTCATAATGTGATAGTCATCTTGTGTTGGTGTTTGTGGCTTTCTTATTGACTTGATCATCTGTTTTTTCTGATGGTAGGTGACTGGTATATCTGGTTGGTCTTCGGCAGCACCTTCCGTAGCCAGTTGGTCTGCTTTTTCATTTCCTGGTATTCCACAGTGAGAGGGTATCCACTGCATGGCTACCCTATACTGGTAAGACAATTCGCTAAGTAGTTTTTTTCAAGTCTGTTAGTTTTACAGACTGGAGAGCTTGAAGCACTGACCTTGCATCTGTCAGGAATACCACAGGCTGTAGGTCAGAGTTGGAGTTCAGCAGTTTTTTTAGCTGTCACACTAATTGCATGGATTTCTGCATCATAATTATTGCAGAATTTTCCTGTCGGTGTTCTGATTGTATCTCTAGGCTTGTGTGGATATTCTATATATACACTTGCACCTCCATTCCTCACAGCATTCTGTGCTGACCCATCTGTGTATACTCCGACCCATATATCTTGTGGATATTCCTCATCTAGGAAACACAGGGTGACTGTCCTCCGCTGCACACTGTTCAGTTCGTCCTCGATTATTATTCCTTTCACATGGGTCTGAATGTATATTGGCATTCCATGCCTTTCACTCCATGGGGTTTGTTCTGGTACAGACCTTAATGGGCTGTCAACTTCAGGTAGGTCTGTAAGTTGTCTACGGAGTTGTTTAGCTTGATGGATAAAGCTGCTTCTTTTCAGTCGCCCCATTGATAGATTTTGAAATCTTTCCTTCATTGGATGACTTGGCATAAACTGAAACTTTTCTGCTTGAATTAGTACCTTTGCGTCTCTGCGTTCGCCAAGTGTTTGCATTCTTCCCATTTTCTGCATCTCTGCTATGGCTGTTTATTTCTGCATCTCTGCTATGGTGTTTGATGCAGGACACCACGCAGCTGAACCATATTCCAGGTGTGGTCTTATGCCTTGCTCGTAAACTTTACTGAGTATATTCTCACTGGCTCCCCATGTGGTTCCACTTAGTTTTCTCAGGATAGCTAACTTCCTCCTGGCTTTTGTTGTTACTTTGTTTATGTGCTGCTTCCATGTCAGCTTATCATCAAAAGTAACTCCGAGGTATGTTGGTTGTTTGTCTTCTTTCAAGAGCTCTCCATCTATCGTGATATGACAAGCTTTTTGTTTTGGTGAGAGGGTAAAGAGTGCAGTGCTGCACTTATCTGTGTTAATGCTGACGCACCATCTATTTGCCCATAAGGTTAGGGCATCGATAGCTCTTTGTATTTGTTTAGTGACCACTTTCGCATGTTCTTCCGTGCACGAGATCACCAGGTCGTCAGCATTCATTGCCACTTTGATCCCGTGTGGTAGTTCAGCAACTAGGTCTTTGATGTAAACCAAGAAAAGTGTGGGTGACAGGACTCCTCCCTGGGGGACTCAATGACGCGGTAGAACTTTCTTGCTTTTGCGACCATCTAAATGTATCCTGGCTCTTATATTATGCAGGTATGCTTTTACCCATTTGTAAATTCTTGAGCTAACCCTGCAATTTCGCAATTTCTTTAGGAGCCCTTCTTTCCAGACCTTATCAAATGCTTTGCTGAGGTCTATCCATGCTGCTAGTACCAGTTTCTTATCTTGGAAGGCATCCTCAATCTCTTGGGAGAGGTAGGTTGCCTGATCTTCAGGTGAGTAGCACTGTCTGAAACCTGCTTGCTGTGATACCAGAAGGTTTTCACTTTCAAGGTACCACTGCATCCTAAGATTGATAAAGCGTTCCATTGTTTTGCATAAACAGCTTGTGAGGCTGATGGGCCTGTAGTTGGAGACTGTGTTGCCTTCTTTTCCTGATTTGAGGAGAGGCAGCATTATTGCTTCTCTCCATCAGCTCCAGGGGACTTTTTCATTTTCAATTTGGATATTGCATGCTCCAGTTCTCTCATTGTGATTGGTGCCTCCATGACTTCAGGTATAGGTTCGTCTTGTCCAATGTTTTGCTGGTTCACTCGAACCTCCTGTTGTTTGTCTGAGCTGACTTTGACGTTATTGTCTTCTGCAAAGGAATCTGCAAAGTAATCAGGTGCATGTTTACCTGTTAAAATGTTTTTATCTTTATAAAGTGTGATGCTGGTATTTCTCCATGTACCTTCATCATTTAGTTGTTTACAAGTGTCCATAATTTCCTAGTATCTCTTTCTAGGTTCGGCGACTCTGTTTTTTCTTTCCAGCTGCTCCGTCTGGCTTGTAACTTGGCTCTTTGAAAATTAGCCTTTGTTTGCTGATATTTGTTGTGATGTTCTTAGATAGGTCTGTTCTCAGCCTGCTGTCTAGATGTTTCCATCTCATTTTGCAGCTTTTCCAGTTCATCATTCCAGTAGGGTTTGTAATTTTTGCATGCCCCCCTGGGTATGGTTTTACTAGCAGCATGTAGTATACATCTATTAAATTGGGGTGCAAAGGGAACGCATTGATCTAGGCGGACCCAGGGTTAGCAGATAACCAAGACCCCAAATGTACCTCCACGCGGTGCACCCTGGAAACAGAAATACAGCAGCTCGAGCTGATTCTGGCCAAATCATTTGGGGATCGTGCCCGAGAATGTGGAGGTAGCAGATGGAAAGAGATGTGACTGCACAAGAGACAGACAATATCTCCGACACCACCAGCATCACCACATATAGCGACACTGTCGACATACAGTGAAGCTAGTCAGTCCAGTCCGAACATTGGAGGGGCGGCCAATGTAAAATGCACGTAAAGGTAGATACATAGCTAGAGACAAATAGATTTCATACCGAGTATAATGAAACAATGAAAGGGCAGAACAGCGATAGAGGGCAGCGCGAATTGCAAATAGAAAGTGAAAAGTCCCTAGGAAAGGGGAACTACAAGCTCCGTCAGCTCGAGGCGAGTTACCTGTGTTCCCTACCGGCAGAAACCCAGACCCATTAATTGGCGTTTGGTAAAGCAAGAATACCTTATCCAACTCTAATGTCGAGCCTTCCTAATCCGGAAATAGGCTCGCGAAGAGAAAGAGTTCTGTACCCGATGAGCTTAGACAAGAAAGGGACAACGATGGTAGTCCTGGCCCAACTCTACTGTCAAGGTTTCCTATACCGGAAGTACACTTGCAGAGAGAAAGGGTTTCGTAACCGATGGGCTCAGGCACAAAAGGGACAATGATTTAGCCCTGGCCCAACTCTACTGTCAGTTTTTCCTACACCGGAAATACACTTGAAGAGAGAAAGGGTTCAGTACCTGATGGGCTCAGGCGCTATTGGGACAAGGACGCTCAGCTCTAGAACGCCTTGCTCTCAAACGCGTGGTGTGAGACTCGAACTCGGACAAGGGGTACACGATGTTGGTGAATGACACCTCGGCTAAGAGGGCGAAAGAGCCAGGGTCCAACTCCTCTGTTGAGTTCTTCCTCTTAAGGAACCAGGCTCACGGATGAGAAACGGTTCAGTACCCAATGGGCACAGGCACAGCACGTCCAATTACACGAGGCAAGTTCATAGACAGTGGAACACCTCGTGCGAGTCAGACGAGAGCAAAAATCGTCTGGGCGAAAAGTCGCCACTAAGCGTGTCTGGAGACAGATATAGAGGCTGTCACAGGCTAAGGGTAGCCCAACCGATTTGTCAAGGCATGCCGAAATCGGATGTGCTAGGCCTACAAGGCGCATAACGGTGGCACAACGTAATCACGCTCCCGGCGGAAATCGCACGGATATCCGTGATGGTTACAATGGAGCGAATGCAAAACAAACAAACAAACATCTATTACATTCACTCACTGCTCTATTGATGTCTTTCTCAAAGTTCATGTCCTTAGCTAGAACACTAGTTAAATGCTGGTACATTTTCCAGTCTGCCCTCTTATATCTCCACATAGTGAGCGTGCTGCTGTCCTTGGTATAGTCATTGTGAATTTCCAGAAATACTGGTCTGTGGTCACTACTCCCAAGCTGCTTTCCATCGACACGTGTGATGTTCCATTCCAGGCCTGGTGAGTGGAATGCCAGGTCTGGTGTAGATGTGGTGTGCCATGCTCTCGAGTAGAAGGTTGGTGAGTCTGCTGGCTGGTTAATAAGGATGAGATTATTTTCATCCTGCCAGCTCTCAAGTTCCTCACCTCTCTTGTCAATATGATCGTAGCCCCAGCTCTGAGAGTGGCTGTTGAAGTCACCACACACCATAAGCCTTTCTTTGTCTGGATTTGTGTCTAGTGCCAATGGTTTATCATTTGGGCAGTAGTAGTTCAGGAGATGGAATTCTGCACTGTCTTTTTTTAGGTGGAGCATCTGGTATTCTGCCCCGTCCATATATACTTCCAGCTGACATGCGCTGATATTGTTTTTAACTAGTGTCAGAATTCCACCCTTTCGCCTGTCCTTTCGGTCAGATCGGTAGCACTGGTAGCCTCTGATTTTGAAGGCTATGTCGCTGCTGAGGTGTGTTTCTTGGATACAGCATATATTAACTTGTTCTTCACTGAGGACATTTTCAAGTTCCAAATTTTTGCTGTATCCATCTCTTTTACTGTTGACACCCTCAGCATTCCAGTGCATTACTTTTATTGGTCGTTTGTTTGTTTGGCCAGTAGCTCTATTCCCTTGCCTCCTGGCTCCTCGGGGCAATTGAGAAGGACTTCCAATAACTGAGGTTGGGCCCTTTCGAGGTATAGGGCCCGGCACCGTCCCTGCCTGAACGTCCGCCACAGGGCTGGCACCATAACTGTTATTAGATGCAGACATGTTTCCATTGTGTTTTCTTCGTGACAACCTGATTATCTGTGCGCCTTTGGCTGGTTGCCTCCGTCTTCAGCACTCTGCTTACTTGGGCCGGACTAGGGTCCTGCTCGAGTGGGTGTGCCCGACCAGTCTTAGTTTCCAGCCTCTGATGGCTGAACTAAGCCCCATCACCACTTCAAGGTTCTGGTCTCGATGGGGGTTTTGTTACATGAAACGCATGTCGTTAGAGGAGACTAAGAAGATTTTGGCGGTAGAGCTGGCTGTCACATCCAATAGAACAAGGGTCGTCATAATGGAATATAACAAAACGGCGACACAGTCTCTGGGCTACATCAAACTTAAAATCTTGTAGGACCATTTTCTGATACAATAAAATTCAGCTGGAGTTTGAGAATGTAAGCCGAAGAGAAGAAGAGATAAAATTCTTTACCCTTAATTATCCCTTGATATTGTCAGACTAATATTATTCTTACCACATCTTCGCCTTCCACCTTCAACTGGTCGCTGAAAAATAATTTTAGAAAGTGAGTAGTGTCTCGATACATGTCCGAACCGCTGTCAGATGTGGATCTTGATAACCTGCAAGTTCGTTCACTTAGTGCCGGACGAACATATTCTCTTGTGTTCTATATAACAAATTTTTTTAACAAACTTCTGTAGCACTTGTTTTCAAAAACCTGCATTTTTTTATGACCACTGTTTAGTGTCCAGTTGTCACAGTGACACTATTCTGATGCAGAAACACATATTTGTTGGTCAGGTCATGTGTTATGTATTCCAGATAATCGTTTGGCACAGACACGTCTCTATTATAAGTTGTAAATGGGCATGTGTTCTTCCGTGACCAAAAGAAGCGCTAGAAGGACTCGTTATAGATATCACTGAAAATCTTTGAAATAGACAAAGACACATGGGAAGAACTTGCACAAAATAGAGCTAAAGGGCGATCTTGTGAAGAAGGAGCGGTATCATTTGAAAAGAGGAAAAATGTATCATGTCAACAGCGGTGATTATCTAGAAAGTCACTGGTAGATACAAAACCACGTACAGTGTCATTAATGACCTGAGCTGTCCAAGAACATTTGCGGCCAGAATAGAACGTATTAGCCATGTACGGACTCATAGTCAAAGACGTAACTCTAACTGAATGTCAAAGTGTATGTCACAAATGGTCATCATCATCATGATGTAATCTGCGAACAAAAACAACTGTCACATTCATCGAAAATAATAATAGCTAGCATTACACAGTTCTCTATAGATTCGATACAGTACATCTGCATATATATATGTAGCAATTCCCCCATGTTACAATCGGAGCATGGATTTCTAATTACGGGAATATAATGAATATGACCTCTGTCTTTTTTCTAGGTATGTCGTAAGTTACTCTCATATGACTATTTTTAATGAAATTAATAGACAAGCAATCACATAACAGGCAAATCAACAAGCAAATAAGTAAACAATCAGATAAACAAATCATCATCAACAGGTGCTATGCCGAATGGCGTAGGCGATCATGACTCCCCACAGCTCTGTGTCCACAGTATTATGTATCAAGATCGTTGTTGTTTCCCTGCCTTGCCAGTTTGGCAAACTGTCCTATGTTTTCTCACGTTGTCGCCCTCTGTTCTGTTGCCTTCAATCTTTCCTGTTTTGCTATGTTCTCCAAAGCTGCCTATCTCATGAAGTGACCAAAAAATTAAGATTGTCTTTTTCTTATATTATATATATTGATTAAGGTCCGTTTCGATTTGACTCTTTCAAAACTTCCCATTAGTTTTTTCTGGCAGCACGTGGTATTCTTAGCATTCTTCTATAGAACCAAATCTCGATTGATTCTAATTTCCCACTTTCTAGTTTGTTTATTATCCAAGATTCGCACCCGTATGTTAGTATATAAGCTATATAGCACGGTAGAGCTCTCTTTCTCACCTCTAATGACAAGGTCATATTACACAATATATTTTCTGAATGTTGTTTTTACCTGTCCTATTCTGCATCTTATTTCTGTTGAACTTCTTCCATCTGTTGTAATCGTTGTACCTACATATTTGAATTGTTGGACCTGTTTTAATACTGTATCATTGACTTTGATCTTGCAACGTATGGTATTATGAGATAAACAAATACAAAGACAACATTCTACAGATAAATTAACAAACAAATAAATAAACACAAATAAATAAATAAACAGCCAAATAAATCAACATATAAAATTAACAACTAATAAATAATAATAACCAAATAAACAATACGATAAATGAATAAATTAACAAAACAATATAATAAACAAATTAACGCGCGATCGAAAAAGAAGATGTAACAAAGAATTTAGAAATTCCTATACGTATCTTACAAACATTTGAACAGATTTTCTTCCGATATGAACCAGAAGACGATTCATATTTGAACTCGTTAGAAAGTAGCCGTTAGCTTACTTGAGTGGTAAATCAATATGAAAACTCCTTTTAATGACAACCTCGTTATCGGCTGTAACTCTCTGCTCTGTGGAAGAGCTAGAAAGGAACAACAATCACGAACAAATGGTGTTGACGTATTTGTAAACATACACCGCTGCTATCATGTCAACAGAACTCAATCCTTGCATATTAGACAAACATGATCTGTGCCATTATCAATTAATTACACAAGTTGTATCAGTTAATTTCTCTAGTGCAGCTTCCACTGGATCTTTTAATTAAGCGTGTATTCTTGTGTTGATATCTGCGTTTTTGAGACGATCTTGTGTTGATATCTGCCTTTTGAGACTTCCCTGTGTGTATGTCTGCGTGTTTGAGATGCCCTGTGTTGCAGGAGCATGAAATGTCAGCAAATCACATTCTAGCTGTGATCTGTTATGCATGTCATAGGAAGAGATTAAGGATGGTTAGAGAAGGGGTGAATGTTTATTCCTCCTTCACAGACGAACATGAGAATGACGCAGAAGACTTTCTGTGTGTGAGTCCACAGATGCAGATGGCGGAGAAGGTCACTCACTCACTCACTCACTCACTCACTCACTCACTCACTCACTCACTCACTCACTCACTCACTCACTAACTCACTCACTCACTCACTCACTCACTCAATCACTCACTCACTCACCTCACTCACCTCACTCACTCACTCACTCACTCACTCACTCACTCACTCACTCACTCACTCACTCACTCACTCAATCACTCACTCAATCACTCAATCACTAAATGACTCACTTTCTTACTAATTCTCTGGCGCAATTTCTCATTCACTGGCGATCACACTCATTCACTCGCACACTCATTAGCGCACACACTCGAAAATTCACACACTTACGCATTCCCTAACTCATGAACTCAATATTGTTTCACTTATTCATTCGCGCGCTCACCCACTAACTCATTCAATTACACACTCATTCACTTGCGCACTTAAAATCTCACGCTATCAGTCACTAACTGTCGCATTCACTGTCACTAACCCACCAATCCGCGCAACCACCCATCCACTCACTCAAGAAATCTCACCCACTCAATCTATTCACTCACTCGCATATTAATTTACATCATCTACTCACTCACTCATCTTCTTCTGCTTTCGTTCACTTGAAACATGTCTATATCTGTAATTATGTCTTCTTAATAAAACTCACTGGTTTTTGTAGTTCATACAGTGGCCCATAAAGTTTTGATTCCAATGTTGTTTCCTCTAGCCAAAATGTCTGCCTCAGCGTATCATACTCAGTACACTCTTGAAGTATATGTTTGGCACTCTGTGCTGCCTGTACAAATGGCCGTGTTGTCAATCTCGAAATTTGTGTATATGTGACTACGGAGTCGGTTGTGTCCTGTTCTGAGGCGTAGAATTACAACTTATTGTATCTGTTCATAATGTGATAGTCATCTTGTGGTGGTATTTGTGGCTTTCTTATTGATGTACTTCTGGTTGGTCTTCGGTAGCACCTTCTTAGCCAGTTGGTCTGGTTTTTTTTCATTTCATGGTATTCCACAGTGAGAGGGTATCCACTGCATGGTTACTCTATACTGGTAAGACAGTTCATTAAGAAGTTTTTGTAATTCTGTTAGTTTTTCAAACTGGGGAACTTAAAGCACTCACCTTTCATCTGTCAAGAATACCACGGGCTGTGGGCCAGGGTTGGAGAGTAGTGTTTTTCAGTTGCCGCCATAATTGCTTGGATTTCTGCATCACAATTATTGCAGAATTTTCCTGTTGGTGTTCTGATCGTATCTGTAGGCTTTTGTGGATATTCTATATATACACCAGCACCTCTTTTCCTCACTGTATTATGTGCTGACCCATCTGTGTATACTCTGATCCATATGTCTTGTGGAGATTCCTCGTCCAGGAAACTTGTGGTACTGGCCTTCGCTGCACACTGTTCTGTTCGTCTGCGCTTAGTAATACGTTTACGTGGGTCTGAATCTATATTTGTATTCCATGCCTTTCACTGCTAGGGATTTGCTCTGGTACAGACCTTAAGGGGCTGTCAACTTGAGGTAGGTCTGTAAGTTGTCTACGGAGTCGTTTAGCTTGGTGGATAAAGTTGCTTCTTTTCAGTCGCCCCACTATTTAGATTTTGAAATATTTCCTTTATTGGATTGACTTGGCATACATTGAAACGTTTCTGCTTGTATTAACACCTTTATGTTTCTGCGTTCACCGAGTGTTTACATTTCCCCCATTTTCTGCATCTCTACTATGGGTGTTGATTTCATTGTTCCCAGCATTATCCTAAGCATCTAACTTTGCACTTTATCTAGATCTTGTAATGTAGTGTTTGATGCAGGACACCACGCAGCTAAACCATATTCCATGTGTGTTCTTATGCCTTGCTGGTAAACTTTACGGAGTATATTTCTCCCCATGTGGTTCCACGTAGTTTTCTCAGGATAGCTAACTTTCTCCTGGCTTTTGTTGTGCTTTGTTTATGCGTTGCCTCCATGCCAGCTTATCATTAAAAGTAACTCCGAGGTATGTGGGTTGTTTGTCTTCTTTCAAAAGCTCTCCATCTATCTTGATATCACCGGCTTTTTGTTTTGGTGAGAGGGTAAAGAGTGTTAGTGCTGCACTTATCTGTGTTAGCGCTGATGCATCATCTGTTTTCCCATAAGGTTAAAGCATCAATCGCTTTGTATTTGTTTAGTGACCATTGTCGCATGTTCTTCCGTGCACCAGATTGCACCAGATACCATGTCGTCAGCATACATTGCCACTTTGATCCCGTTTGGTAGTGTAACTAGCCCAGCAGACTGGATCAGTTGAGCAACAATACAAACGGTAGATCACATGCTACAAGACTTTCATAGCTTCATTGATCACAAAACACATCTAATCCAGAAGAACATCTTTGGAACACAATCTTTATAAAACACAAAACAACTTAACACAAAGCACTCTGTACATGACCGATATCAGAATGGATATGTAATAATTGATCGCAGTGAACGAAAATAGTAGTTTGTAATAAATAATGCCCCCCCCCCCCCACTTGCATACGATATCAAAGTGAATGACTTAATAGTTAATCAGTTCAAATATTTAGGAACAATGATGGCATGAGATGGAATAAGCTCAATAGAGAAAAAGAAATAGAATAGGACAAGTAAATGCAGCATTCCTAAAAATATAGTGTGTAATATGTCTCTGAAATTAGAGGTAAGTAAGAGAGTTATTCAGAGCTAGGTAACATCGATTCTAGCATATGAATGCGAGTTTTGAACAATTAATAAACTAATTAATAGTGGGAAATTAGAGGCAACAGAAATGTGATTATATAGAAGGATTCATAGAGTATCATGGCCAACTAGAAAAACTAACGAAAGGTGGTGAAAGAGTCAAATGTGACACAAGAGTACCTAACAATATCAGAAATAAACAATGTTTATTTTTTGGGCACGTTATCAAACATCGATTTCTCTCTTCCTTCCATCCTCGACTGTTCCTTGCAAAATAATTTAGAAAACAATGAATTGGAAATAGAGATCTTCAGATATCCATTATCTCCTACGACAGTAGCACGACACCTTATGATGATAACAATGGCCTATCCGCCACATAGCTGAACAAATTCACATTAATAGAACCAAATAACAACTCGCACCACACAATGACACACATATTTATCCATCTTATCCCATATCATCGCGAACTACCCATATCTATTATTCCCTCTACTGATACACAAAACCTCCATGAACAAACAAGCTAGTTCCCGAAGAACAACTTCAAGAAATTTAGCTAGCACAGCACACGTTGGTATAATAGTAATATTATAACGTAAAGTAAACATTACTCGTATTTAGTGGTATTACATCTCACTAATGCGTGCTCTTTAGCAAACAACTCATTAGTCTATTATTCAAATCTCAACGATAATTAGCTCTCTTTGTGAAGACTTCCTCTTGTGAGTACTTACTCGATCTGTCTTTCCCATTTTAATTCTCTGGAACATTCTAAAAATATTATTATTATTATTTCCTTATTGTTATTATTATTATTATTATTTATTATTATTATAACAGACGCTAAAAAAGTACTGGCTAAAAGAATATCAATGACACCAGGAAAATATTAACATATAATACAAACAAGAAACATACTAAAAGCATCCAATCTGTATTAATGTATGGCTCAAAGACATGGATAATGAAAAAAAACAGATAAAAGACAGAATTGATGCCTTTGGATTTGTGGATGTATAGAAAAATAGGAAGAACGTCATGGACAGAGATGAAAAAGAACAAAAAGGTTTTGACAACTCTGAGTATGAAAGAAATAACTGTTAAAGGAAATAAATATAAACAAATACAATATTTTGAACAATATTAAAAAGAATGACACCTTTTTGGAAACATTATTTGAAAGTAAGCAGCGAGAAACATTATGATGTGGAAACCATACAGCCTAACAAGAGTGCACCACAAAGGCAAGAAACGGATGATTATCCCCATTATTATGAGCGCATACAAAAGTTTTCGGGTACGTTATGCGACTGGGAATTCTGGAGGATATAATTAAAACGTGCACGATAAGCAGGTAAGAGAGATCGAGGAAGACAACGTAAGAAAATATTAGATAGTCTGACATAATGACATGGCAGAGTCGCCAGCGAACCAACGACTTAAAAAAGAAAGGTTAAATAGAGGGTTGTGAAGATCTATGATCGCCTACGCCTGTGAAGATAGTGACGATAATTTATTTTCATGTTGATATAATTATTTATTTTAAATAATGCCATATACATGATATACCCCATATTTGTATATTTATTTCTGCTGTTAGAATGGTGCAATATTCATTATTTGTTCCATGCTGATCTATGACTGCCTTCTGCATAAAAATGTAATAAAGAAGTTATAGATATAAGTCACAGCATCTGTGTGTACTTTCCTGGATTATCTGGGACCCATTTATTTAGATTGGGGTGATCCATGTCATTTCAAAATCAGTCTGTAATTTATATATATTTCCTATTTGAATTATAAATCGAAAATGAGCCAACTACGTGAATTATGAACTTATATGAATCTTGAAACACACAAATTTATCCCGATGGAACCAATATGGCAAATTTTAAATTAATTATATACCAACATTGTGTTGTTAATGTTAGACATGGACACTAACAAAAGTACAAGAGAGAATGCTTACCACGTGTGAAATGAGATGTCTAAGAAAAGCAGCGAATAGATTAAGTAGAGATCATGAATAAAGATTCTTGATCCTTGATTAGAAACTGGCCTCACATCACATGAGGCATTCCCATAAGTGCTCCGCCTTCTGTTCCAGCAGCCATTCGACTCGATGGAGTATCGAGTTCAATGTCGCCGAAACAGACGTCGACATCAAGGCACAACTCTGGCCCTTGCGACAGGTTTCTTCGTTGTTCTGCCCGCCCACGCCGTGCCCGTAACTAGTTCAAGCACAGCGTCAGCCTGTCGGAGCAACATGGTAACTGTTATCGAAGGTTACAACTATGAATAAAGAAATGACCAGAACTGCTGGAAAAACGTCTGTGGTCAAATATATTGAACACCAGTGGATACAATGGTTCATCCACTTAATAAGAATGAAACATTATATGCGACACGAGCATACAACATGGAAATGGAAATATCAAGATGCGGAAAAAGACCAAGAAGAAGGTGGAATGAATGAGTTACCAACATTCTGACTCTTCACAATATTACCTCTTATCAAACGACCAAACGAGTCATAGTCCGAAAATCGATTGTCATTCAATCCTGCAACACGCGTTACAGCAAAAGCAGAGAAAAACAATAAATATACTGATATATGGAAACTGGAACTATCCGACTACGAAACTAGAGTATTACAAATGGAACAACCACAACGTATCCAAAGTATATCACACGAATTCTTTCTCTCTTTCCTCTATTTGTCATTAAGAAGCTTCCTTATGTAATCAATCCACAGCCTCCTAAACGCCTCCTCAGACTTCACTCTTAGTGTAATCTCTCATATAATTGTACATTTTTCTGCCTCGCCTTGCGTTCGTGCATCACCCTAATTGCTCGAAAAAATCAATTAAGTAACAAACGGCAGCAATGCTCGTCTTTCTCTGAAAAACAAAATATCCATTATATAATACATTTCCGTCTTGAAATAAGAACCGGTTCAGCAGCTACTCCCTTTCTCTCTTTCACTTCGTTCATCCTCACCTTTTCCTTTGAAACTCTCCTCTATACCTTTCTTCATATACCTCCACTACATGTTTACTTCATCCTTTTCCGCACTCATATATGAATATACAGTATATAGTCACCTTGTAGCCAGAAAATATAAGACTATTATTTTTTTAATGTATTAGTATATCGTTGTTGTTCTGATAAAGGTCTCACGCCGAAACGTAAACTTATTTCCACCTTTATTCTTTTTAGTAATCATTCTTTTTATTATCTCATTATTCGCAGCAATTCTATGCAGAACGTACTTACCATTATATATACTATTTCTTAGTATTAAAAAATATATAGTTTCTCCTTAGTACAACTTTAAAGGCGCATTGGATAATCTTGGTGCTAAGTATATTTCGTTGGAGAACAGTATACAGAAGTAGGAAGTGGTCGTCTTTATTATACATAGAAGATCTTGTACCTCTTTCTTTATTCTGGGATGATCAAGGATCTGTTGGGAAACTATTACTAACTGCTGAGCTACCGCACCAAGGTCTGAGCAACCGTAGCAAGTTCTGAACTACCGTGCCAAGTCCTGAACTACTGCATGAAAGTCTGAGCTACTCCACCAAGCGCTGAGCTACCACACCAATCGTTGATCTACTGCAGGGGTCGGCAACCTTTTACGAACTGTGTGCCAACATAAGGTTTCAAATTATTCAGAGGGCTAATATCACATATAATTTTATACAAGTCGAGGGAAATATTCTTATTTTACCATATATTTTATTTTTATATTTTAATTAACATATAGTGATATTCAATAATATGTAAAGTTGTAAACAGCATTATTAGAAATATAGTTTCTTGAAAGATTTAAAAACACTTTTTTATTATTAATGGTATACTTGCCCTTGCATGGTCTTGGCGAGTTGCTCAATATCGACAACATTCTTTGTCACTTTGACACAATTTTCTGAATGTTCAGGCGTTATGCGAGTGCCGAAATGAGCGAGGAAACCCCGTTAATCGATTTATAATAAACTTTATTCAGGAAACGTGAAGAGTCTGCGTGCCATTTGAAATTGCTTGGCGTGCCAAGTGTGGCACGCGTGCCATAGGTTGTCGACCCCTGATCTACTGTACCAAACGCTGAGCTATTGCACAAAGCACTGGGATACCATTCCAACTGCTGATCTGGCGAACTAAACAGTATTCTACCGTTTCAAGCACCGAGTTACCGTACCAAGCCCTTATCTACCGTATCAAGCTCTGATCTACTATACCAAGCGCAGATCTACCGTACCACGCTCTGATCTATTGTACGAAGTGCAGATCTACCGTATCAAGCTGTGATCTACTATACCACGCGCAGATCTACCGTACCAAGCTCTAATCTACTATACCAAGCGCAGTTCTACTGTACCAAGCTCTAATCTACCGTACCAAGCTCTGATATACTATAGCAAGCGCATATCTACCGTACCACCTCTGATCTACTATACCAAGAGCAGATCTACCGTACAACGCTCTGTTCTACTATACCAAGTGCAGATCTACCGTATCAAGCTCTGATCTACTATACAAAGCGCAGATTTACCGTACCAAGCTCTAATCAACCGTACCAAGCTCTGATGTACTATAGCAAGCACATATCTACCGTACAAACTCTGATCTACTATACCAAGCGCAGTTCTACTGTACCAAGCTCTAATCTACTATACCAAGCGCAGTTCTACTGTATCAAGCTCTAATCTACTATACCAAGCGCAGTTCTACTGTACCAAGCTCTAATCTACCGTACCAAGCTCTGATATACTATAGCAAGCGCATATCTACCGTACCACCTCTGATCTACTATACCAAGAGCAGATCTACCGTACCACGCTCTGTTCTACTATACCAAGTGCAGATCTACCGTACAAACTCTGATCTACTATACCAAGCGCAGATCTACCATACCATGGTCTTATCTACTATACCAAGCGCAGAACTACCGTACCAAGCTCTAATCTACTGTACCAAGCGCAGATCTACCGTACCAAGCTCTAATTTACTGTACCAAGCTCTGATCTACAGTGCCAAGCGCTGAGCTACCGCATCTAGTATCTAGCGTACTTTCTCCTCTTTCTATTTCCCAACGAAAGAGATGATACATTTGCGGGCAGAGATTTACTGGAATAATAGAAATACGAGTGACCAGGGAAATGGGGACAAAGTACGTCGTCAGTCAAAAAATCAGAACCCCCATCTAACAACTGACAAGAACACTAAGTTTATACGTTTTTAGATGGCTGACGAAATAGCAAGTACAACATTTATGTGATGCTCCTTGTATAGTGATGCTGGTTACTTAACGAGAACCAAAAATCGTAAATATAATATGATCACTATTTCTCAATGTATCTACTTAATACCCTTTTGGCGTCGCGCCATTTTTTGTTTTTCTCCATGATCTAGTAATATATGGTTATCATTCGTCTTCTGTGTGCGCTCTTATATTTCTGCTGATTAATGTGACGTAGACTGGAAAAATGAAAAGCGTTGTGTCATTGTTGACGGATTAACTATCATATCTCCGCCTTTCGGCCTAACACATCAGATTTCAGTATGATCTCTCGGTTTCTTTGGCCCTCCATAAACTGGGACTACCAACCCCATCACCAAAAAGTAGCTTAGTCGCCTCTTTGGACAAGCACGACAGTTCAGTGCTGCTATTATTTGGTGTCATGTTCAGGTCCGTTCAATGTAAAACTGTATAACAATAGTATTTAAGTAAAACACATCAAACAACTAATGCATCAAACAGCTAATGTATCAAACAGCTAATGCATCATACAGCTAATGCATCAAACAGTTAATGTATCAATCAGCTAATGTATTGAACAGCTAATGTGTCAATCAGCTAATGTATTGAACAGCTAATGTGTCAATCAGCTAATTTATTGAACAGCTAATGTATCAATCAGCTAATGTATCAATCAGCTAATTTTTTGAACAGCTAATGTATCAATCAGCTAATGTATCGAACAGCTAATGCATTGAACAGCTAATGTATTGAGCAGCTTATGTATTAAGCAGCTAATGTATTAAGCAGCTAATGTATTAAGCAGCTAATGTATTAAGCAGCTAATGTATTAAGCAGCTAATGTATTAAGCAGCTAATGTATTAAACAAATAATATATCAAATGGCTAATGTAACAAATTTCAATTAACGTCGCAGGCAACTGAACATTATGCGCGTTAACAAATGGTAACCTACTGAAAGTAAATATTGTCTAGAAAAGCACCACAGCCAAGTATTTCTCTGCTGATGTCTAAGTGCTAATTTGGATATGATATCAACTATATACATCCTTTCATTGGTATTCTCTATTCTGACCCAGACTCCCACACTGATATAAAGGTACATACGTATACATTTCTTCTTCTTTATCGTTCATTCTCAAACTCGAACTAGAACTCTCGTGTTATTGAATAATAGTCCTATTAGATTTGATTTTTCAGCAGGGTGTAGTCTAGAGAATGAAAATGCGATCTGTCGCTGTTTTATTTGCAGCAATTGCCAGACATAACCGCCATCAGGTTGGCATGCACACTTTTTTTTACTCTGTTCCCCCCTCCCCTGTATTTTATTGAAACTAAATAATTCATGCACATTCCCGTCGAAAAATTCAAATCCAACCTCCCTCCCGAAAAGAAAATGTTGCTAGCTGGGAAAGTACGATGAAATGAAAAATTGGTTTCACATTTTAAAAATTATTTTCAAATTGAAACAATTGAATTGTTATATAGATAATACTCCGTCGTTGGGCCATTGGAGCAAATAAAACGACGATACAACGCATTTTCATTTTCTGGACTACATCCTGCTGGAAATCTAAGTAGGACCATTGTCTTGCTACAAGAGAGAACCAGCGGGAGTTTGAGAATGAACGCTAAAGAAAAAGAAGATATAGATAATACGTGTAGTATTGTTGACGTAATAATTTATCACAAATCCCCTCCCCTCTCCTTTGCCAATAGCTGCAACCTTTTGAGACCGACACCCCTATCTGTTTACAACAGAAAATTCAAGGAAATATTATAAAGAAAATATAAAATAAACTCAGTCTTCTTTGTTATACCACGTTTCACC
Source organism: Meghimatium bilineatum (assembly GCA_034231615.1). Classification (NCBI taxonomy): domain Eukaryota; kingdom Metazoa; phylum Mollusca; class Gastropoda; order Stylommatophora; family Philomycidae; genus Meghimatium; species Meghimatium bilineatum. Next base: position 42,875,120 of record CM067304.1, read on the forward strand.
AGCTTTGTCCAATTTTACGATCATGTAATCATGTATCTCAGCAGGTATATAACGCATTTAATTGAAATTTTGTGTGCAAATGTACATTGGCATAGACCCTATAATTTAATGTTTTCATTAAAATGAATTCATCAGATTCAATTTTAGCTTCAATAGCTTTCAAATTTTAAAGCCATGTAAGGTATAGATCACAACTCTACTTATTAAGCCACATCTTACAAATACAACTTAGGGTGTTTACAATCAAGTATATGACGCCATTTAAGCATAATTTATTAATCATACAATCGGCATTATTTATGCGTGAAATATGTACTCTAGAACTCAAGACAGACGGAGTTTAAAGTTGTATCCGGTGTAAGGTCTGAAGTGGTAAAACCTCTTGAAAAATGTGGAAAAATCAAAGGATTTCATTCTTGCACAAAAACTGGATATGATGTACAAATATAAAGTATAAATTTGTTAGTTCTAATCAAAAATAATATCGTATGCAAGAAACGGCATTAATACAATAGACGTTTACTGAGATATTTACATTTGTTTGGAGGCAAAGCTAGTGAAACAAGCTATAATTTCATAACAATATCACATTTAAATATAAATTGTATAGCTCGTTTCACTAGCTTTGCCCTCAAACAAATGTAACTATCTGAGAAACTGTCTAATGTATTAATGTCATTACTTGCATAGGATGTTATTTTGTTAGAGCGAACAAATTTATACTTTATACTTGTGCATCATTTTCATTTATTTTTGCACGAATGAAATCCTTTGATCTTTGTCGGCATACTAGTTATTGTGTCTCGAAAAGCCAGGTTTATCATTTCAGGTAGTACACCGGATACAACATTTAAACATCGCGTTATTTGTTAGTAAGTACAACATTGTCACATTTCAAGCTGAAATAGTGTCATATGTATGATATGTGTAAATGATCATGTGTAAATGATCATGTAAATGACATCATAATTACAATCGCAATTACAAATAATTGATTGTGAGCACCCTAATTTTTGTATGTGAGACGTGTGGTGACACGTAGACTTAATGTATATCGCAAATAAGCGAAAATTGAAACTAATGAATGCAAAGTAATGAAAAAATTAATTCATAGGATCTACACCAATTTTAATCAACACACATCATTTTAGTTAAATGCGTTATATATTTGCTTAGATACATGATTTTAAAGTTGGACACAGCTGGTGAAAGGTGTTATAATACACTTAATTATATGATTCGGTATCTAATCAACCAGCACTCCAATAATAGGTCTCGATAACTTTAATTAGACCTATTGCACAGTATGACACGATGTTATTGTACAAAATCAAAATCGGTGTTTTAGTCAAAAACAAGTTAACATTGGTACAATATGGCAAGAGATAAAGAGGAGGGTCACGAGAAACTCTTTATAGAACAAGCATCAAAGAGGTTATGACTATGGATCCCTACAACATGCAAGCACTACAGACAGTGGTATCGCATCGCTGAAAGTGGAGAGCACTGATTTCTTCCATATGCACTGTATTCGGCACTGAAGGAACATAGTGATAGTCCTAGAGCTTTTGTCAGTATTACTAAATATAAGAATTGTCACAATACATCACAGGACCTATTGTTATTATTATTGAATTGAAGAGTATGCCATTAGCTCTATTGTCAGTATTGTTGTTTAGAAGAATTATCACAGTACGTTGCTAGCCATATTGTAAGCATTATTGTATAGAAGGATTGTCACAGTGCTAAGAATTGTCACATTGAGTGCCTAACCCTATTGTCAGTATTATTGAATTGTCAGTAATACTTGAACTGTGTTAAGGTAAGCGCCCAAGTGGAGATCAGAAGAAACGCTTCATGGACTACTTGAAGACATCTCTCAAGCATTGCAGGATTAACCCAAGATCTTGAGGAACCACAGATCTTGATATTCTAGCCTGGAACAGTCAGTTCAGAGCAAGTATTACACGTTTTGAACATAGTATAACATTAAAAGCGGATTAATATTGATATTAACTAATGAGATATTGAATAGTAATGGTGACATAGGGCAGCCTTGTGTAACATCAGTAATTCACAGGGAACTATTAGGAATTGCCTTTTTCAGTTCTAACACAGCATTTTGAGTTGGTATAGAATGATTTTATCACATTTATATATTTATTTTGGAATACGTAATCAACTGGGCTATGAGAAAAAGCACATCCAACACAAATTTAGGAATACAATGGATAAATAAAACAACATTAGAAGACCTGGATTTTGCCATTGATCTTGCACTATTGAGTTAAAACCATCAAGATGCACAAACAAAAACTGATAGATTAAAACTCATTGTAGGACAAATAGGTCTCCAAATCAATTCATCAAACACAAAAATTATTGACTTCACCTAACGATATTACTTTAAATGAACAACAACTTGAAAAAGTACAGAAATTCTCCTATCTAGGAAGCAAATTAACACTCGACGGTGATGTCATGCCAGAAATTACAACTCGCATTGCCCTAGCATCAAGGGCATTTAACAGAATTTTTAATATCTGGAAATCAAAGTCAATCAGCACACGCACGAAAATGCGCTTATTTAATTCCTGCGTTATTCCGGTGCTATCATATGTGATGTGAGAGTTGGAAACGCTCTTTATCTTCAGAAAAGAAATTACTGAGTTTCGAGAACAAATGTCTTCGTAGGATAACTAACACCCATTGGAGTGAATTCAAATCGAATTATAAAATCAGAGAAGAGACACATCAAAATTTCATCACAGATGCTATCAGAAAACGCCGTTGGTCCTACATCGGACATGTCCTACGCGCAGACACCAACAGAACACACCACCAATCTATTGAATGGATACCTACAGGCAAGAGAGCAATGGGTAGATCAAAAGAAACACTCAGAAGAACAATACTTAGAGAAAGTAAAATAACCAATATTCATACTATTCAAGAACTTCACAGAATAGCTTTGAACAGACAGAATTGGAGAGATATGACCTCTGCCCTATGCGCTAACTTCAGTGCAACAGGAAAATGAATGAATGAAACTAAATGAGAGATCAGACAGTATTCCCTCATCTCAAGACCTACTACATTCTTGCTCACACTGTCAGTGCGCGGATTAAACTCATCAGCTATCTCAACTGAGAACTCACAAATAATAAAACCAAAAGTGACCCTTCTTAATGACATACGCCTCTTATTTGCAATGGAGGAACACCTTCACCATGACCAGTGAATATAAGAGTTGTCACAGGGCGTACTTTGGCCTATTATCAGTATCACCGAGTATTGCACTATGAATTGTCTACAATATTTCCTTTCATCTCAGAAACTCAATGTTCTCAAAATCGGGCGCAAGATCTTGTTATCCACTCTGGATTACATCCACACAAGAGTATAATTCTAAGGATTTTGTCGCTTGACACCAGTTATTTCTCATACAGCCACTCACTGGATCCTAGTTGACCTGTCTGGGACAGAACTTAGGGAAGTCACAAGTCCGTATCTCTAACGTATATTGATTGGAGTTTCCAAGTAAGAGATTTGGTAGGAGACAAGTTGCGTGTAGGGCTGGTGTTGTAGTGTTGTTACCGCGCTGGAAAATGTATGTTGTTAGAGCGATGGCGGATAAGATGATGCATGATCTAGTCATGTTGCAGGTTCGTTGATGTTGTCAATGTGTATACGCTGTGATATTATAAAACTGTAGGAGCGAGGGTTGTTAAGTTGATAGACAGCTGTCATATTCAAGTTGTAGGGTGTATTGACATAGAAGTGTTGTATGGTTTTTGATGTGGTCAACATTATGATCGCCGGCAGTAAAGTTGATCAGCCTCTGGCATAGTAAAGTTGTAGGGTAGTGATATAGTCAAGTTGTAGGAACAGTGATATAGTAAAGTTATAGGGACATGAATTAGTCAAGTTTTAGGGACAGTGATATAGTCAACTTGTAGGGGCAGTGATATAGTCAAGTTATAGGGACAAGGATTAGTCAAATTGTCGGGACAGTGATATAGTCAAATTGTCGGGACAGCAATACAGTCAAGTTGGCGGGACAGTGATACAGTCACGTTGTCGGGACAGTGATATAGTAAAGTTGTCTGGACAGTGATATAGTCAAGTTGACGAAAACAGTGATAGTCAATTTATCGGGACAGTGATATAATCAAGTTGTAGGAACAGTGATATACTCAAGCTGTAGAATCAATGATATAGTCAAGTTGTAGGAACATCTTGTGCAGTACGGCTGCCATACGTATCCTCAAACTGTCGATCTATGTGAGATTCTTAATGGTAAACGACTGCCCGGTGGAACGTTTAAAGTGTTTCTAAAGAGCTTCAACATCGACGCCACATCTTACCAGTCTGTCGCTCAGAATCATCCAGATTTGCGGAGCAATAAAAGAAACGGTAACTGATTAGCGAGGAATAGCAAATCTCAGAGGCACATAGAAATCGTGCTGCAGAAAAGGCAGAACAACAAGCAGAAACATGCGTAAACCTGATCATATGTTCCAAATGTGACAAGAGATTCTATGATTCTATGCTAGGATTAAACTTTGCAGTCATCTACGCACACCCACACACCCACACACACACACACACACACACACACACACACACACACACACACACACACACACACGAACGCACGCATGCACGCACACACACACACACAAACACACATAGACACACACCCCCACACCCACACCCCACACCCACACCCACCCACACCCACACCCACCCACACACACACCCAGACACACCCACACACACACACGCCCACACACACCCACACACGCACACCCGCACGCACACACACACACCCACACACACACCCACACACACACACCCACACACGCACACACACACGAGAGATGCAACAACACAATTCCGAAACAGTTGGTCCTCATTGCATCGGCTAATAGTATCAAATATACTTAGCTACATCTGTTACCATTTGCAGAAGTCGAGTGTGTTGGGTGTTTAGTGCAAGTAATATTGATAAACAACCCATCGCATTCTCTGGATTACATACTGCTTGAAATCTATTAGGAGCATTATCTATATAATATATTTCCGTAGCTCTGTACTTATGGTGTTATGTATAGTTTCCCTGAAAGCAGCATGCAGGCGGGCCATATTTAGCTCATTTATAGTTCTGCTCATTTTCCAACCCGTGGTGCTCGCAGAAAATGGTAAAAGTTTTCCTGTACTCCGGCAAGCTGACCAATGAAATTATTGGTCAACCTTTAACCTGTGCTCGGTGTACACAGATAAATAATATGTATACAAATCCATAGGCATAAAACATTTTTTTTAAAATTTATATCTAATTTTCTTTGTTTTATCAGGCTAAATATTTCTTCTCTTTGCCTTTTGCTGATACTGTGTATATTTTTGTCTGTGAATGAATCGAATAATACTGTTTATATGTGCATTTCTGTTGTGTTGTTAAATTGTAATCGAAAGAGCGTTGAATTCTCTGGTAAACATTGAGATCACTACGTTCTGGAAAGAATACATCACATGACGCACATCACATTACACATGCAAAACACAACTTTTATACAGCTAGAATTTACACTGTCTATCGCATGTTCGAAATAACTCAGTTTGTACGTACGAGCAAAAATTACAAAATTAAATTTAAATTGGAGCTAATATGTAGAAACAGAAACATATCCAAGTCATCGCTACATTATAAGAAGAATAATCGCGTCTATTCAATTTTTCTTTGATGTTTTATTGTCGCCCGTGTAGCGCCGAGGGTTGCTTCTTGTCCTGCTATAAAAGGAGATGCAACAAGAGTTTCAGGTTAGCTGCAACAGACCTCCAACATAGTATGTCTTGCCTTGGTGGTGTACTCTGTTAGAATTTATCCTGTCAAACACTTGATGTTTCCTTCTCATTAGTAAGATACTCAATTAAGCGAGTTCACATTGATAATAAATATATTCTATACTGTGTGTTTCCGTTGCCAAAGGACATCAAAGAATAGTAATATTGTTTACCTTACATTCATGTCATATGACGCAGTTAGGTAGGTTTTGGGGGGAGTAAACTGCCCCATCCTATATAGGGTACTTAAGTGAGACGCCAAGTTGAGGGATGTCTCAGGCCGACGGAACTGATATCGCAGCTAATCTGTAAACTTTGACATATTGAGGGAGTACATCCTGCTAATCTGCAGGAGTTTGAGAAGAACCGCAAAAAAGGAATAATTTATTTTTCGAACTTGATTGTAAATACATCTAACACAAAAAGCAGCAAGACAACGCTTTAATCTATGGAATGTTCACCGATGAATCGCAACTATTAACGAACATTGGAAACTATACATTCCATATGAAATCTGCATCAAGAAACTATACATTCCGTGTGCAATCTGCATCAAGAAACTATACATTCGGTGTGTAATCTGCATCAAGAATATGGAAGCATTAGAGACAAAATGTACAAATATTTTAAATTTCACATAACATCTTCGTTAGAACATGTAACAGTAAGGGAATTTGGAAGGAAAACAAAACTTAATGTGAAATTTCATCCCACAATCTGAGACCATTAACACACAAAGGAAAATGAATATCATTTGGCAGATGTGAATCTGTTTTACGATCAATAAAACTGAAATGATGACGATTTTCTCCAACAGAAATGATCGCTGAGTGCCCCATGGCGATGTCGTTGTTTCATCGACATCAAAGATTATGATAATGTTTGAAGATGGAGAGTGATGATGATTTTTAGCGCTTGAGGCGATAATGTTGGTGGGTGAAGGATGCTGGTATCTAAGATTGTTGAAAAGCTGGGTCTATGACTATTCAATACTTGAAGGTGGCTATAATCTAAAGCTGGGTCTATGACTATTCAATACTTGAAGGTGGCTATAATCTAAAGCTGGGTCTATGACTATTCAATACTTGAAGGTGGCTATAATCTAAAACTGGGGCTATGACTATTCAATACTTGAAGGTGGCTATAATCTAAACCTGGGTCTATGACTATTCAATACTTGAAGGTGGCTATAATCTAAAGCTGGGTCTCGGTGAAGGATGCTGGTATCTTAGATTGTTGAAAAGCTGGGTCTATGACTATTCAATACTTGAAGGTGGCTATAATCTAAAGCTTAATTCAGTTTGATTGACTATTTGTATGTTTTTTAAAATTCATTTTGCTTGACTATTTGTTCATTAGGTTACTGCGGCACCATGCACTTTGTCGGACACCCTCTGACCATTTGGTTATTTATACACTCGAAACCACACGACATAATTATATACACAGATGGATCTGTTAGCAGAAACACAAATAAAAGCGGTTGGGGTTTTGTTGCCTACAGAAATGGCGTGAAGTTGGTTGAGAAATCTTCAGCATATTCTACTGTCACATTGAGCATGAGGATGGAGATAGAGGGAGTTACAGCAGCTCTTAATTGGTTGATAACTGATACATCAACACACTCGGTAATACTCACAGACTCTCAAAGCATGTTGCGCAAGATAGAAAAGTTCATGCTAAGAAAAGAATGGTGGGACTTATTGAACAACTCAGTTGTCCAAAGCATTACATGGATATACTGCACTGGTTATGCTGGGGTCAGAGGAAATGAGAGAGCCGACTTACTGGCAGGCAATGCGGCGATGGACGGCACATTGCTGAGAAGAGATAAAGCAGATTTAATAAAGACAGTAATACATTCATTTCGAGATGCAGATGATGTCAATGAGGTTGAGAACATACACATACAGAGGATGTTTGAAATAGGAGTATTCAGAGGTGAGGTATGGGGAGGAAAAGGAATTTTCTTGGAAAGTCTCGAAAATCACACAATCAACACCTGACCGGAACTATGAGTCTACATACACTGGGATGGCTGCTGGAGCGGAGGGCGGAGCACTTATGGGAATGTCGCGCGTGCTGTGAAGCCAGTTTCTAATAAAGAATCAAGAAGAGGGACAACAACAACTACACAATCTATGATGACACCAACAGCAGCAAAACCAATGTCGATTACAACAATAACAACAACAATATGTATGACTACAGTGACCACGACGACGACAACAGCAAGAACAGCAACAAAACAAATGACTATAAATACAAAAATACGGACGGCTATAACGAAGTTGACGATAACGATGATGGCTGGAACAATAACAAAACCGAATAATATAACGGCGATGACGACATCAACAATGTCAAAATTGACGACGACAGCGATGAATACGCAAATAACAACCAGAACCAAAACGCTGTTAGCTACAACGCTTCCTTCCTTTGAACATAATACTCACGTGTAAAACAGGTAATGAAGTCCTACTGAATGATGACTAAAACACTACACACTATCACTAACGGATGTAAATATGGTACATATAACAAAACACAACACAGAATATAATCTACAGATGACAATACACAGGACAAAGTCGACGTTTTGGACCAATAGGCCTTTTTCAAGATACGGACATAACATACAAACATAAAAAAACCACAAGTAAAAATGAATGCGTATCCGAGTGAAATGTGTTTGAACGTCAATCTAGTTCGGGAGAATTGACATTACACGAGTGTCTAACTAATCCTGTCATTACAGAAACTAGCAGTAGCGATTTCTAGTAAGAGAAAGAGTGAAATTGCCAGATAAACAGTTACCAAACAACTTGCGAGTTGGAATCTACAGACGTTTATTGAGTGAATCGAGCAATTACTAATGCAGATATTTGTTCATCACAAAAGTTTCAAATGTCACCATATGTGGATCACATGTCACCAAATGTGGATCCCATGTCACGAAAGGGCTCACAGGTCAGTAAAAGGTTCACAAGTCACCAAAAAGCTTAAAATCGCAGATGATTTAATTTCGCTGAGTTTTCCCCACATGCACTCCATTATAAGGAATACCCGAAGGTCTCATCAGTAGCACACTAGAGCAATCACCTTGTACCAGCAAATTCGTTATGATGACACGACTGTATTGTGAGCACTTCTTTAATGTGTGAAATTCAAGGATTCTTAGTATGTTATATTGTGAACATTTCTTTAATGTGTGAAATCCAGGGATCCTTAGTATGTTATATTGTGAACATTTCTTTAATGTGTGAAATCCAGGGATCCTTAGTATGTTATATTGTGAAAATTTCTTTAATGTGTGAAATTCAGAGATCCTTAGTGTGGCCACAATTTTAAGCACATCCCCTCACCCCCAAATTCTTTTTTTTTCATCGAAAGTACGAACAACTGCATGTTTTTAAAAACATTTATTGAAAATCATTTCAAATTCAAACAATTAAATTGGTGTGTAAAAACAGTATTATTGTCGTCAACATTTGTCAAGCTCCTTACACCCCGTTGTCCAAAACTGTCCAATTTTTTCATACGTCTCATTCTCTAAATTGGTGACTTAATTTATGACAGACCTATAATATAATTGTGGTAAAATAATAATGAATTGATCCAGGAAGTCAGAAAACTGATTTACATATAAAATAATTTGTTCTAACTTGTTCGCCATGTGTTCTAGTACTCTTCTTCACGTGTTTGTCATGTGTTCTAGAACTCTACTACACTTATCTGCCATGTGTTCTAGAATTGTTCTTCACTTGTTAGCCCTGTGCTCTAGAATTGTTCTTTACTTGTGCATATTATGTTCTAGAATTCTTCTTCATTTGTTCGCCATGTGTTCTATAACTCTTTTTCACTTGTTAGTCATGTATTCTAGAATTCTTCTTCACTTGTTCGTCATATATTCTGGAACTCTTTTCACTTGTTCTCCTTATGTTCTAGACTTCTTTACTTGTTCGCGATGGGTTTTAGAATTGTTCTTCACATTAAGTCATATGTTCTAGATTTCTTCTTCACTTGTTCGCCATGTTCGAGATTTCTTGTTCACCGTGTGTTCTAGAGCTCTTATTCAATATCTGGCCATGTGTTATAGTACTCTTCTTCACTTGTTCGCCATGTGTTCTAGAATTCTTCTTCACGTGTTCGCCATGCATTCTGGAACTCTTATTCATTTGTGCGCCATATGTCGTAGAATTCTTCTTCACTTGTACGACATTTGTTTTTGAATTATTATTCTTTCGTTCGCAATGTCTAAGAATTATTCTGTCTTTGCTCGACATGTATAAAATAATTTTTCTGCTTTCTTTTACTGAGTGTGAATTATTTTTCGTAGTGAATTTGGTTCTCTTTTACGTAGTGAATTATTTTTCTTTTGTTCAACATGTGTTATATAATTATTAATTCGTTCGCCATATATTGTAGAACTCTTGTTCCCGTCGCCATGTGCATTATAATTCTTCTTATTTAGTTCGCCACGTATTCTAGAATTCTTTTTTTTCCCCCAATATCTCCTAGAATTTATATATTTGTCATGTGTGCTAGAATACTTCTTTCGTTCGTCACGTGTTATGACATAAAATGACAACCTTAATTATCATTATCATCAAATCTGGTCTATGTGATCGTCGTTCACAACATCTCTCTATTTCAGATATCTTTATCATAATTGTGTTGCCTCTGTTCTATATCAAGATGTTACCTCACACTGTCATCCTCGATCTCTCTTGTCTTCTATCTTTTCTGTTGCAACTTCGTTCTCCAGAACTCTCTATCGCCTAAGGTGTTCAAAAAAGGAAAGATTATCTCTTACTTATATTATAGTCTAACCTCCTATCTCTAATATGACTCTATTGCTGCATTTTACATTTTTATTTCTGTTGAGCTTCTTCCATCTAATGTTATAGTTGTTCCGCGATATTTAAAGTGTTGGACCTGTTCGAGTATTGTCATTTACTTTGATCTGTACGCTGGAAAATTTTGTTTCCGTCACTTCTAACTTCTTTATAATTGGGTCCTGTATAATTGCTGTAAAATGGCCATTGTCTTTCTGTTTTCTACTTCTATGTTAATTAATTCTTGTAGATTCTTTCTCAGTTTTGGCGATCAGGACAGTGACATGTTCAATTCAGGGATCAGTGACACAATCACGTGACAACATACCGACTTTTAATTTCATACGCTATAGCACAGAGCTTCCAGTTCTTGGGAACTTAAACAGTCGTAACTTCAGTTCCAACTCAGTGTGTAGCGCGCATATCGAGTGATCGGGGGGGGGGGGGCTCTTCACGTAACGCGTAGAACGTTGGATTCGTTGATATATACGTCTTTATCCGAATTGCGTTCAGTGTAATTATGTTAGCTTTTTTTGTTAGGAAGAAACCTGGCGAACGATCCTTGTACAGCACCAGTGTCATTTGAGTATATCAAGTTATTTATATTATGTGATATTTCTGGAATGTTTCAATTGAATAGTATCAGTTGAATATTATAAATGATACCATTTGCCAGCTTTTTGTTTTCACTTTACGTATAATAAACATAAAATAAATTGAAACATAAACGTAAAACATATGTATACAATATAAATATAAAATGTAAATTTATAACTGTATTTATCAAATATATATATATATATAATGTATAAATATAAAATATACATATAACTATAAAATATAAACATAAAATATGAATATAAAATATAATGTAATATTATATATATATATATATATATATATATATATATATATATATATATATATAATATATATATATATATATATATATATATATATATATATATATATATATATATATATATATATATATATATATATATATATATATATGTATATATATATATATATATATATATATATATATATATATATATATATATATATATATATATATATATATATATATATACAACATAAGTATAAAATATGGCGTCATTTATTATCAGTCGGGCTTACATGTCAATCTGTAAGAATTATGCAGTGATCACAAATGTTTAGTGATTTGTGACGTCACTCTACCACATTATTCCTAGTTACAAAATGGCTGCAGTTATTGTGCTTCAATTCATAGATTTCTTATTATCATTGCAAGTTGTGTTTGCAGATGCAAAATTATACATGGGGTACATACTATTAAATGTTCTGCTATGACATTGCAATAAGAATTTTCTAAATTGAGCAGATTGAGCTGGTTTGTAAATAATAAACACCAGGTCGTGTTTAGTTTGTAACGCCAGGGAAATAATCAATAAAAACATAAGACCACAATATTATTCTCCGATTTGTGTTACATTCCGCTAACTTTCGTACCACATCCCACATAATATGTAGGCCCATATGCTAAGAAAGAACCACATATTTATATTAAATATAAATATACAATGTACAATACGATTATCAAATATAAATATACCTATAGCATATCAATACAGAATGTAACATACATATAAAATATACATGTAAAATATAAATGTAACATATATAAATATGAAATATAAATATACCATAAATAAATTATACACTATAGATACATAAATAAAATATAAATATAAAATATCAGTACAAAATGCAAGCTATAAATAACTAATATAAATATAGAGTATAAGTATGAAATATAAATAGGAAATATAAATATAAAATATCATTGTCAAATACACTTATTGAATATAACTATACAATGTAAATATAAAATATAGATATACATATCAGATATAAATATAGAATAAAGACATACAATTATTTATATATAACATGTAATATCATCATCATGTAACATGTTTTTTCTAGAACGTGATCTTCCTTATGGATTCTCCGAACGCTATTCTACTCGAGTTGACCTACTGCAGCTAGAGACATGTTTAAGCAATCTGATATAAACTGCACCATTGTCGTCTTGACGTCCTCCTCCCTTGTTGCGGTTATCTTTAAATTATGGTCGACATGGCATGGGATTTCCAAAACATCTCATAGAATTAATCGCAATGCTGTACCGCGAATAAGAGGCAGTAGTAAAAGTGGACGGAACAATGTTAGAATGATTTAATGTACAGAAAGGAGTTAGACAAGGGTGCACACTATCATCTAACTGTTCAACATCTACCCTGAAAACATAATGCGAAACGTTAATGACGACATGACATATGCTGACTTCCAACCTCTATGCTGACTTCCAACCTCTTATCATCGGCGGGCAGTAGGTCCCAGAAATCAGATATGCTGACGACACATTTCTCTTAATAACAAATGGAGGTGGTTTAGAGCAAATGTCATATCAACAAAAGAACAAAAGTGAATCCAAGCATGCAATACATTAAATATAATATATAATAAGGTAGGTCATATGGCATCTGCCGTCTGAGATGAAGCTAACTCTTCATGTGCTTAGCCGCACCAACTATTAGGTGGCGTGGCCAGTTCCCTTCCTTGCTGTTTTTATCTCACCTAACTCATGCGTCGGGTACTCATTTACAGCTGAGTCGACTAGAGGAGTGGTCGAGTTAAGTGAGAAATCAAATTTGTGTTGTCCGGACGTGGTTTCAAAACTGGCACTCTGTAACCCGATAATTGCGAGCAAGCAAGATCACTATCAACTAGGCTACCGCGTTCCTCAATATATAACATAAAATTCTAAATATAAACATAAATCATAAATATAAAATATAAATATAAAATATAATTAAAATATAAATAGAAAGTATTGTCTTATTCTAGACATCCAAAAATATCCTAAGTCACATCGGAAACACAGGATTGAATGATTCATCTATCCTGTCAGGCAGCTCCGTTCCTTTCTGCATCAGCAATTCTTTATCGTTTGGTGATGTGGGCGTTTTTAATGGTGCCATTGTGGCAGATCGAAAGGCCTTGAACAAGGGACCCCTAGGGTTTAATGTTATTGTTGATTCTTTTAATGTTCTATTACCCGTGTGTTCACAGGGAGGACAATAAATGTTGAGAATAGGATCGTTGTGACCTGTACGTAGGAAGAATCATCTAAAGATGGTTGAGTATTTTGGTTGACTGCACGGTTCAGGAATTGGGTCAAACTGACCAAAAATGTCATTCTATGGCAAGACCTTATCCGGTACAGTCCTACGTGCTTAGAAATTAATTTGGGATTCCCATCTGTAATTTTGCGTATCGAAGTAAGCCAATGAAACACACAAGTCAAATGACGTCACTTATCTAGGATGATCCCAGGTCTGCGAATAGGGCTATCCTGTAAAGTGAATTGGCAACTGTTTGGTGTATCACGATGAAAGGTGCAGATATAGCAGCAAGGAATAAACGTGAAGCAATGACGCGATTAATTTCATTATCCCGACTACATCTTGCTAACAAGAGTGTGAGAATGTAGTTTTCGACTTTTTATATTCGTATCAATGAATCCAAAAAAGTCTAAAGTGTCTATGGTAGTACAGAAAGCAATGACAAACTACTGCACGTATTTATATTGCCTAGAAAATCACTATAGTCAAAAGCTTCTGATTTTATGGCTACATCCTAAATAGGACATACTACCACTACTAATCAATGAAGTCATGGGGAAATTTCATACCATTGATGAAGCCAATATCATATTATGGCATGTTTGCGAGGAATCCTAGGGATATTACTAAGAGACAGAATAAAGAATGCAGATATGAGACAAGGAACAGGCACCATCCCAATCTTGGAACATATTAATAGAGAACAAATCAAACGGTTTGTGCACATCAGCAGACTACCATCAGACAGCGTACCACAGCAAGCTATGTATGTACACAGACACAGTGAAGGAATATCTAGAAACCGGACACGAAACCGATGGACCACCGAGATAAAAGAGGCAAAATTAAATTAAGCCAGCTGTTTTGTTTCCAATTGTTGCATTATGACGGTGATATCGATATCTTGGTTGGTTCTGAATCTGAACTTCAGGAAATCACCTCAAAGTTGGAAGTCATAAGTCGGAAATACAGTATGCAAATGAACGTTAATGAAAGCAAGGTATTGGTGACATTGATGCCAAGCAAGATCCCACGAATATCCTGTTGAAAGATCACAAACTTAAAGTAGTTACCACCTTCAAATATCTCAGGTTCCCCATATGTGATGTTGGCAACGCTGGAAAAGAGATTACGCTAAAAATCAGATTTGGCGATGGCTGAAGTAGCAAGGATGAATATTATTTGAAAAAATAAGATCAGTATTACAGTAAAGATCAATCTATTCAGATCGCAAGTGTTAATTATACTTTTTTAAGAACTTGAAAGTTGAGCATTCACTTGAACAGACACAGAAATAATGATTCAGGCTTTTAAAAACAAGTGCTACAGACAATTGTTAAGAATTAGCTATATAGAACACAAGATAAATATATTCGTCCTGTAGAAAATAAACAAACTTATGGGTTTTCAAGAACAACTTTTGGTAGTAGAGAACCTGCGCAGTAGTGTTTAGTGACGAGACACCACTCACTTTATAAAATTATTTAGCAAGAAACAGTTGAAGGTGGATGTAGAAGAGGAGCTTAGAGAAAATCATGGATTTATAACATCAATAAAAGTTCTGGGCGTGATTTTTCTACACTCCAATCCGAATGAATGAGGATATAGTTGTTTGGAGTGCTTTTTGTTCTGATGTAGCCAGTGTGACACTCCTACGACCCTGACAAGTTTTTAGTATATGTACAACTGATTGGGGCAAATCCAAATACAATGAATCCAACCCTCTTCAATTTCTGAGCCATTTGTGCAATTACTTCATCCCTTTACCTACACATACCATTATTTCTGCTAACCATTAGTTGGAGACTGTGACAACGGGAGTGTGAAACCACAAATGACTAGTCGAGTCACTTCAACAGTCCAGTTGAAGATGTGACGATGGTTGAAGTAGCAAGGATGAATATGATTTGAAAAAATAAGATCAGTATTAGAGTAAAGATCAATCTATCAGTTCTTTGGGCGTCGCTTGAACAGTCCTGTGGACGTATCTGGAACTAATCATTAAACCCGAATAATATTTTACACAATTTCGAGGATTTATTATAATAGATAATCTATATTTCATAAAACTAGATTTTACCAGGTCTGTTCAGATTGTACCTATTCACCTCCCAACTTGAGTTACCAGGTTTTCAGTACTCAATCAAATCACATACTGAACAATAATGATATTTTAGTAAAGAGAAATCAACGTGTTAAACATTGACAAAATGAATTAACGTCTTTACTAAAATCATTTCTTTTTAAGGGATGCAGGTTAGTCGAATACAGATAACTCATTATCTCAAGTTTCGAAGTGAACAGGTGCCATCTAAATCGGACCTGGTTCAAACTGAAACCTTGGCTATCACATGTGATCTCTGTACTTCACGTTCATATGGCCGGATATTACTGATATGCATCTGGAAATAATTGTTCTACCTAATTACTTTCTGAGCTCCCCCCCCCCCGATGGGCGTGTCTAGTCCCGCTACCATTTCACATTTTTTTTCTCCCGTAAAATCCAACAAGTCTACGTAGCCTCAGAAGGGACACATGACCCACGTTGATAACTACCGTTCTACACCCTAATCACAGCCGACACGATAGGATCATCAATTGTAAAGCTGATTATTGCCTGACAATGTCAATCTTATCTAAGAAATCTAACAATTATACGCAACGAACAATAGAACGACAAGCATCTGTACTTTAAAAATAGAAACGACACGAACAGATAATGTCATCGTTAAAATAAATCATGAAAACAATGTCAAGAGAATCTGTTAATCGATTAATATTTTTGTAAATGTTCATTATAAGCAACATTTTGATCAACAGCAGACCACGGATTTATGATCAAAAATTGTGATTTATACCACAATTATAATTGTCATTACTTCAATCATTATTACCATCATCAATAACGTCATAATTATAAATAATGACGTGAAATTACCCACTGCCATCTGCGATAGTTATGGCGCTATGGCGGTAACAAAAAGACATTTTAGAAATGGCAGCCTACTGCCTGGAGTATAACCGCTTCCCTCCCACACCCCCCCCCCTCCATCCTGGACGCACGCAAAACATTAAATCAAGCTTGCAATCTAGTCATCCCCCCTGCGGGCGTCTCTATAGGAAGAACATTAAGATGGGAGTTCATTCTTTCATAGGCATGCGTTTATAACGTTTTCAGAGTTTAATTGTAAAATAGTCTGTTTTCCCTTCGATTTTTTCATCTGTTGTTTTCTTCTTTTAAGTAGAAATAGAGTGTGCTGGGTGGAGTTGTTAGTGGTTGAGGACTGATTGGAGAAATAGAGTGTGCTGGGTGGAGTTGTTAATGGTTGAGGACTGATTAGAGAAATATAGTGTGCTGGGTGGAGTAGTTAGTGATTGAGAATTTATGGGAGAAATGATAGATACGGGAAGGAGGAAATACCAGAGGGGAATTTTTGGATAGTTTAAACATTGGATGATGGACCCCACAGCGAAGAAACGGATATATTGGACCAATATTGGACAATTTCATTTACCAATATGGCACTCTTAAACCCGACGGCATTAATGAGCGCTTGTCTTATGTATGATTGTAGTTGTTTCATAGTGTCTGTTTGTTTTGTATCACATGTATGTGATAATTTGTGTATATTCCTTGTCCCGTGTCATTTCACCTCTTCCGGTCAATCTATATTACCCATGCCAATTAGAACATCCAAATACTTACTGTTCGTTTTCTGTTGTATGTTTTAATTGTGTTTCAATTTTTGTCTTGGTAAATGCGCTTTGGTTGAAACATCGATTTGTTTGCGTTATTATGTGTGTCTTTAGTTATTAGCAAAACTTCATTACCCTATTCCTGGATTTACTTGTTGGATTTCAGTTTTGCGTAGTAAGTACATATTATTGAATTCCCATTCTATAGACTAGATTCTGCTGGAAATCTAGCATGATCATTGTTCTAATACAGGATTCAGCAGGATATTGAGAATAAAATCTGAAGAAGAAGAAGATTAAAATATACAAATTGTGTGAGATTTACTTTATTGTGTTAACCTGTTGAATGTGCATGTGTCGGGCTTAATGGAACATATCGCAACCACGTTTTGAAATCAGGACACAACGCATTCCGTTCTCAGGACTACGTCCTCCAATCCACACGAATGTTAGACAGAACACGGTAGAAGAAAATTACTAGTTTGTTGATGTAGGACGTCCTTGTTATATACAAATTATATAATACTAAAATAAATAAACTACTAGAGTCGTAGTGGTGTCACATTGAAACATTTGATACAGAAAGATCTTCATGTATGCGCCCTCAACTCCATCCTGTTCAGTTATTGATATTATCCAGCGCATGTCTTCTTCCCCCAACTTGTCTTCTTCAACCCTCTACCATACTTTGGAGAACATCTTTTGTCACCGAGGAATGTCTCAAGTGCTCGTATCACAGGAGTTTACGAAGATTCACGACCGGTAAGTATTTACTGCTGACCCACTCATACATTAATTATATCATCTACAAACACATTAGTTTGATGTTCTCCGTGCTACTCAATACACGTCAATAGCATTTGTTTTTAAACCCAACAATTCTTCAAACAATTTTTTAATCCTTGTAAAAAATTATTTATAAAGTCTTTTTCGTCTGCAAGCGCAATCCATTGTTGTCCAAAAGGAATGTGGACAGACATGACTACAGGAAGATTTACAATTAAAAAAAAAATTTAAATAAAAAAATAGACTAATGACGAAATGAGTTGTATTAAATAGGTAACCACTCTGTCACTATTTCGATTAAAAAAGTAAGAACAGTATTGTTATTATTTGATCCGCTTTTGTGACCCACAACACACGTGTGATACTTATATCTTCTTCGTCTATAATGTTCATTTCCAAACTCCTACTGGATCACCCTTGTATCATACATTGCTTCTTCTTAATTTCCAGTAGGATGTTGTCCAGAGAATGGAAATGCGTTACGTTGTCGTTTTATTTGCGCCAATGGCCGACACATCCGTCGTCGGCGGACGATGCGTATATAAAAACTATTAACAAGATTATGTTTTAGATATCAATTTTAGAGGGAAACGTTCAATGAAGGCGGACAAGAGGCAAACCAAGGCTACGATAGACACCTTATACCGAAGACCTTCTGAATGTGCCACTGGAAAAAGGCTGAACAACTTCCACATAACCGAGGCGCATACAGAGTGGCAGTGCTGACAACCTTCAGAAAAGGGATATCAACCATTGATTGATAGACCGGCCTTACATTGGCGCATTTAATACTGTTATTCTATATTACTTTGAATTCTGCCAGAGTGAGAGAAAGAGAGAGAGAGATAAAATAATAAAGAGAGATTAGGATCCTAGGTAGTGTAATGCAAAGTTATTCGCCCACTGACCAGGATACCTAAGTTTAGAATTTACTCGTTATTCGTTGTTTGCAATAAAAAATTACTCCATGGTTCACCCAGCCACCATGAAGTACAATACGAAGCATCATCGTGTGTGAAAGTCGAGGAATGGCGCTATTGTTACTGAACACGTTTGATAGAAGACGCTAGTCAGGTGGTTTCTAGGCAACCGTTTATTAGGTAACTGAGTACCTATGGATGGAATCTTTTATGTCATTGTTTACAGATCATCTTTGATATTTACGCCTCTTGCCCAGACACATCCGACTTTATAATTGCTTTTGAGTAACTTTGACTCTCGATGGGAAAGTCAACTCCACCCCACAACCTCGTTAGTCACTATTTACAACACGCATGGAAGGTAAACAGTTTTGTATTTCTTTACTTTCCCCTTCGGGCGCCTGCAACACAAGGGCGGACTTAAATACAATCTTTCTAGGATGCCCAGTACGCCACTGAGCAAAGACAATTTTCCTCTGTTGTCCACTACAACATTGAGGAAAGATAATCTTCCTAGTTTTATCCACTACGCCACTAAGGAACACTACGTTTCCTCTGTTGTTCACTACACTATTGAGGAAAGGTAAACTTCCTGGCTTGTTCACTACGCTATCGAAGAAAGATAATCTTCCTGTGCTGTCCACTAGGCAATTTTAAAAAAAATCTTCCTTGATTGTCCTCAACGCCGCTGAGGGAATTTAATCTTACTGGATTATCCACTAATCCACTAAGGAAATTTAATCTTTCAGCTTTGCCTACTAAGCCAACGTGGAGAGATATTGAATCAATATTTGATTCCTCTTGGTATGTCACTAATTGAGGAAAGACAATCTTTCTGGTTTGTCCACTATATAACTGAGGAAAGATAATCTTCCTGGCATGTCACTACATAACTGAGGAAAGACAATCTTCCTGGCATGTCACTACTCAATTGAGGAAATATAATCTTTCTGGTGTCCACTATATAACTGAGAAAATATAATCTTTCTGGCATGTCACTATATAACTGAGGAAAGACAATCTTACTAGCATGTCACTACTCAATTGAGGAAATATAATCTTCCTGGCATGTCACTACTCAATTAAGGAAATATAATCTTCCTGGCATGTCACTACTCAATTGAGGAAATATAATCTTTCTGGTTTGTCCACTACATAACTGAGGAAAGACAATCTTTCTGGTTTGTCCACTACATAACTGAGGAAAGACAATCTTTCTGGTTTGTCCACTACATAACTGAGGAAAGACAATCTTTCTGGTTTGTCCACTACATAACTGAGGAAAGACAATCTTTCTGGTTTGTCCACTACATAACTGAGGAAAGACAATCTTTCTGGTTTGTCCACTACATAACTGAGGAAAGACAATCTTTCTGGCATGTCACTACACAACTGAGGAAAGACAATCTTTCTGGTTTGTCCACTACATAACTGAGGAAAGACAATCTTTCTGGTTTGTCCACTACATAACTGAGGAAAGACAATCTTTCTGGTTTGTCCACTACATAACTGAGGAAAGACAATCTTCCTGGCATGTCACTACATAACTGAGGAAAGACAATCTTTCTGGTTTGTCCACTACATAACTGAGGAAAGACAATCTTTCTGGTTTGTCCACTACATAACTGAGGAAAGACAATCTTTCTGGTTTGTCCACTACATAACTGAGGAAAGACAATCTTTCTGGTTTGTCCACTACATAACTGAGGAAAGACAATCTTTCTGGTTTGTCCACTACATAACTGAGGAAAGACAATCTTTCTGGTTTGTCCACTACATAACTGAGGAAAGACAATCTTTCTGGTTTGTCCACTACATAACTGAGGAAAGACAATCTTTCTGGTTTGTCCACTACATAACTGAGGAAAGACAATCTTTCTGGTTTGTCCACTACATAACTGAGGAAAGGCAATCTTCCTGGCATGTCACTACATAACTGAGGAAAGACAATCTTTCTGGTTTGTCCACTACATAACTGAGGAAAGACAATCTTTCTGGTTTGTCCACTACATAACTGAGGAAAGACAATCTTTCTGGTTTGTCCACTACATAACTGAGGAAAGACAATCTTTCTGGTTTGTCCACTACATAACTGAGGAAAGACAATCTTTCTGGTTTGTCCACTACATAACTGAGGAAAGACAATCTTTCTGGTTTGTCCACTACATAACTGAGGAAAGACAATCTTTCTGGTTTGTCCACTACATAACTGAGGAAAGACAATCTTTCTGGTTTGTCCACTACATAACTGAGGAAAGATAATCTTTCTGGTTTGTCCACTACATAACTGAGGAAAGACAATCTTCCTGGCATATCACTACTCAATTGAGGAAATATAATCTTTCTGGTGTCCACTATATAACTGAGGAAAGATAATCTTTCTGGCATGTCACTACATAACTGAGAAAAGACGTATATTTTTGTTGTTATGAGAGTTCCAAATATGAGAGTTGCATTATTTACACCAGAGGTTAGTGTGATTATTAGAAAATGTATTGAATTCCGAGGTCAGGTGTGAGAGAGTGCTCTCCAGTGCAATGACGTTATTCGGTGATAATCACGTATATCTAATTATTTCTTGCACATCACAGAATGAACGGGGCTTGTAACATAAATGAAATATATTGAAGAAATGTAATGATTTTCTATTTTGTAATTTCCTCTATCATTTAAACAATGTCAACCCCGTTCTTTTTTTTTGTATCAGAAACTGAATTTTCATCAGTCAACAACAACAAACAAACAGCAACAAAAATAAATTGCTGGCATTTGTCGTTTAAATAATTCATATTTTCTATGTTATTCTAGAGACATTTTTCTGTGCTGCTTAAGTACAATTATTATTGATTTTGAGATCAGTGCAACTTTATTATGTTTATTGAGTTGTTATTATGTTTATTGAGAAGTAAAATGAGGAGCGTGGTAGCCTAGCTGGTAGTGTGCTTGCTTGTTATCATCGGGTTGCAGAGTTCCAGGCTCGAAAACCATGTCCAGACAAAAATAATCCGGGTTGTGATTTCTCGCTTGACACGACCACTCCTCCAGTCGACTCAAGTGTAAATGAGTACCTGACACATGAGTTAGGGTAGGTAAAAACAGCAAGGAAGGGAACTGGCTACCCCACCTAATAGCTGCTGCGGCTTAGTACATGAAGAGTTATCTTCATCCCCGACGGCAGATGCCATGGGACCCACCTTTAAGTAAAATGTACGTATTCTGGTGAGGTACGCTGCTTTCAACCGGGGATAGTTGTTCAAATTGAGTTCTATTAGAACTTTCTAGTCATAAAAATAGTGGAGGTGGAGGTTTTTGTACTCCAGTCACCTGGTCATCCTGAATTATTATCAGTATGTTTATTGACTTAAATACAACGTTATTATTTTAGTGAGTCTAAATACATAGTATATTATTTCCCTTGACTTTAAGCACAATTCTATTATTTCTCATGAGTATATATATAATTTTATATTGTTCCTTGACTTTAAATACACCTTTATTATTTCCTTTGATTTTACGTGCACAATTATTGTTTTCTTTAAACGTGAGACCAATTTTATTATTACTGAAGAAAATAACACATCTTTTAATTAATAGGTCGATACACTTTAAATTATAACATTGATTAAACATCATTTGAGGGTAAATGTATAACATGGAACGGATTGTGATTACATTTCTTGTGTGGTTGTAACTGTTACAGATATTCTTAGAAGGAAATACTAGAATTTATTCCAATGTATCAGGAAATTGGCAGTCAACTTTAGTAAATATTAGTTGATGGTACCTATAGTTTAGGTATACTAGTTAGAATACACAGAGGTCGTGGTGTTCGAATTACTAGAACCGCCATCTCCACTATGGTTCTCTAGTTAAAATATCTGATATACCCACTGTGAATTAACTTCCGAGGCCGACGGGAGCGTACGTCACTTCAAGAGGTACATTTTACTTACAAGAATAGTATAGTAGCTATAGATAGACATGGCCAGTGAATATAATGTGCTGTGTAATATTAATAATAAGGTTATATAATGTGTTGCGTAATGTTAATACGGTTATATAATGTGTCGTATTACTTGGCTGCGATGTTTCACCTTTTCAACCCGGCACACCCGTCTTCGACATGGTCATTTCCACTTCATATAGGATCAAAGTAATCTAGATTCCATGCTAAAGTTGGATGTGTCAGCCCTAAAGGTCATATATCTCAGTTAATGTGTAAACCATATATAATGTGTTTCTTTCTCCGGACTACATCCTGCTAAACTGCAGGAGTTTGAGATCGAACGCAGAAAAAAAAGAACTAAAACATGAATATTAAAATGTCGACATGAGGTAAACATCTCTAAACTTCCAAGATTATTTGTCACGATAGCGATGACAACGGGTTTTCAAGAGTGACATTCTCTTGTCTATTCACAAAGAAAAATTGCACAAAATGACCCACCCATATTCTTCCGTTAGCAGCGTCCCATTTTTTTTCTGTGAACAAACGTTCCTTTTCACACGTTCAGTTATGTTCCAGAAATAGATTATAAAAAGGGTTACTTCACAAACAGGTCGATAAAGATGCTCGCAAAAAGTAAAAAGAAAAGGACGCCGAGAAGAAGGTTGATAAAAATATATGTAAATGAATAATATACATTGGAAGAATTAAGCAGTTAAGGAAATAAATTAAGAAAGCAGTAGACGGGATTTAACCACGCTAGTTCAGTTGGCACATATTCGGCTTGAAACTTGAGTCGACACGTTTTTCGAATTCGATGACACCGTAGTTCTTTAAACTAAAATGCATTAGCCAAAACGTCCAACATGTATATGCTCAAATCACTATGAATATGGATGTATCGATCGACACACAACAACAACATAAACACTGCAAAGAGTAAATTGTTTTTCACTCGGACCACACACATTGAACACTATTACGTGCCATAAGACCTCAGTACTACAAGGACAATTTGAATGATTCTATAAAATGTATATATAATTTTAAAGTAGGGTAAGTAAGAAATATATTTTAGAAATAAATTTGTATCAAGTAAATCATGCACAAATAATATATTGGAACAGTCACTAAATGATGAAGGACATATCGGTTGTGAGATCGCAGCGCATGTGGGCGTCTCCGCAGTTCCATTGATGTTAGTCTATTGACCAACTGCCGAACGACCGAGTGACCAACCAGCCAACTAACAGACCGACTAGCTAGCTAGCCAGTCAACCAACAAACCAATCAGCCAGTCAGCCATCCAAACAACCAACCAACCAACAAACAAATCAACAGACCCGCTAGCTAACTGGTTGTAAAATATATATTCGAAATACAAAGTTATAGATAGATATATATATATATATTATATATAAAGTAAACAAGGAAATAAAATACAAATGTAAAAAAATAGTAAAGGACAGCAATTTGCAAGTGACGTATGCTTTCCAGAACATTGTCTTCATTGTGAACATTCTGAACGCTTTTCTGTCCTGGGCGAACAAGTCTGCATTAGCCAGGAAAGTTTTTATACACTTTTTGATATGGTTGGCCCATCGACTTCTTGGGCTTCCTTGTCTTCTTTCACCTTGCGCTCCAACATCAAGAATTAGATTTTCCGTGCCATAAAGTGTCCAAACATTGTCGCTTCCCTTTTATGATTTTTTGAGCCGTCCATAGTTTAATTTCAGTCTTTTCCAAATTTTAAGTTTTAATTTTTCTCTGTTCATGATATTCTTAAAATCGTTCTGTAACACTTGATTTCAAATGCAGTTTTTTATATTGTCTTGTTTAAAGTCCAGGTCGTATTTTGCGGCTCTGAAAACACATGATCTGAAAAGGATTATAAGGATTATTTTAGTGTTGTTAGTATTACTACTTTCACACACATTTCTCATGTGTGATAATTTCCGAGCTGCAATTACGAGTCTTCTTTTGATCTCAACAGCAGAATCTGTGGAATTATTTATATTTGTTCCCAGAAATCTCTGTACAGTACAAGTAGCCGGCATAACATATTCGAGTTATTTCCCTTGTCTATTTTGGTAAATTTCATGTTCGTCATTTAATAATTTAAATATTAATTTATTTTAGGGTTTGGGTTAAAAATATGGTTAAGATTGTTGTGTTGTACATAACTAACCTTAAGCTGAATCCAAAATAAATAAATATGTCAATTAATAAATGATGAACATGCAATTTAGAAACATAGACAAGGGAAATACTTAAACATGGTGTGTCGTCTATTTGTACTGTACCGAAATGTGTTTATACATTCCAGTTCTTTACTGTCTATTATCATTTTTGTTTTGATTTCTATTTTGATCTTCGGTTTACCTATTTGTCATGACATCTGTTTTCTGTTCGCCTAGTTATAAATTTTGGATCTAGCTGTATTTCTTTGTCACTGTGATTAGTTGTTTCAATTCATCAGGATGAGTAGTAAGTAGGATTGTATCGTCTGCAAATCTTATTTCTGAAATCTTGAACCCCCCAATGTTTAATGGATGAAACTCCTTTTCCTCGAGTTCATCTCTTACATTTATCATTGTATTTTTGCGTAAATGTTAAAAAAGGAAAGGGAGTAGAGTACGTCCCTGTCTCACTGCACATTGCACAGCGACACACTTTGATGTTGCTCCCTCTTACGAAGTTCCGCTTGTTGTTCGTGATACAGTGTTTAAATAAGATGTATTAGGTGCCTGGGGAAGCCACGTATTCCTTAAGGGACCATAGCTGGTTATGTTTAACACAACGATACCATAGTTGTTAATGTTTAAAACAATCAAATGCTTTGGTGAAGTCTGTGAAGTACATCATTTTTTGGTTATGTTCACCATGTTGAATATGTGGTCTCTTGTTTATCTTTCTTCTCGAAAACTGGCCTAAATTTCAAGAATTTCTGTTTGTAATTTGTGTTGAATGTTTTTCATTACGATCTGCAGTAGTATTTTGCTGGATTGGTTAATTAGTGCTACTTTTTTAATAATTGGTACATAGGTGAAGGTCACCTTTCTTGTGGAGGGGTATATATATATATATATTTATACACTGACGTTTTTTATTCTTTTTCCCGTATTATATCTTGCAGAACAACGAATATAATATTTAAGCCCCTGAAATCTCTGCCGTCTTTATGATTTGATGTTAATCCATCGTTTCCTAGACCTTTTTTTTTTTTTTTCAGATTTGTGATTGAATGTCTAACCACATCCATTGTGGGATCTGGTTCTTGTTTTATTTCACTAATGTTATTATTTATGGAGCAGTGGTCAAACAAATTGGCTTGTGATCAGAGGTTATGTGTTGAAAGACGAGTATCATCCCATTTTTATCTCTGGTCTCAAATGACTATCATTCGAATTACGAGTTACGTACACTGAACTATACTTAATTTTATATGGGAAATTTCCAGTAAAATGAAGCAAGTCCTCTTTACTTTCGTAAAATTAGTGAACTGGAAACTGCTGTAATACTGTGCACCACATTGTATATAGCATTTACAGATGAGATATATTCATCATGTGACATATACTTTCCAGAACGTGGTCTTCCTTATGGATTCTATGAACACTCCGCGATTCTGTGCGAGTTGACCTGCCGCAGCTAGAGACATGTTTAAATAATCTTACCCATAACCCTACCATCGTCGTCTTGGGCATCCTCTTCCGCTGTTGCCGTTAATTCTAGCTTCAGCTATTAATATTTTCATGCTGTTATGTCTTGTGATGTGATAAAATATCTCTTTACATAGATGAGATATAGAGATGAAAAACACATATAGATACATATTTTGAATGGCAAACATCAATGATTCCACGGTATTGCTTTCTTTTTCTTGATCGCTACTTGATGACTAAGCTGTTATATACGCCGTTATATAAGCTGTTATATGGAGAACTTCACCGTTCTCTGTAACTCTTCAGTGGTTTCAAATATCTTTTCTTGCAGGATTGCATCGCTGGGTCAGTATGTGTATCTCAATAGTTCATACTAGTGACAGTTGTGCAGAATATGTTCAGAGTTCATCTGTTCCACAAGTGCACACTGGTGTGGCACACAATCTTCTACATGTGTTTATTTAATATATGTATACGATGGTATTACATTAGGCTTAAGAGTGCACAACAATTGATCAAGCAATGTCATGACATACCACCCCACACGATCCTTCATCAACAATCTACATTATACTATAACGTAACGCAATCAACTACAAATTTACACAGACGAAGTCTTAAAGAAAGTTTTTTTCCCCCAAGAACAGAGACTACGCTCCAAGAATTTCTTAGCCAGGTCATTAGACCACAACAAAACAGTGGAATAAAAGAATACCGCCGTCGCATCAATCTGGCTCCGCGTATCGACCAGTCCTTCTGAAACTATCCAAGAATTCAAAATGGAGACTAAAAGCGGGAAACTAAAGCCAGATTTCAACCGGAACAAAGGGAGGTAACTTCCGTCGTTATTATTCTATACGTCGCCGGAAAATGTTTCTGTGTGAGGTCTTGACATCCAGATTTGGTTTGCTCAAGAGTTTCCGTCCTTTAACAGAAGGACAGTCACATAACAAGCAGTACATGTCTTGCATTTTGTAGTTAGACGGAATGAACTGCAAGTGTTTCTCAAGAAATAACTCCTCATCAGCTGCCCTTTGTGTCTGCCTTGTTAGAGTGGATCGAAGAATGTCACAGGGGACACAATCAAGAGAAGACTACCGCTATTTCTTTCTCAATACCCAATTGAAGTTTTGTTTTTAAAGTAACACAGGAAGTTCTAACAACTCTGAACCTATATGTATGTTGTATCGATTCCGTGTAGTGTATTGATTCTATGAATTGTATCGATTCGGTGTATTGTATATATTCTGTGTAATCTATCGATTCTGTTTTGCTGTTGCCATGGACTATTTTTATTATTTTCTTAAAGATATTAAATTCATTTCGTTTCTGTATTTTTATTTTTATTATAATATTTATATTCAGGCGAAAATCTTATGTTTTAAACATATATTGTTTTTGTTCTCATTCATTCTATTACAGCTGTTTTTATAATCTTTTTTTTAGTAGTAGTAGTAGTAGTAGTAGTAGTAGTAGTAGTTATTTGTAACACACTTTTATGTGTTGAATATAATTAATCATCGATTATTTATATAGATAAGACATATTGTATCAATTATGTATTAAACAATATTTATAATATAATAATTATTATACATTACATAGATTGTATGTATTGTATCGCAAATGCTAATTATAATTTCATACGGATGTGGACGTTTGACATTCAATGCAGACAGATAAAGAAGGATTCAGGCTTCTGAAAACAAGTGCTTCAGACATCTGTTAAATAGAGCTGTAAAATAGAACACATGACAAATATATTTGTCCAGCAGTAAAGAAATAAACGTGCAGGTAATCAAGATTCACTTTACCAGTGGTGAAACAGCGATGAATTTGATTTTATGGACATGTAACGAGACTTGACTCATTTTCTAAAATTATTTTACATGGAACAGTCAAGGGAGGAGAGGAGGTAACAGAAAATCTTGGTTTGATAACATCAAAGAATGGTCGAGGAGTTATTTTTTTACACTCCTCCAAACGACTGAGGATGGAGCTGTTCGGAGAGCATTTTGTGAAGGTGTTTCCAGGGTGGTATCCCTACGACCATTACGGGTTATGTGTCATATTATTATTATGTATTGTAACGATTCTGTGTATTATTCCACGTAAAGCTGCTATTTAATCCATTGTTCTTGTATATTGACTTACTATATGGTGCACAGTGTCATCGCTGTAGTTCACTTATTCTTTTGACAGTCTTCTTCTTCTTCTGTGTTCGTTCTCAAACTCCTGCAGATCAGCAGGATTTAGTCCGGAGAACGGAATGCGTTGTGTCATGGTTTACAGCATTGCTGCGATATCTGCGCATTTCGGCCTGACACATCCGACTTCAGTATGGCTTTGGATCACTGACCCTATATGGGATGGGACAGCCAACTCATCCCATAACCTCCTTAGTCGCCTCTTACGACATGCGTGGAAGGTAAAAAGTGTTGCTATTCGTTGCTGCCCTTTCGGGCCCCGACAACACACGGGCGTTTTGACAGTAAATAAGACTTTCTTCATTGACTTGTGTTTTGCCATAACAACAGCGGTTATAAGAAAAGTGCAACACGAAGACTGCATAAAGTATAGCTCAGAGTACGTAGCTCCGTAGATCGAACGATAATGCTTTGATAGCAGAGATACAAACTAAGACGTAACTCGAGTTTGAATAGATATTCCCGTGTCACAAGGCAAATTGCTTGCCCACTGTACCACGAAGATACCAACACTGTTTTAAAACATAATGTCTAATGATGCTATATTAAAAGTTGTACCGAGGAAATTTCCCCTCCTCCTCCCATACGAGGTTTTAGCCTATGTGCTATTGAGGCCCAAAGGAAAATTTAAAAGGAGCTACGGTATACGGGAGTTTATAGGGATCTAAATTATGACAAGAATTTATAAAGATATAAATTATGCCTGGAGTTTACATGGAGCTAAGCTATGACGGGAGTTATAGGGAGCTAATCTATGACGGAAATTTATATGGAGCTGAGCAGGGACGGCCCTAACAATTGAGGGGCCAAATGCGAAACGGATTGCGCGGGGCCCAGTCTGGGTAGGAAAGAGGTTAATAAAATAAATTCTAATATGAATTTATAGGCCTATGAAGTGCGGGGCCCACTGCGGCCGCATAGGTTGCAATGGCATAAGACCGGCCCTGGAGCTGAGCTATGAAGGGAGTTTATATGGAAGTAGAACATGTTAGAGCTTGAAGAAACACTGACAGGTCGACAGACAGACAGATAGACGTACAGACAGATGGGCAGGCAGACGTACATATAGATGAGGAGGAAGACAGACAGAAGGACAGAGGATCATGCAGAAAAGTAGACAGGGAGACAGAGGATAGACAGGGAAACAGAAGATCAGACAGGGGTACAGATGATCAGTCAGGGAGACAGATGATCAGATAGGGAGACAGATGATCAGACAGGGAGACAGAGGGTCATACAAGGAGACAGAGGATCAGGCAGGGAGACAGATGCTAGGGCAGGGATACAGATGATCAGACAGGGAGACAGAGGATCAGACAGGGAGACAGAGGATCAGGCAGGGAGACAGATGCTAGGACAGGGATACAGATGATCAGACAGGGAGACAGATGATCAGACAGGGATACAGATGATCAGACAGGGAGACAGATGCTAGGACAGGGATACAGATGATCAGACAGGGAGACAGATGATCAGACAGGGATACAGATGATCAGACAGGGAGACAGAGGATCAGGCAGGGAGACAGATGCTTGGACAGGGAGCCAGATGATCAGACAGGGATACAGATGATCAGACAGGGAGACAGAGGATCAGGCAGGGAGACAGTTGATCAGACAGGGAGACAGAGGATCAGACAGGGAGACAGAGGATCAGGCAGGGAGACAGAGGATCAGGCAGGGAGACAGAGGATTAGACAAGGAGACATAGTATCATGCTGGCAAGTAGACATGGAGACAGAGCGGCAGACAGACCGACACAGAGACATAGGGGCAGGCAGACATTGAGGAAGACAGAGAGAAAGGCAGATAGACTGGGATACAGAGGGTTAGGTAAGCAGACAGAGAGGCATGCAGTCAACCAGTAAGTCAGGATGACAGACACACAGATAAATAGATATATACGTTCATACGGAAATATACTTCTTAGAAAAAGTTTAAGACAATATAATATATAGAGGGACAATAATATTTCAGAATGCAATTGGGGGTATACAGTTAAAGGAGTTCAAAGGAGTTCATTAAAACGGTAAACCTTATGGGATTTGAATATAACGAGAATTTATAAAGGGAAAACAATATACTGATAGCTAATAGTAGGAAATATGATATATTGGGAGTTTCATGGTGAGGGGTAACATATCGTGAGGCTTTATACACAAAAAATGTCTTTTTTTATGGCCCATGCCGTGAAGGGTTGGTTGTCGTATCTTTCTACATCCTTCTATCTCGAGTGTTGTCAATCGTTTCTTCTTATGGTACATGGTGCGTGGCATTGATTGTCACGTCTTTCCACATCATTCTATTACGAGTGCTGTCAATCATTTCTTATTAGACCCATGTCGTGTGACGTTGGTTATCATGTCTTTCCATCCACATTCTTCTATTTGGTTTGCTGTCAATCATTTCTTCATATGGTGCATGTCGTGTGGTGTTTGTTATCATGCCTTTCCTCATCCTTCTATTTTGTGCATTTTTTCATTTGGTTAGCCGTGTGACGTTTGTTATCATCTATTTCCACAGTCTTCTATTTCGTGTGCTGTCAATCATTTCCGATACCAATATTCTCCAATGCCACATTACCTAGTTATCAAGCATTATTTTTCTTGGTCTGTCCCACCGCACTTGCTCTTCAACTTGCCTGTTGTTATAATATGTTACATCTTTCCTCTTCGCATGAAGTATCAAAATACAAATGTGTACTGTTTGTTTTAATGATGCGGGTAAGCAGCTCTATTTTTGAATTAACTTCTCTCCAGAATGAAATCCTTTTTTTATTGGGTCTCTTCAACGTGTTCTAAACATTCTTCTATTCTTCTTCTTCTTCTTTCGTTCACTTGAAACATGTCTATATCTGTAATTCTGTCTCCTTAATAAAACTCACTGTCTTTTGTAGTTCATACAGTGTCCCATAGAGCTTTGATTCCAGTGTTGTTTCCTCTGGCCAATATGTCTGCCTCAGCGTTTCATGCTCAGAACACTCTTGTAGTATATGTTTGGCACTCTGTGCTGCCTGTCCACATGTACACATGGCTGTGTTGCCAATCTTGAACTTTGTATACATGTGACTGCGGAGTCGGTTGTGTCCTGTTCTGAGACGTAGAATTATAACTTGTTCTGGTCTGTTCATAATATGATAGTCATCTTGTGTTGGTGTTTGTGGCTTTCTTATTGACTTGATCATCTGTTTTTTCTGATGGTAGGTGATTGGTATATCTGGTTGATCTTCGGCAGCACCTTCCTTAGCCAGTTGGTCTGCTTTTTCATTTCCTGGTATTCCACAGTGAGAGGGTATCCACTGCATGGTTACCCTATACTGGTAAGACCATTCGCTAAGTAGTTTTTTCAAGTCTGTTAGTTTTTCAGACTGGAGAGCTTGAAGCACTGACCTTGCATCTGTCAGGAATACCACAGGCTGTAGGTCAGAGTTGGAGTTCAGCAGTTTTTTAGCTGCCACACTAATTGCCTGGATTTCTGCATCATAATTATTGCAGAATTTTCCTGTCGGTGTTCTGATTGTATCTCTAGGCTTGTGTGGATATTCTATATATACACCTGCACCTCCATTCCTCACGGCATTCTGTGCTGACCCATCTGTGTATACTCTGACCCATATATCTTGTGGATATTCCTCATCCAGGAAACTGAGGGTGACTGTCCTTCGCTGCACACTGTTCTGTTCGTCCACGCTTAGTATTCCTTTCACATGGGTCTGAATATATATTGGCATTCCATGTCTTTCACTCCACGGGGTTTGTTCTGGTACAGGCCTTAAGGGGCTGTCAACTTCAGGTAGGTCTGTAAGTTGTCTGCGGAGTCGTTTAGCTTGATGGATAAAGCTGCTTCTTTTCAGTCGTCCCATTGCTAGATTTTGGAATCTTTCCTTCATTGGATGACTTGGCACATTCTTCTATAAAACCACATCTCTGCTGCGCCGATGTAATTGTATATAAAAACTAGAATAGTGTTATTAAATATTCGATTCGCATGCCACAAAATAGTTAACAAAACAATCCGATACATTTATTTTAAAATGCAAATATTGAATTTACCATATATCATAATCACTTCCTGTTCATACGAAGAAAGAACGTATTAACTGACAAAAAATAACAAAGCCAGATTGATAATTGGTTTTTGGTATTGGTTTATAATTGAAAGAAGATCTTAACGTCTTGGCAGACACACAGACCATCAATATTCGACATAGCACGCAAACAGTTAAGCGGACTTTTATTCAAATTGTCTACATTTTTGGAACAGACAATTGGAAAATAAAAGAAGGCTTAAAGTTAAGAAACAAAATTGCTTATGGATGAGATGATAAAAAACAAGCAAGAAGTAGTGCACATGTTAAATAGGCGCTGTTTTGTATAATAATGCTGAGAACATCAATTTTCGTGTTTTCCGAGTAAAATTAAACCAAAATAGTAACGTATTTTTGCAATTAGTGAATTCTTGGAGATAACAACGTTGTCGGTAAACCTGAATCCATCGGAGCGGAGATAGACTCTAGTCCATCACGTAAATGTCATCCTATGGAATGTAGTGGTCAAGTGTGGAAGAAGAAGAGGAGGTAGAAACAAACTATAAATTGATAATATCAAAGACAGGACAAAATTATGTTTGATTAAACTCAAATGAAATATTAAGAACAGAGAGACTGAGATGTTTGTGTTGATGCTTTTAAAGTATCACTACGACTCTAAACGGTTACTAGTGTGATGATGATGAAATATAAGACAGCGAGCTTATAAATCTAACGGATGTCAGACAGAAATAACTCTTAAAGTACTGTTACGAGACGCATCTTTCTAAAACCAAGTTGTTTGGAAGCTTGTAGGAAATATCTAGCAAAAGTTGTGGGGACCAACTTCACCGGTCTGTGTAGACAGACTGTATAGTAACTGTTTGCATACAAATAAAACAATATATGACAGTTGCGTTTTGGAACTCATGGTCTAGACCACAGACAATTGAATGAAACAGTTGGTCTAGATCGCCAAGTGCAGTAGCTCTCTATAGTAAGAGTAGTAAGCTGGGGAATTGTACGGTTCGTTTAATGAATACAACTTCGCGACTTTAGGAAACACATTAACATGATGTCAGCCATAGTGTCATAACGGGGTGCCAGCTATAGTGTCATTACGGAGTGTGAGCTATAGTGCTATTACTAGGTGTCAGTTATAGTGTCATTACATGCTGTCAGCCATAGTATCATCACATGATGTCAGCCATAGTGTCATTACATGATGTCAGCCATGTTGTCATTACATGATGTCAGTCATAGTGTTATTACAGGATGTCAGTCATAGTGTCACCGTAGGATGTCAGCTATAATGCCATTACAGGATGTCAGCCATAGTGTAATTACATGATATCAACCATAGTGTCACCGTATGATGTCAGCCATAGTGTCATTACAGGATGTCAGCTATAGTGTCATTACAGGATGTCAGCCATAGTGTCACTATAAAAAATAAATATAAAGTAACCCATAGCATTTATTAATGCCGTAGGGGTGTGAGATGTTTTCGATCTTACATTTTATAGGCTCTGCAAATGAGGGCAGTAGCCATCTCCTCTCCCTCGCAGTCTTTACTTCCCGGTTTAATCCGGTACCCATCTAAGGCTGGGTCGACCCGGGAGCTTTGCCATCTGAAAAACATTACCATCTCAACTGGGGAATGAACCCAGGACCACTCATATGCGAAGCCAGAGCGCTATCCACTGCGCTAACGCAGCTCCCGTGTCACTATATGATGTCAGCAATAGAATACAATAGAATAGGAGTGTCATTAAGAGATCGAATTAAAAACAATAACATCAGACAGACAGCCAAAACAATACCAGTACTGGAACACATCAAAAGACAACATCTCAAGCGGTTTTCACACGCCTCCAGATTGCCAATACATAGCATGCCACAAATGGTCATGGCACATAGACATAACGGCTATAAAGCCAGAGGCAGACCATGCAAAAGATGGTTCACAGACATCAAAGAAACCACAGGAACAAGCTTACAAACAGCACACAAGAAGGCCATGTCCATTGAACTCATCCACCCCTATGCCGCAAGGCAAACAATGGTCACAGCGTATAGACAGCAATAGTGTCATTACAGGATGTCAGTCATAGTATCACTACATTATGTCAGCCATAGTGTACATTTTTATACATTTGGGACAAAGAAAAATAGTAGCCTCGACCGAAGTCGTAGTGTAAGTTCTTGATTCTTGATTAGAAACTGGCCTCACAGCACTAGTTATTCCCATAAGTGCTCCTCTCTCTCTGTCTCAACAGCCGTCGGACTCGATGGTGTTTCAGGTCTAATTGCGCCAAAACAGACGTCGACATCAGGGTAGAACTCTAGTCCTTGCGACAAGTTTATTTATTGCTCCGCCGACCCACGCCGTGCTCGTTCTAGTTCAAGCACACCGTCGGCCTGTCGGAAACAACGTGGTAACTGTTATCGAAGGCTACGAGTACGGAAATGTATAGATAAGGTGCCATGAAGCTTATATAAAAAGATAACGTCAATGTAAAGGCATGTCATCCGTAGTGTAAGTTTCTACATACAAGTGTCGTAGTGCAATTTTCCATATACAAGTATCCTAGTGCAAGTTTCCATATACAAGTGTCGTAGTGCAAGTTTCCACATACAAGTGTCGTAGTGCAAGTTTCCACATACAAGTGTCGTAGTGCAAGTTTCCACATACACGTATCGTAGTGCAAGTTTCCACATACAAGTATCGTAGTGCAAGTTTCCACATACAAGTGTCGTAGTGCAAGTTTCCACATACACGTATCGTAGTGCAAGTTTCGCCATACACGTATCGTAGTGCAAGTTTCCATATACAAGTGTCGTAGGGCAAGTTTCCACATACAAGTGTCGTAGTGCAAGTTTCCACATACAAGTGTCGTAGTGCAAGTTTCCACATACAAGTGTCGTAGTGCAAGTTTCCACATACACGTGTCGTAGTGCAAGTTTCCCCATACACGTATCGTAGTGCAAGTTTCCATATACAAGTGTCGTAGTGCAAGTTTCCACATACAAGTATCGTAGTGCAAGTTTCCACATACAAGTATCGTAGTGCAAGTTTCCACATACAAGTGTCGTTGGCAAGAACGAATAATATAATAAAGAATCATTGAAGATTTATTCATCAATAAAAAATCATGCATCAAACGGGATTCATATAAAAGATGTGATTTTAATCAAGACTTCCAACGTGTATATCCTCAAGTTACTATAAACATGAACCCGTTCGTTGACACACGAACAACAACAACACACGCTGCGCAGCTGTGCTGATATCGGATGTATCAGGCTAAAAATGTGCAGAAATTGCAGTAACGCTGTACACCATGATAAAACGGAGTGTGTTCTCTCACTTACATCATAAAGTAAAGAAATTTGAGAGCATTGAATAGAAATTAGAAGCATCTTTGCAACATGCGGCAAAGGATCTTCTAATTGCACGACATCAGTTCACAAATTCTCATCTCATACATGAGAAACGTTTTGGTCTATGGATGATATTGATATTACTATTTCACATTCATGCTTGGATCAAAAAGGTAGCAGTATTTATATACGCAAGAATGTCAAATGAGTGGCACTGGTTGTGCCTATGTTCATGCAAAATTCCTTTCACTTTGGTGTTATAACAAGATCGTGGTTGTCGCTTTGTTCCAAAATTAGATCTGATTTTATAATCGTTTATCTGGTAGTTATTCATTCCCCAAATTTATCGACACTATTTGATGTATAAAGGAATTAATCAAGTTCCATGTCGAGTGGCAAGCGATAATGTTTTTCCACAGCTCTTTGTCTCTTGTACTGTTAGATTCGGTTGCGCCCGTGTGTTGCCGGGCCCGAAAGGAGAGCAAAGAATAGCAACACTGTTTACCTACCAGGCATGTCGTAAAATACGACTAAGTAGGTTATGGGATGGAGTTGGCTGTCCCATTCCATATAGGGTCAGTGACCCAAAGCCATGATGAAGTCGGATGTGTCAGGCCGAAAGGCGCAGATATCGCAGCAATGCTATAAACCATGACACAACGCATTCCGTTCTCCGGACTACGTCCTGCTAATCTGCAGGCATTTGAGAACGAACGCAGAAGAAGAAGAAGAAGATTCGGTTGGTGACATTCTCTTCTGACACAGTACTACCCACCCACAGTTCAACCCACCCACTAACTTCTCTCTTTGCCTTCCCCTGCCTCTTCTCTCCTTAATCATTCTGGTGATTACTAAATGTTCAGGTTGTGCTATTCTCATCACATGCCCTAAAACTCTTGTCTGCTTCTAAATTGTGCTAAAATTTTGTCTTTTTAGTCCAGCATCAATGAGGACTTCTACATTAGTCTTCTTGTCTGTCTATGTTATTTTTTATCATTCTTTTCAAAACCACATCTCAGTTGCCACCAGACTTTTTCTTTCCGTCCATGCTTTACGTCCATAAATAAGAATTAGTTCGATTAACCATATGATGTACTTAGTTAATATATTTTTGCAGGATGTGTCTTTTTTTTCTGATTACATTGTGCATATTGTTTCTAGAGAGTATTAAGTGATGCCATAAAATGTCCTTATTTTACCGGGGCTCAAAATTAGAGCACAATAATTTAAGGACGATCTGACCTGCCATGAATATCGTAAAATACGATTAAGAAGGTTTCGTGGGTATTGTTGACTGTCATATCTCATAGACTGGTAATCTACAAATCTTGCTGAAGTTGAATGTGTGGACAGAAAGACATATCTATCATATCTAAGCTTGTTGTTGTTTGTTTGACATCTTGCAAAACAGTGGTTCTACCAGATGTTTAGCAGGAAGTAGTCCAGAGAGTGGAGATGGTTTGTATCGCCGTAATATTTGCGAAAATAGTCCAACACACCAGACTTCTGCGGGCATCTAAGATGCATACTACACGCAACGTGTTCCGATATCCGGGTTACACCTTGCACATTTGCAGGAGTTTGAGAACAAGTAGGAAAAGAAGTGGTACCAAATATGTACGATTTATCAATGCTGCTCTGTTCTTTTTTTTGCTTAAAAGAAAATAAAAGCCTCTTACCGCTCTTTCATCCCAAGATAAATTTTATATCGGTTATATCAGGCCGTGTTGGCTATTATCTTATTGTGATTTTATGGTGCGATATATATAACAATTATCGCTATAGGACTCCCTGTCTGTTAGTAGTTTTCTCTAGTGAGCCTTCTTCTAATCAATTGCTGCTGTTGTGTCTGGTTAAGAGTACACGTCTGGAGACAAGAAGAAATCTGGAGAAGAGCAACCGTTTGGAGAAGAGTATAAGTCCTGACAATGCCTGGTATGTTTTGACCTGTGAGGGGTGAAAGAGCTGATAGTCCTAAGAGTGACTAAAGGAAGTCATCTTGTTTAGCCGCTCATTTGATCCTCTTTATGTTATCATTCTCAAAAGCTTGCAGCTTAGCAGGATCCAGTCCAGAGAACGGAATGTGTTGTGCCATGATTAACTACATAGATGTGATATACGTGAGTTTCGGTCTAACATATCCGACTTCAGAATAGTATCTGGGTAATTTTGATCCTCTATGGGATTGTACAGCTAACTCCACCCTCAAAATATCTCGTCAGTAGCTTCATACGTCATGCATAACAACGTTGCATAACAACGGGCGAGCTGCTCCGTTCTGGATGCTCCGTTCTGGTTGGTCCGTTATTTTACAAAAACATCGAAACGGACCTTAATCAACAATATAAGAAAAAGGCAATCTTCTTTTTTTGGCCACTTCATGAGACAGGCAGGTTTAGAGAACATAATCACAACAGGCAAGATTGAAGGCACCAGAGACAGAGGGCGACAACGTGAGAAAATATTAGACAGTTTGACAACCTGGCACGGCAAAGAAACAACAACGACTTTGATACATAATACTGTGGACAGAGAGCTGTGGAGAGCCATGACCGCCTACGCCACCCGGCATGGCACCTGATGATGATGATCTAAATGCAGTAGAATCCCTCTATAATGCATTTTAAAAATATATCTTCACGCCTCAACACTTTTCAGAATTCTCATTTATAGTTATCCTTTATTGTTAATACTGTATTTAGCAATTTTCTGTTATTACATACATATTAACATACATATACGCATTAGCATAAACAATGCAGGAGACTGCGCAGTCGAGATTAGGTGACGAGCCGCAATAGCGATGTCCAAATTAAAACAACTGAAAAAATACTTTTGCGCGGTGCAAACACGGGAAGGGAAAACATGGTAATATTTATTACATACACGTGTGTTCTCAGTGACGATCTACGGTTGCGGTCGCGAATCATGGACAATAAATAATAGTACAGCCAAAAGAATAGAGGCTTTCGAAATGAAGTGTTATACAAGAGGCATGAGAGTACCATGGGCAGCAAGGAAGACCAACCACGACGTGCTAAGAAATATCAACGTTCAAGAAGGCTGACTTTTAAACACCATATTAAGATGGAAGTTATGTTTTTTCAGCCATATGAAGAGACACGATGGCACGGAAAGAGTGTTGTTGGAAGGGTCGTTAGAAGGCAGAAGAGATAAAAGTCGACCAACAGATACTCGCTGGACAAGAGATACTCAGGAATGCATCCACATGCCGCTAGAGGAGGCGGAACAACTTGCCAGAGACCGCGTGAATTTCATGAGTTTTATAAGTAAGACTTCGTTCTGGAAGGAATACTCCACATTACAACAATATACATATTTTGTCGGACCGGACCAAATTGTTATAATGGTATTTGACTATATGAAAAAGCAGGCACAAAAAAGCAACACAATTGTTGGATATAACATAGTATTCACAACATAAATATTGTACAAATAATTATTCTAAATCTCATTAATTCGCAAAACATAAACAGAGTTCAATATTGAACTCGATATCTCAAGCTACTTGATATTGATTTAATTATCGATACAGGACAAGAACCACTAGAATGGGGGCTGTGTGCTGAAACTTTATGCTCAAGCAAACATATTGATTCGAACATTTGAAGACAAGCTATATTATTCAAAATCATGTTTTGTGTATCGAAGCATCAGACGCGAGATAGAAAGACATCGATAGTCGATATCTAGCACCATGCAAGACCTTCTCTAAAATATGCCTTGCGCGATGATTTCACAGTGTCACTTCTCTTGGCTAATGCGAGGCACTGGTTACTTCTGGTCTCTCTGATCAATGGAAATTCCCTGTCGGGGTCTGGTTCGTGATCTCTCTTAGTAACAGGACTGCACACTGTGTGTCACTGCGAAACGCGACTCCGAGATTTCTATAACATTAAGTTTCATCAACTAGATCGTACTGAAAGTGACATTTACGGACGATAGTTTATCTATGTTATATTAGGACGCTGGTTCGTGGCTCTCGACCAATACTGAGGACTGTCGCACTGTGACCATTGAAATATTGATAATTTCCGATTACGTTGTAATCACGAGATTCCAGTTCTCAGACTAGGAGAAAATAATTTTGAATGCCTAATAATTAGTATGGTGAATGTTCCATAGTAGAACATCCACTAATAGAGATTGGATGTTCCGCCTTCGTCACCTACCAATGGTTCCTAATTCGATTATTTTCAGGGTTCTATTCTATTCTATTCTATTCTATTCTATTCTATTCTATTCTATTCTATTCTATTCTATTCTATTCTATTCTATTCTATCTTGTATTTTGTATCCATCCATCCATCCATCCATCCATATATCCGCCCATCCAACCATCCTTCCATTCACTCTTCCATCCATCCCTCCATCCACGAATCCATCCATCCATTCAGTCATTAATCATCCATCCATATATCCGCCATCCACCCACCCACCCACCCATCCATCCATCTATCCATCTATCTATCTCTCTTTATACCTACCTATCCACCTAATACATCTATCTAACTATGGTTTCTTTCTCTGCTGTAAGTCGTCGAAGGATTCAATGACCATTGACGTTCAGGCTATGGTATGTTTAGTTGCTAGATATACAGTAAAACTGTGACGACTCAGAATGTTTATAACTTCTTCGATCCTCCTTTTTCTTCGTCTTCCTCTGTATCTTGTTGCTGCCATTTTCATGTTGTATTGCTGGATAAAAAGGGCTCATTTTCATTAAATGGACAATATATTTGGCCACAGACGTTGTTCAAATAGTTCTTGTAATCTCTTCATTTTTCACATAATCGCTTCTTGTTCAGTTTGTCTCTTGTCTTAGACATCTCATTTCACACGTAGTACGCGTTCTCTCTTGTTCTTTTGATAGTGTCCATCTCTGACATTGAAAACATAATATTGGCATGAAGATTGGATGTATGATTTGTTTTGTGGTTATCATCGTGATAGATTCACGGCTCTTGATGTTATACATATGTATTAATCGATATTTCATTTATCCTGGTATAAATAATCTTACATTGTGTGGTATTTGCTTTGTCAGCTTTCTTTGTTGTAGCTTGATTATAACCTCGAGTTGATGGGACCCTAAAGGGGAGCAAAGAACTACACTGCGTTGCCGTCTATGTCGTAAGAAACGACTACGGTTGTATGAACATGTAGGCTACCACAGGAAGTGTCTGAGCCGGCTGTAACACCACGAAAAATAAACATGTGGAAGACTGAGGGACTTGTCTGAATAAGGCACATCACATTTCTAAGAGTCTACAAATGAATGTAACATTTTAAGGCATTGGGACCTGTTCGAATACTCCAAATCAATCCAACACGTGTATACGTGACAATGGAGACGTAAAAATAACGTAGGTCACATAGGTAGAGACCTATCTGTCACAACAATCAGGAGCCTTTGAAGCTTCCTACTCTACTCATGCACGTACATGATGGATCGTCATGTATCAACAAATTGAAGTTCCCTACTCCACTCATACAATTACAGCCTGACACGTTCGGCTTCGCATGTATCATAGCATTAAACTTTCATTCGCTGTGAATTAAGTTTTGTTGGCCTTCATTCTTCAAGTTTCACCTAATCTCTCTTATAGCAGGACACTTGTCCTACATGATTTCCAGCAGGAAGTAGTCTAGAGAACGGAAATACTTTGTGGTGCCGTGTTATTAGCACCAATGACCTGACACATCCGACTTCAGTGTAGATGAATATTTGCAGTACTCTTGCACCTATTAAAAAAGTGGTGGTCTCCTGCACCGATGAAAAATGTGTTGTACTCTTGAACCAATGAACATTTTGAACGATGCTCGTCCTTGATTAATGTCGCTATTTTGGCGGTCATCTTTCAACTATCATTATGGCGTCACACTATTTATCTACACCACAATGACACTTGTAGGACACCATTTTTTAGACATCGTTTTCAACATTAGTAACAGTTTAAAAGAGATTGTAATTAGTTATTCTGATTTCTTTCCCGCAGTTTAAATTTTTCATTTGAAGCATTCACAGAAAAGTTAACATAAGTTAGAGAAAAAGAGTACAATGTTATTATTCGCAAGTGAAGCGTGGAATAGGGTACTGAAATTTTGCATATCACTGGAAATGCACATAATAACACACTAGAAACACACATAATAGTTTACTGGAATCACACAATAACAAACACATATTCTTCTCTTGTATGTTTCCAATGATTAGAACAACTTTATTGCACTGTTCTATGTTTTGCCTGTTGGATTATAGTTTTCCTGCAGTGAGTACATATTAAAAAAAAAATTTAGATTGAGAACGGACCACGACAGACTAGAGCAATACACGTACAGACAGTGTGGAGTTTGAAGCAGCGATGTGTGCCTCTAAGGCAGAGAACACAGAACATACCACACCACATGAAGAAAACTATGGACATCTAAAACAGACCTGACGGAATAGCTCTACTGCCTTATTTCTGGGTTCGTACCACACTGTAATTAATTGATGAAATCCATGTGAGCGTCTTAATTCGGTCGGGAAACCAGAAAGAAGAAGATTAATATGAAATACATATTTCCAGAAAGTAGTCTTCATTGTGAAGACTTTGAATTATTAGCGATTCTGCACGAGCTGACCTGCAGCTGACCCACTGTAATGTCTCTTTTCCATGGTTTTTTTTCCTGATCTTTTCCTGCTACGGTCAACCATATCTTCTATTACTAGTTTGTCCATTCCATTATGTTTTTTGCCATGACTACAGACTTCAGCTTTCATGTTACCTTATTCTTTAGAATCAAACCCTCTTCAACATCTAATTTTTCTTATCCCTTCTTGATTATGATTCGTCTTGTCGGTGCCCATGTCATTTCTTAATATATTTTCGCAGAATCTCATTTATGAGAAAGATATTTCCTTGAAAAGGCGTAGAGCATTGGATTAATTGTACTTGAATTACCCCATATATACGTCGTCCCTGTCAAGAAAGCGGCTCGCCACCTTCCTAGTGTACAACTAAGAGCACGCAACGCTTTAGCTTCAAGCGATAATCCTCAGGGATCTTCAATAAATCTATTTTAGAAACAAGACGTCGCAACATGATTTGAACTTACGACCTCTCGAGTACAAAGTGAAAGGCATAACAACTACGCAAGTGCGATCTCTAAACATATTCTCTTTGCCACTACAAGCGTCCATGTGTCAGATTTATAAAGTTATATTGCTACTTACTTTCTCTAATTATATTTAATATTAATCAACATTATGAAGTTAAATCAATATTATAAAGTGAAATCAATATTAGAAAAGGAAATCAGGAAATGAATGTGAAATCAAGTTTAGAAAGTGAGTTCAAGCTTAGATGAATATACGATTAGAAAGTGAGTTCTAGACTAGATAGTAAATTTAAGATTATCAAGTGAATTGTTGATTACAAAGTCAATACAGAATTGAAATGTGAATTCAAGATTTGAAAGTGAAATCAAGATAAGAAACGGAGTTCTAGATTAGGAAATGAATGCAAGATTAGAAAGCTAATTACAGATCATAATCATCAGGTGAAACATTCTTTCCAGAACGTAGTCTTTCCTATGGATCTCTTGAATTCTCCGCGGTCTTTAGCAAGTTGTCCTGCATCTTCTAGTGACGTGCGCAGGCATTCCTGAATGTCTTTTGCCCAACGACGTCTTGGGCGGCCTTTGTCCCTATTGCCTTCTATCATCACTTCCAGTAACACTCTAGCTATGCTGACCAGTCTCTTAATATGACCGAAATAAACTAGCTTTTTCTTTAATATGGTGTTCAGAAATCAGCATTCCTAGACGTTACTTGTTAATAACACCTCCTGGTTTGTTTTCCTTGCTGTCCAAGGTATTCCCAAAACTCTCCTATATCACTTTAATTCATATGATTTTATTCTCTTGGCTACTGTTTTATTTAGTATCCATGCTTCACATCCATATGTCGCCACATGAAATACACATGTTCGTAGTAAACACAATTTGGTTCTTATATTAGTACCCGTCCATAGTTTCTTTAGCTGTTTTAATTTTTTCCAAAGTCATTG
Organism: Meghimatium bilineatum; assembly: GCA_034231615.1. Classification (NCBI taxonomy): domain Eukaryota; kingdom Metazoa; phylum Mollusca; class Gastropoda; order Stylommatophora; family Philomycidae; genus Meghimatium; species Meghimatium bilineatum. The sequence continues at coordinate 42,919,686 of CM067304.1, forward strand.
CTGTTCTTCTCTTGACCATGTTACAGAAAGGGAAGTGAATTCAAGAATAAAAAGAGAAACAACGATTCCAAATAAAAATCAAGGGTTTAAAGAAAGACGAGGTGCACGTGTGTGTGTATGTCTGTGTGAAAACGAATGTATGTGTATCTGTATGTGAGAACGAATATGTGTGTGTTTGTATATGTGAACGAGTGTAATTACGAGTGATATCAAGCTATGACATCGAACTATTTAAACAGACTACAGCAAGCATTTACTTGTTCGATTCGTGTCTTCGACAGTGCCAGTTCTAGCTTCCGTCCAATAACCAGGAGACATCATTAAAATTCTTTGAAACTGAAAGTTGCTTTTCCTTCTTCCAGATTTGGCATCCTGATAATTTCATTTCTAGTGCTAGTTTTCAAGACACAAATATTTTCATGGGTTGTCCTGGGAGCTGAAAGAATTGGAGGGATATGACGGGAGGTATTTGTTGATGTTACATTTTTTTATATATTCCTAACATCCAAATTCGAACGGTACACAAAACTGAGTGATATAGATAGAAAGAGTTAGAGAGAGAGAGAAACAAAGAGAGAGAGAGAGAGAGAGAAACAAAGAAAGAGAGAGACACACACACACAAAATGAATGAGACATACAATGCAGATGTTAAATTTCCCCTAAGACCTCACTTTTTATCTATAATTAGTAAAAACCTTACAAAGAGATATAAAGAGTAAGCGTACCGGCAGGGAGAGAGTGTAGGAAAAGTAGGTGTGAGAGGAGGAAGTAGAACAAGACACAGAACTGAGGCTAAATTGATTACATATCCTATACAGGATCAGCCCAATATTTTTTGACCGTAGTGATTTTCTTGGCAGTATTTACGTTCAGTAGTTTGCAAATGCTGTCTGTACGGTTCGCATACACAACTGCCTGAGTCTGGTTTCGAACTCGGTACCTTGGCCGTCACAGACGCAACCTGTACCACTCCGCCACAGTGCTGGGCGAACTGATGCTAGCCACAAATAATCTATATTATTTATATCCAAAATGTCAAGGATATTTATATAATCCAACATCCATTTCCATCAAATTTGATATCACATTGTTGTCATCTAATTTCCAAGTTTGTCATAGACAAACATAGATCACTGTATCCGTACAATTCAACTGTCAAATATTAGATTTATATGTCTCGAGAAAATTATTTGCAATATTTTTCTGGCTGCCAGGATGTTTTCTGAAGAAAAATGTTTGTTGCATCGTCTCTCAGAATGTGGCTGCAATATTTTCTGTCTAGGAGTCTCCGACGATCACTGGAAGCGATTACAGGCTTCAGGACTAACTAGGGAATTTTTTAGTGAATCTAAGATTATAGGACTACATGATTACAGTTGACTACAGTAGATTTCAGGACTAACTAAGGAATGATTTAGTAAATTTAAGATTATAGGACTACAGAGCTATGGTACACGACAATAGACGAAAGAGGCTTCAGGACAAACTATGGGGTTATTTAGTGAATTTAAGATTATAGGACTTCAGGGCTACGGTACACGACAATAGACGACAGAGGCTTCAGGACAAACTAGTGAGTTATTTAGTGAAAATTAAGATTATAGGACTACAGGGCTACGGTATACGACAATAGACGACAGAGGCTTCAGGACAAACTAGTGAGTTATTTAGTGAATTTAAGATTATAGGACTACAGGGCTACGGTATACGACAATAGACGGCAGAGGCTTCAGGACAAACTAGTGAGTTATTTAGTGAATTTAATATTATAGGACTACATGCCAACAGTCGACTATAGTAGATTACATGATTATAGGACTACAGTATACATGATTACGTGACTACAGTAGACTACTGTACTACAAGAACGTGTGATTATGTACTGAGAAGAAACATTTCTAAATGCGTTGTGGCAGGACTAACTAAGTAGTTATCAGTTGTACGTTTACGAAATCTATGAACTAAGTGTGGGAAAGGAAGGATGGAAGGGATGGGAGGTGCACTCGCCCTTCAAGGTATTATTTGTCTAATGTCACGGATCTCAATTTATAAGTATATGCTTAGGGTCAGACTTGGCAGGTCCAAGGACCCTAGGCTACTAATGGAGTCCTTTAAATAAAATGTACACTCTTTTTGGTAATTTAGCAAAATATGTCTTGTGTTCTCACAATGTATGCCATTTCTTGTGTTCTCACAATGTATGCCATTTCTTGTGTTCTCACAATGTATGCCATTTCGTTCTCCAGCCAGGGCTCCCTACGAGATTGAGGCCCATAGACTGCTGCCTAGTTTGACTAAGTCTTGGATGTTACAGTATATGACCTTCTGTCTAATGGGAAATCAAGACTTCCTAATTCGTAAAACCGATTTTTTTTTTGGTCACTATGGTTCTCTCTCATATCGCGTGCCTACCTCTTCTGATTATTTTCCTTGACTCTTTTACAGAAAACTGAAATGTACTTAACGTAAACTCATTAACCTAAACCCAGTCTGTTCTCACCCACACAACTATCCAAGTCTTAATCCATCAATTAAGTGCCATGCCGAGTGACGTAGGAGAGCATGCTTTTCACAGTTTTCTGTCTCTTGCAGTTGACGGTAATTGAGCCAGGTCCGTTCTAGAGGCACCGAATTGCCTTGCAACTCAAGTAAACAGGTTTTCCGAACTGTGCTTGTGTTACTGAGGGTATTTAAATACATGTACTTTATGCTCGTTGATGTTGTAATAGTCCTAGTCTCGATTGGTCCGTTCTCAGTGACTTGAATACACAGGTTGAATGTCTTGACTGGATCGCATCTCTTTTGGGGATGTGGTTGGTCAAGTATGGAAAACCTGTTTACTTGAGTTGCAAGGCGATTCGGTGCCGTTAGAAAAGACCTGGTTTAATTCTAGTCAGCTGTAAGAATTATTTTAATTTATTCTCATGCTTTCTTCTTGAATTTACATGTATAAGATATTATTTGAAGAAATATTTTTCTGTCTCTGTGTTATTTATGTTAACAAGAAGGCCTTTATGTCCTTGTAGTACGAATATGAATGTTTTATGTTTGTGTTCCTGAAGATACTGAAATACTTGTATAAGATGTTCGATGATGTTGTATTATTCCTTGTCTCAATTGGTCCGTTCTCAGTGACTTGAGTACACAGTTTGAATGTTTTGACGAGATCACATCTTTATGTTTTTCGAATGTAGTTGTTCAAGTGCGGAAAAAATGTTTACTTTTGCTAGGGGATTCGGTGACGTTAGAACAGACCAGGTCTAATTTCAGTCAGCTGTAAGGATTATTTTAATTTATCCTCATGCTTCCTACTTGAACCATCTGTCTCTTGTGCTATTAATAAGTTCATATGGTGACTTCTATCTGTGTCATAGTGGCAACATATACAGACATTCCTCTCTATGCCTTCCTCTGTCTCTTCTCCCCTTATCTCTCCGGTGGTTAATAATTGTTCAAGTTTTACTTTTCTGATCACATGCGCTAAAAATGAGCAGTCTGTTTATAATTATCGCTATAGTTTGTCATTTTACCAGAGCATCTCTGAGAACTTCTACATTAGTTTTCTTGTCTGTCCATGCGATTTTCATCGTCCTTCTTAAAAACACATCTCATTTGACACCATCTTACCGTGCACCCGTTTTTTTTAAACTGTCAATGCTTCACTTCCATAAAGAAGGATTTGCTCAGTATAACTTCCTAGTACTATGCATTGGTATTACTACATGGTATAGAATGTTTCTAATGGTTTGAAATGTTGATAGACTGTGCTATCCTGTTATGGATCTCAGTGGATCACCTGCCATCTGAAGTTAAAATGTGCCAATATACTTGATTTTACTCCCTTGATTTAACGTCTTTATTGATAATAATACTGCATTTACGCAGTGTGTATTTCTTTGAAACAACCATTACTTCTGTTTCTTCTTGTTTAGACTGGGGGTCATTGTTTTCACTTTCTTGTACTACTGTGTCTTACATGGCTTGAGGCTCTTGTTCGCTACCTGTAATCAGAACTGTATCATCAGCAAATCTTAGATTATTCAGATTTTAACCTTCAACTGCGATTCCTGGCATGCTTTCTATGTTTCACACAATATCCTCTGTATTCAGGAAGAAAATATCTGGTGACATTACACATCCTTGCCTGACGTCCATCTATATCTTTTCGAATTATACTACATTATTGTGAACCATTTGTTTCCAATATATATTTCTTACTATCTTTAGATCATTCCCATCAACATTAAGTTTTTGTAACTTTTTATCATTTCTGCATGCTTCATATTGTCGAATGTTTTACTATAATACATAATATAATATATATATATAAACACACGCTATAATAATGCTTTACTATTTAACCCTAACTCAGAAAATTAATATTTAAATAAATAAATATATACCTGTTGAATGATGAACATTGGCAGGCACGGGAAATAATCAAAAAAGATAGGCATGCTATATACGGAGACAGCCGTTACTATAATTATGCTCTGTATAACAGCCCATGAAAATCAAGGGGATATTAAAGTGAGTCATTTTAGGAGGCTGTATTTCCCATTATCCAATATGTCTTATAATGTAGACGGTTATGGCAGAGGTTTACAACTAGATATACTACGATATTGGCTATTTCACAATAACAGTTGGTTGTAAACCGACATTGCTGGGATATATCTTGCAATATCACAATAACAGTTGGGTGTAAACCGACATTACAGAGAAATCTCTTACAGTATATACATTTTCTAGCTATATTTGAAAAAATATTTCCTAGCGATCAACATCAGTGTGACAAATGTTTACCCGAACAACAGTTTTATTTCGTGCTCAAACTCCCACTGAATCCCTCGTTTCGTACAGGTGTCCAACTAGATTTCCAGCAGCAGTAAGTCAAAAGAATGAAACTACTGCTTGCCTCTCTTTCTATTCTTCCGTCTACTTATGTCGCTCTATCTGTTCATCCATCAATCTTTTCATCCATCCGTTCATCCGTTATTTGTTCCGTGAATCTGTCCATCTATCTGTCCATTCATCGTTATATCCATATCTCCAACTATCCATTAATCCTGCCATCTATCCTTCCGTTTAGCCTTACATCTATCCTTCCATCCATTCATTAATAATTACCTCTATCCATCTACCTATAAATTCTTCCATTAATAAATCCATCCATTCTGTCTTCTACACATCCTTCCATCCACTCATCCTTCCATAAGTGCATCTATTATTCCTTTCATACATCAATCGCTCCATCCATATATCCCTAACTCCTTGCAACCAACTATCCATTAGAGCATGCATCCATCAATCCATTCGCCCCTTTCTTCTATCCATCATTACATCCAGCCATCCTTCCATACATCATTTCTTCCAACCATTCACACTTCACTTCTTCCACCGATTCACGCATCACTAACTCCAAGCATCCACCAACGTGTCTCTATGTCAGTACCTTCTAAAAATCAACGCAAACCTATCCAAGAATCCAATATCACATTTATCACAAATCAATAAGATCACACAATCTACCAATTTCCTACACCCATCTACCCACTCCCTACTTCCATCTGTCCTTTCCTCCTGTATATCCCTTGAACCGATTACCCAACTCAAATGACAAGCCGTTTCATTTAATTTGGTCTGGTTGTCAAGTCTGTATTTTCACATCGACATATCCTAGCTTCGAATGACAACATTTTGATTAGGTCCAGCGGGGAAGCTTAATACTAAAGGGATGTATCTACAAGCCATGAAAAAATGCGTGAAAATCCCTTCTGAGTATACAAGTTTAGTCGTAGAATTGTAAATTAGTGTTATTTACTATCACTCTAAATTTGTAATATACCTCAACTACTGCTACTACTACTACTACTACTACTACTACTACTACTACTACTACTACTACTACTGCTACTACTACTACTACTACTACAACTACTACTAGTACTACTACTACTACTGCTACAACAACAACAACAACAACAACAACAACTACCACTTCTACTACAACTACTACTACTGCCACTACTACTACTGCTACTACTATTACTACTATTACTACAACTGCTACTACTACTGCCACTAAAACTACTACTACTACTACTATCTCGTTGTTAGGTTGTGTTATGTTTCATTTTTGTAACACATCTACCTATTTTTGTTTATCTTGACATTTGCCCTGTGTTACTCCAGCCACCTACTTCCTGTTTAGGGTTGTTACTCTACACTGGAACATTTATCCCTTGATTTACTACTACTACTACTACAACTATTATCACTACTACTACTAATAATACAACTATTACTACTACTATTATTACTTCTACTGAGGATTACAACAAATTACCAATAAAACTACAACAGCTACTACTACTACTACTACTAGAACTATAATTACTACTACCATTGCTATTACTGCTACTACTATTAATACTACTGATATTACTACTACTACTGCTATTACTACTCCTATTACTACTACTGTTATTATTACTACTGATAATGCTACTATTTTTATTACTCATACCACACAAACTACTACTGTAACTACAGCAGCCAGCTACTAGCTGTTGCTACTATCACAATAACAACTACTACAACTAATAATATAACTACTACTGCTATTACAACTATTTCTACTACTACTACGTTAACTACCACTATTACTATTACTGCTACTACTACTGTTATTACTACTATTACTACTATCTTACTACTACTATTACTGCTACTGTTATTATTACTACGATTGCTATCTTCTTCGAATTGAGATCCCATTTTACAGAAACAATTTAACCCGGGGCTCACTTGAACACTCGAAGTCTCATCTCTATCGTCTCCAAAAACAAGTATATCCCAGTCTCTCATCTCTATGGTTTCTAAAAACAAGTATATCCCAGTCTCTTATCTCTATGGTTTCTAAAAACAAGTATATCCCAGTATCTCATCTCTATAGTTTCTAAAAACAAGTATATCCCAGTCTCTAATCTCTATGGTTTCTAAAAACAAGTAAATCCCAGTCTCTAATCTCTATAGTTTCTAAAAACAAGTATATCCCAGTCTCTAATCTCTATGGTTTCTAAAAAACAAGTATATCCCAGTCTCTAATCTCTATGGTTTCTAAAAACAAGTATATCCCAGTCTCTAATCTCCATAGTTTCTAAAAACAAGAATATCCCAGTCTCTAATCTCTATGGTTTCTAAAAACAAGTATATCCCAGTCTCTAATCTCTATGGTTTCTAAAAACAAGTATATCCCAGTCTCTCATCTCTATGGTTTCTAAAAACAAGTATATCCCAGTCTCTAATCTCTGTCATCTCCAGAAACATGTATATCCCATTGGCTGACATCTACCGTCCTTATAATGCAATACGCCCTACCCCTTAACCTACCATTCTGACTTCCAATGATCAGGATGCTATTTTCTTGGTTTCCATATTTTAATACCTTCACACTTCCCCTCCTTAATGGGAATTTCGTCACGTCCCTCTTCCCCTGAAATGTAGAGAACGATAGCGCTTGCGTTGTCGGGTCCTAAACGGAAGAAAAGAATAGCGACACGTATTTTCCACGCATGTAGTGTGAGGCGACTAAGGAGGTTTGAGTTATGGAGTATGCTTTTTCATCTCATATCGTGTCAAAGTGAACCATAAGCTTTGCTCACATCGGATGTGCCAGACAGAAAGACGAAGATCACATGTAAGCTGTAATCTATGCTACACCGCGTTCTATTCTCTGGATTACACCCTGTTAATATGTAGATGTTTAAGAATGAACGCAGAAGAATAAGCGATACAATGATAGTGTACTATCTATCCATCAATATATTCTAAATCGAAATCTATCTATATTTCGTCTTTTCTGTGCATTTGTTGTGAGACTTGGCCGGATTGAATGGCGATCGGTTTTCGGGCTATAGCACGTTTGGTCGCTTCATATGTAGTGATATTTTGTCATCTCAGAACATTGTTAGCTCCTTCAATCGTCCTTTCTCTTGATCTTCCTCTGTATCTTTATGTTTCCATTTTCATGGTGTATGCTCTTGCTGCTGGCAAAAAAGGGCTCATTCTCATTAAGCAGTTGAGCCATGTCAGTCTGTTTTTCAATATCTTTGACCACTGATGTTGTTCCAAGAATTTATGCAATCTCTTAATTCCTCATATGATCTCTTTTTTTTCCCTCTGTTTATTGCTTGCCTTAGACATCTCACATCACAAGTGGCACATATTTTTATCTTGTTCTTTGAAAATGTACAAACCAGATAATAATGGTATTTTCTCTTTGTTTTGTTTAACCCTCAGCCTTTTCCTTTGCATACGCCCACTAATTTGCTAAAACAACACATAGATACACAGGAATACGCATTCAAACACATATGTATACACCTAACAAAGCCTGCTATTTATTTCAAAGAATACATTCTATTTATCTTTAAAAGGTCAGGGACATCCAATATTTAATTCTTTGAATAAAATGATTATAGTTTTTAGTTTTTAATTCTAGCTAATGGTTGCCAGAACAGAATATTGTCAAGATAACCTGTCCATAAATTACATCTACAATTAAGGGGGGGGAGGATGAGGGCTCTGAACATGTTTGTGACTGTTGTTGACAACTTGATAAAAGTTGACAACAGCGCAGTTATTGGTATACCAAATAATTTTAAAAAACATTTTGAAACAGTTTTAAAAAATGTAAAAAAATATCTCAAAATTGATGGGGCATATATGAGAACACATTTCTGTGATATATCTTAGAAATAGTATTATTAATGTTTTTTGTTTGTTTGTTTTGATTTCGTTGTTTCCATACCCAAGAATTATGAGCTATATAATTCTTGTATACTTTTATGTAATCGGGAGGTTTCTCCAGTGCTTTATGCCATACGCAGCTGACTCCAACTTCCAGTTGTGTACATAGCTCTGAAACATTCTTCTTCTAATGCGTTCGTTCACAAAATCCTGCAGATTTACAAAATTTGCAGATAGTCTGGAGAACGGAATGCATTTTGTGAAGGCTTAAAACCTGATTGCGATATCTGAGCTATAAATCTCCCTGTATAAACTGCGTCTCTCACAGAGCAGCATCCGCTTGCTGCGAATATCAATCATAGCACGTTAAGACAATAACATAGCTCTTTCATACAACAATAACAAGAAAGTGGTGACAATAAATTTCAGCGTCTGTCGGGCCTTTCGTCCTTAAATATTGTACTTCAGCATGACTTCTGGTCACTTAACTCTCTTTGCGATGGTGCAGCCAATTCTGTTTCTATATAACCTTACTGTCATTCATTATTCTATGCTCCTCTATTGGACCCCGGCAAGACACCGGCATGGTTACATTATTAACTATTTAACGCCACTACGCCGATAGCAAGGACATTCACGTCGACCCGTTTTGCCAATAAGATGATGCAATCTCAATTCGTATAGTTATTTCTAAAAACATTACCGCATGGTAGAAAAACCTTTTATGAAGATAACACACTAACTTAAAAATGTACCTCATATGGTCTTTTTACTTTATATTAGTATGACTATATCATAACTGTGACAATTTAGATGTCGTGTTTCAGGTATCCTTGCCTCCACTACCTTAGCGGATATTCTGAGGTTACGAAAAATATATAACGAAGTACGTTACTTTCAACCGCGGACGATTCGCCGAAAATATCTTTGCGAATTAATGGATAGATGGATACATGGAAGTATATACAGATGAATGTATGGACGGAAGAATGGATGCGCTGATGGAAGGATAGATAGATGGAAGGATGGATAGACAAATGGGTGGAAGAACGATCAATGGATGGGTGGGGGAATGGAAGTATGAATGTAAGAATAGAAGTGTGCATGCACTAATACAATGCCGGATGGAAAGTGGGTTATGGGATGGATGGAACGACGGGAATGGATAATTTTTACATAATAGAAAAAGTAATAAGTATACATTTTTAAATTCAAATTTTTATAATTAATTTTTCAAATACAATAACAATTAATTGGTATATAAAAACAATATTAACGATGCAAATTTTGTCAACAACCCTCCCCCATTCTGTAAACAACTATTAAACCTACAAGATGTCCCCCCTCCCATTGTGTATACTGCCTATGTTCATAAAGAAATGGCAATATAATAAATATAAATATTGTCTAACAACCACTGCGAACACAAAATTATGGGTATATTTATACATCTGAATAGAATATGCTATCTTCTTTGCCGTAAACGTTTACTATCAAACTCCTAAAAACTCGAATAATGAAATCTGGAGAACAATGTGTTGAGTCGTTATTTGCATTTTAACTGCAATATGTGCGCCATTTGGACTGTAAAATCCTAATAAAATATATCTTCTGGGTCGTTCTGACCATCTATAATCTATGGGATTTAACTCCACCACAAAATCTCGTTAGTTGTCTTTTACCACAAGCATGACAGGTAATAGAGAGGGTATTCTGTTTACAGGCGCACGCAGAGAAAACAAGATAAAGTTCTACCAATTTGTACATAATTTCGTATTTATTCATGAAAAAAATGTTCATACCAGTAAGTAGAATTGGATTTGGTAACATGTTTTTTTAGGTAGCTTCTAAGTTTAAAATATTTAAACAATTTGTAAAGGGAAACATAATAGATATACGGAGAGACTGATTAATCGGCATCGAACTGGAAAGGTCAGCCACTACACTCATTAATTTATTGAGACGGAGAAAGGAGTACCTATGGACGTGTCCGGTGTGCATATGTACGATGATGATTGCCTGCAGTCATAACATAACTCGCATGTAGATAGAGGGATGGACATACAGATGATTGGATGTATATACAGATGGATGGATGAACGGTTGGATGGATGGATAGATAAATAAAGGTACATAAATATAAATAGAGAGTTAGATGTACAGATAGATAACACGATGGGTGGATACGACGGTGAATGGATAGGTGAATATATGGATAGATGAATGAATGGATGGGTGAATGGATAGATGGGTGAATAGATGGATGGGTGAATGTTTAAATGGACGAATGAAGGGATATATGAATGGATAAATAGATGAGCGGATGGGTTAATGTATGTATGTATGAGTGTATGTTTGGATGTATGCGTGTAATGATTTAGGGATGGATGAATGGATGGATGGATGAATTAATCCACGTATAGAAGGATATATGGTTAAAATAATGCATGGGGTTATGGATGAGTGGAGAGATGGATGGGTGAGTATCATATATATATATATATATGTATATATATATATATATATATATAATATAAAGTATAAAGACAGATTCTGAAATGAACAGTACAGATAGAAGTCAATATTTTATAATTGGCTGCTCACAAACTCTTGATACAAGTCCCAGGCAATACTGCTCTAGAAACCACTACTTTATTATTGACCAGACTACTTTAAAGCTTAGCCGTTTCATCGAACCATCTGGGTTTTAATTAGGCTCTATTCTACTCTTCCGAGGGAAAGACGATAGACACATGGTACAAATAGAAGGAAGATGGGGTTTTCAAGTTTAGAAATTCCCACATCTGTGCTGCCGTCATACAGATTAGTGCAACTCATTTTCTTCTTTTCCATGCGTTATCAAGATCCTGCCTATTAGCAACATGTAGCTCAGAGAACTGATTGCGTTCTATCATGGTTTGCAGCTTAGCTGCGATATCTGCTACTGTCACCGTCTTACGGTTTACATTGTATCTGAGTAAACACGGAATGAACTGAACGTACGCATTATGACCCCTCAAGTAGCAAAATTTAAATGTAACAGAGATTGGATCAAACAAGTATTTTGAGTATGTTTTGAAAATGAAAAGCAGACAGGGACGCTAAGTGTCATGCAAAACTGACATGTGTCACAGTTATAATAAAAGGGCATATAGCGACAAATACCGTACAGTCAACTATCGACAAGTCACACGTTTGGTATGTTTCCCATCGCACATAAATTATCTATATATTAAATGTATGTATGGATGAACTGAAGGACAACAACAACATAAAATATTGAAATCATTCACGTATATTAACCGAAAATATCTATCTTGTTTGCTGATTGGTGTGCTGTCTCTGATGTTACAAGGACGCAAACTTGTGTGTGAATTAATTACCAAGCTTTATCCTGAAACAGAGTGGATGCTGGACAAACCTGAAAACTGAGGGATGACAGTATGAGTACAACCAGGTACAGACGACAACAATCAATACATGAAGAAGGCCGACACAACCGACGGATCAAACTTAAAGATACCTCTTTATCTTATTGATGTGATAATTATGATTTAGATATATAGACACTCTTTAGAAATAGTTAGAATAATGTACGCCTGTATTGTTTATGTTGATGAAGTTTATATTGAAAAAGAGGAATTTTAGGGCCCACTAATAAGCGTATTGCCTTTAGCTTTTGACTTAATTTGTTAACTTAATTAATACAAGTATGTCACGAGTTTGTTAGTATGTGGAAATTGGGGGGGGGGTGCAGATCTATCAATCTGCTTATTCCTTGACATACTCTACCTGAGCAGTTATTCACAATAGAGGTTCTATTGGATCTTTCAAATTTACACAATTATGTTTTGCCAAGTCAGTGGCTGGACTATTCTCCTGCATATTTTATGACCCCAATAAATTTACAATCTAATCCACTATACGATCAGTAAATAGGGTTCTCTGGAAGTTGTGCTTATAACGGTCATAGTGTTTCTGGGGACAAGTATGTCTGAGCGTATAGCATTCACAATAACGCCTAGGACCAGAATTCCCTGGAGTTGATTCTAATCCTTTCATAATGGTCCTGTTGACCAGTATAACATATCACTCCTGAATATAAACCTTTCATAATTGGCGTCAGTGGTCCAGGATTGCCTGCAATAAGATAACCTGAAATATAGTTCACATACCAGGTGACGAACATGCGAAACTGGGTGTTGTCGTAAATGTGTCATACTACTTAGGGCTTAAAACATCCGACCTCGATATGGTTTCTGGGTCATGGTGAAACGCTATGGGATGGGACAACAAAATCCACAAATACGAGAACCTTCTTAGTCGCCTTTTACGACATGGATGACATGTAACAATGCCGCTATTCTTTGCTTCCGTTTCCAAAGAGGTAAATACCCGGACGAACAACTATTCTACCAAAAAATATAAGAACATTGATGAAAATATTTGAGGCTAACAATACGAAATACTATAGACTAACAATGAGAAATACTATAGACTAACAATGAGAAATACTATAGACTAACAATGAGCAATACTATAGACTAACAATGAGAAATACTATAGACTAACAATGAGAAATACTATAGACTAACAATGAGAAATATTATAGACTAACAATGAGAAATACTATAGACTAACAATGAGAAATACTATAGACTAACAATGAGAAATGCTAGAGACTAACAATGAGAAATACTATAGACTAACAATGAGAAATACTATAGACTAACAATGAGAAATGCTAGAGACTAACAATGAGAAAAGCTATAGACTAACAATGAGAAATACTAGAGACTATCATGAGAAATACTATAGACTAACAATGAGAAATGCTAGAGACTAACAATGAGAAATACTAGAGACTAACAATGAGAAATACTATAGACTAACAATGAGAAATTCTAGAGTCTAACACTCAGAAATACCTGAGGCTAACCATGAGAAATTCTTTAGTTTAGCAAATAAGGATCAAAGCAATGATAAATATTTGAGACTAACCATGCGTAATCCTTAAGGCTAATAATGGATACATGAAGTTAACAATGAAAAACACGTGAGGCTAACAATCAAAAATACTTCAGGAATAAGTGAGAAGTGGATCAAACAACGTAGCGGGTTTACACATGTTTTTGATGGAGCTCGTGACCCAATTTCTGTAACGTCTGTCTCAGAACAATAAGTTACCGAGTTAAAATGACAACTGTATTTTTTTATCTGAGGAAAAATACAGCTTTAGTTTTTCCTTTCATGTAGTGTCAACAGCTATGAAAGATTTGCCATTTATTTCATGCTAAAAGCGCAAAATAAATGTCTTCGAGAACTCTTAAATATTGGTTGGGACGAATTCAAGTAAAAAATCAAGGAAGGAGAAGACGCCAAACAGCAATATATTTCTATAACAATAAGAATTAAAGACGTATGTTGGGCAAAAACGTAGAATGAATGATGATAGACTGCCACAACAAAACATTAAAATTAATACAAAATATCGCAAAAGAAAAAGAGGAAGACCTAGGAGACTTTCCGCAAAACACGAATCAAAGTGGACATGGCTTTGGGTCTCAACAACAAGAAAATAATTACACACAGTAGCATCACATCACTCAAACAAGATGAAAGGAGTGCACTGGTTTCTGGCCTATGTACTGTATTCGGAATTGAAGCAACATAGACATATAAATAGAACAATATCAATTATATCCTAGTTATTTGTTGTCTTCTCTTTCCATGACGTTCTCACTATTGTTTTATAGATCCACATCGTCAAAAGCATCAATTCTGTCTTCTAGGTGGTGGTGACGAGAGAATGATTATGAGTCTCAACATGCGCGAATTATACACAGTAGCATCACATCAGTCCATCTGGAGAGCTCTAGTTTCTGCCATATGTATCGTATGTATTCGGCGCTGAAGGATAAATTGATAGATTAAAACCATCCCTAGGCGTCTGTCTAGAAAAATATACAATAAGAAATGTTTGGTTATGTTCGGTATTCTTCTTCTTCTTCAGCGTTATTGCTCAAACTCCCGCTGGATCTCTATTGTAGCAGGACCATGATCCATTCTAGATTTCCAGCATGATGTAGTCCAGAGAATGGAAATGCGTTGTTTCGCCGTTTTATTTGCGCCAATGGTCCAACACATTCGTCTTCGGTGGAGGTTCACTATTCTCTTCCCACAAAGGACATGTCCTTAGGATCAGATATCCGCTTCAGTAAATCTATAAGGGTGTATTTCCTGATGGTTCTTGTTATATGTTGGATCAGTAATCTTAAATCCTTGTTAGGTGTTCTCTACTGGCCACAACTATCATCACTACCCAAAACGCGCATTCTCAATATTGACACATGCTGATATATCAATATCATCTGCTTCAATGATGAAATATGATTCTATATTACTCATGTTATGAGCACCGTATCTCAACGCATTGCACCTGCTGTCAAGAGTATCAACAAAACAGCGGAAGTTATGAGAATAAGAAAGTCACCAACAACAATAGATATCACAATAGAAGATTCAGCAATGACACAAATAAATTAATTCAAATATTTAGGAAGTGTGTTTTGTTCTTTATAAAATGAGAAACTAGACAGAGAAATAGAATTAAGATGTCAGAAAGCAAACGCAGTGGCATTTAAACTTTCGTCATTACTCCTGCATCCAAAGATCAATATGGACATAAAGAGAGAAATAATATCAACAATATTCATACCAACACTTTGTTACCAGTTTCAAACATAATCTTTAACAACCTCACAGCAGAACAAAGTCATAACATGTGAGATGATGTGTACGAAAGCAGATATGGTCACCAAACTGGACAGAGTAAGAAACGTGTATATCAAAAAAATGTAGAAATAATGCCTTGTATCGAATATATAGAACGTCAGCAGATAAAGTGGTTTGGTTACCTTATGAGAATGGGTCTAAGCCAAGTACCACTGGGCGCTTATTACAAACTATCAGCTGGATACAGAGTAAAGGGAAGACCGAGAAAGAGATGGATCGATAACATCACCGCCACCCTCCACAAACACGTACTCATTACGACTCAGGCATCGTATCTGGCCTTAAACATAAATGTACAGCTCCCACCCCTTTGCTTAACGGTAAGTGTGGATGCTATCAAGTAGGTTCCACCTGGGGATATACAACAGACCAAATACCCATAAGAGCATATAACAACAGAATATCCGGACATAAAGCCAAACGTAGACTAAGAAAACGATGCATATAAAACATGAAAATAACCTTGAACACACATGTTCTTAATGAAGCCAAGGTGACACATCTGACCTTTGAACGACAACTGAAGCTCCCATCCCAACGCTTAACGGCAAGTGTGAATACTATCAACCATCATTCACCTGGGATTAAACAATAGTAGATATTTGTTATGCATTTCTTTACTCATTTAATTATTTCGAAGGTATAGTTTTTCTTTTACACAAATATTTAATCTTTCAACGTGTGAAATGTGTTTAGACAGAAAAAAAAACACTGTTTCGATAAACATCGACCTCTTGAGGGTGTTAGACATTTCTCAGAAATATATTTGACTAAAAGTTAACACGGTCATAGATGAGAGGTAAGGAAAGAACGTGAAATTGAAAATTTTACAGGTCATGTTTCTATCCCCAAGGAAATCCGGGTTGTCATTCGTCTTCTACTTCTCGTGAGCGTTGTCTGTCTAGAAGTTTCTTTCAAATCTCGAAGTCTTCTAGTATACAGATTGAGTGCTAGAACCAGATTCGGATCATACTCTTGAAATGGAAATTATAATAGCGATAGAAGACAGAAAAAGT
Organism: Meghimatium bilineatum; assembly: GCA_034231615.1. Taxonomy (NCBI): domain Eukaryota; kingdom Metazoa; phylum Mollusca; class Gastropoda; order Stylommatophora; family Philomycidae; genus Meghimatium; species Meghimatium bilineatum. Next base: position 42,936,252 of record CM067304.1, read on the forward strand.
GAGAACAACGGAAACGTTTCGTCATCGCCTTCTTTCCCTCTCCGTGTTTTATAAATATCTCTACAAAACGTCGTTTGAATATACGAGTATATCGGTGTGGTGAAAATTGTGTCTAGATTTAAATGAAGTTGTATGTGTATTGCCGACTTTGGTGGTAGGCATGTTAGTAAGAAAGTTTCATAAACTCAACTCTTGCAAACTAGGTGTTCGACGCGCATAAACAACGTACCGTTTGTAATACTTTCTGTATTGTAATGTGATTGGGTGATTACATGATATCTAAACATATAAGTAATAGTCCAAAGCTAATTTTTCCTCGTGTGATGATGCCGGGAGCGTAAGGGGATCAAAGAATTCCTCTACAGACGGAGAAGAAATATACAAGCAGTGTCATATATAGAAAATATATTATATTAAAAAAATATTTCAGAGATATCTTCTTCTTCATCGTTCATTCTCAAACTCCTGCAGATTAGTAGGATTAGTCCATATAACGGAATTAGTTTGTCATAGTTTACATCTCAGCTGCGATATCTCCACCTTTCCGCGAGACACATTCTTCTTCAGCATGGCCTATAGTTGACTGACTACATTGTCCAATGTACTTCTTGATTGGGCGTAATCTCATATGAGATACTGATACTTGTGTAGTGTTTACAGCCTGCACATTGTGCATGGATGTCCCATGTACTTCTTTGGTTGGGCGTATGGCATCATATCAGATAATGACGATTGTGTACTATTCCTTCTCACGATCATACTAAATCACTCTGTCAGCAGGACATAGGTCCTACTAGATTTTCCGACAGGATATAATGCAAAGCGGCAGTCATAAATTACGTCAACCTCTTGTCAATTTTTAGCCACCCCCGTCCTTGTTTTCAACAACTGTGAAAAATTCAGGTAGCAACTTGCACAAGAATGTCATTTTTTTAACCCTCTACACTCAACACCAACCAAATTTATTTATGTGTGCAGAAAACGTACATAACAAGGACATATTTCGTCACATTTATTTTTTTTTAAATTTATAATTCAAACAATTTAGTTTGTGTATAAAAACAAAACTTTTGACGTCAACTTGTGTGAAACCCCTTGGCAACAGCTGTGATTATTTTTTTCAGACCTCCCCTAATTGTTAACGAAATTTATGGATATCCCAGAGATTGAACCTTCAATTTTGCGATGTTTTATTTACATGGAAATACCGATACATCTGACTTCGGAACTGATTATTATAATTCATATTGCAATATTTTAAGACTTAACTCTTTGTATCCAGCATAATTTTAATGCCGCATGTATTTGGAAGTAACTATGAAACAGGGTGTTGTTAGCGGCTTACCGGTAGAAGTAGCCTTAACTTCCTGTTCTATCGGCTTACTGGAGATAATGCGTTAGTTTGACATATTTTAGCTTCCACTAGTAGTTCTGGAGTGAACGAAAAAGAGAGAGAGAAAGAAAGAGAAAGAGATAACCGGACGGAAGATGAAACCAAACCTTTATAAGAAATAAATAGCAGATACGTGTCAGAAACGTTAACAGCGTATACAGGAGACATCGATCCTCTATCGGAAGAACACGTGTGGTATTTGCCCTTGTCACGACATATTAGCCGGAAAAGTCCGAATAAATAAAAACGCTGACGTTCCAATCACGAACTACTTTTGAGTTACCATAGAAACCATTGTTTCAGTTGTTGGTATAGAAAAACTCAATCGCAGAGTTTGACTGTTTATATAAATTTATCTTCGAGCTTAGTTGTCCACTGTCACAAAGGCGAAACAAAGTTTGTTTATGCCATCTTCATACGTTGAGGTATTTTTTGCGTGTGTATTTTTGAGTTAAAAGAATGAATTTATATATATATATATATATATATATATATATATATATATATATATATATATATATATATATATATATATATATATATATATATATATATATATATATATATACACGCTAATATACAGTCACTATCATATACATCCACACTCACATGCACTCACAAAAATATAAACATCACATACACACATATATACATTTAGTCATAAACATTCACACTCATATACACTCACACTCATATACACTCACACTCATATACACACCCTTAAAACACAAACATATATACACACACTTATACACACATATTCATGCACACCTATATATATATATATATATATATATATATATATATATATATATATATAGAATATATACATACTCATATACACTCACATGTGTATACACTCTCACTCATATACACTCACACTCATATTCACTCACACTCATATACACTCTCACCCATATAACACCCCACATACACATTTACTAATATATACTCACACTCATGTACATACACTCATATACACTCACACTATATACACCCACATTCATAACCTCACACTCCTATGCACTCACATTCATATAACAGCATTATATACAATTTCACAATATATATATATATATATATAATTGTAATAATAAAATAATGTTAATAAAAAATTGCCATAATAACAACCATCATCATAATAAACAAACGATCACATCCTTGACATGAGATTCATCATGAACAAGTGTAGGGAATTCTCAATTGACTTGCACATGTGCTTCATAGAATACTCAAAAACGTCCGACTGTGTCCAACACCAGAAACTATGATAGATAATAAACAACATGGGTTTCTAAAGACATCTGATTCATCTAATAGAAGAACTTTACCAAGATCAAAAGGCTGCAGTAAGATAGGCTATCTCTGAGAGTACTTTGAGGTACAGAGTGGCGTAAGGCAGAAATGCATGCTATCCCCATACGTGTTCAACATCTACGCAGAAAATAATACAATGATGAATGTGAGAGAAGACATACACATCGCTGACTACCACAGTTTATACATCGATGGTTTTAAAATTCCTAAACCACGCTACACAGACGACAATGTGTTTCTTTCAAACGATACAAAGGGATTGGAAGAACTAATCAAGAACCCAAAGAAACGCAGCAAATGACAATTATTATTTAAATGCGCAAAAAAACACAAATCTTGTCAGCAGATCTGCAGATTGTTGTGTAAACACAACAAATAGAAATCAGAATAGAGAATACCGAGATAGAGTGTGTGTGTGTGTGTGTGTGTGTGTGGATGCATTCGAATACTTAGAAACAAACGTTATCAGTGCTGAAAATTGCATGGCAGAGATAAGAAAGTGATTAGCAATAGAATATTGTAAAATAACACGTTTGAAATCATATGGACAATCAAAACATAGAATCGAAAATGCTAATACTAAAAAGTTGTATTTTACAGTTGGAACATACGGTTGTGAAACATGGACCCTACATAAAACAGCAGCAAAGAGAAAACGTACAACACCTTTGAGATGAAATGCTACAGACAATACAGATAATATCATGGACTGAAACTCAGATAATGTAAACACATTGAAGATTAGCTAAATACTCTGTTTTTTGCTAATAACAAAATGAAAACTACCCCTGTTTTGTCATATACAGAGAAACAACTGTTTAGAAATACAAATAATGGAGAGAGTAGCACCTGGAAGGAGGAAGATCAGACTGAGAAAACATTGGATTGACGACAATAAAGACAACGTGAATATTGGAAATTGCAAGCTGGTGGTCCATGACAGAGATGAGTTCAAAGAGTTCATTGGGAAGACAACGTTTAGGGAATAATGTACGCAAGTAATGTCCCCAGTACTTTTTAACATACACTTAGAGCACATCATACAAGAGACATTACATGACTACAACACGTCTATATCGATCGGAGGTCACCCTATTTGCAACTTGCGTTTCGCTGATGATATTGATCTTATAGCTGGGTCAGAACAATCATTGCAAGAATTAACATCAAAGTTAGAAAAAGTTATCAGCAAGTACGGAATGGAAATCAATTCAGATAAGAGCAAAATCTTGGTAAACAGCAGAGACACTGAAAACCAGACTAATATCATGATGAATGGACACAAGCCTGAAGAGGTGAATACCTTCAAATACCTCGGATCCAGTATATGAAGCGATGGTATATGCAAAGCAGAACTAAAAATAAGGCTGGAGATGGCTTTAGCGTCCTTGTCAAGGCTAACTGTGATTTGGAAAAGCAACATCAGTGTTGGAGTTAAAATCAAACTGTATAGGTCGCTGGTGCTTTCTGTTGTGTTGTATGGTTGTGAGAGTTGGACACTCACTGCGGAAATGGAGAGAAGATTACAGGCTTTCGAGTATAAATGCTACAGTAGAATTCTACGAATTTCCTATAGGGAACATAAGACCAATGTGTACGTAAGAAATAAAGTAGAGATGTGTGCAGGTGTCCAGGAGCCATTGCTTTCAATAGTGAAACGACGAAAACTAGCATGGTTCGGACATGTATGCAGGCACGATTCCTTGTCAAAAACAATACTGCAGGGAACTGTCGAGGGTGGAAGAAGCAGAGGAGGACAAATAAAGACATGGACAGACAACATCAAGGAATGGACAGGGCTAGATATTTCCACACTCATCCCCATCGCTGAGGATAGAATTCGCTGGAGGACGCTGTGTGCTAAAGCATCCAATGTGGTAACCCTACGACCCTGAAGGGTTATGGTTCCATGAACGTTAATGCTGTTTGAGCCTTTACGCCTGTAGTCAATGTATACATGATTATTTGTTCTTTTCCTCCAAGCGTGTGGATGTCATTATCGTTTCTCTTGCAAGAGAGTTGAGTTTCATTATATGCACATTAGGCTTTTCTTTTATCTCCGAAAAGTACATGCATTTTATTTTCCGAACAAATTTGGAACATACTTCTGTAGTACCTAAATTTAAACAGACTAAATTCTTCTTTCTTTTTCTGCAATGAATGCCCGGTTCTCACATGCACCACTTCCTGTCAACATCCTTCGAAAATAGAACGAAAACAAAGGTGAGTGTCGGAATGAACTTCTCTCCTAAAAAAAAACATAAAGAAAAAAAAAAGATCCACATCACAGATAATGTAAACAAATGTATAGCATAGTACACGCAGAAGCGGAAAATGCTAAGGGATAACACTCAGGATCTTCATAACGTGCTAGCGGAAACCGTGATGATGATCTTTGGTTTTCGCAGAGAGCGTCAACGTCTATTCAGAGATTACTGCGCATCTGTATGGAAGAACGTGGAATGTCTCGTACGTGCGTTGTCGGGCCTGTAATTGGATCACAGAATAGAAGCACTGCGTAACTTCCATGCATTTCGTAAGATCGACTAAGGAGGTTTTGGGATGAAATTGGCTTAATGAAATTTAGGGTAAAAGTGGCCCAGAAGTCATTCTGTCATCGGATGTCAGTCCGAAAGGCGTAGATATAAAAGCAAAGCTATAAACCATGACACAATCCACTCTGGTCTCCGGACTATATTCTGCTGATCTGCAGGAATTTGAGAGTGAACGATAAAGAAGAGGAACATGTTTGTCCATTGTGCCACGAAAACCATAATTATACTTAAATTATATATTTGCTTCGAGAGACTGAGCACTTATGGGCTCGCCCAAAGTACATCAACACCTGCTCATAACCAATAACCAATTCGGTAACTATTTTACTTTTGATAATATGTATTCGTTGAAGTAAAACTGAAATGGTTCCAAGTTGACATAACGTATGGACACTTTAGGGAACGGTCGAGGGTGGAAGAAGCAGCGGAAGTCAAAAGTATGGACAGACAAAATCAAGGAATAGACAAGATAAGATTTGTCCACATTCATCTGCATTGTTGAAGATATAAATGGCTGTCGGACTGTGTGTTGTTGCATCCAATGTGGTATTACTACGACCATGACGGGTTACGGGTTTATTAATAGATGGATGGATAGATGAATGGATAGATGGATACTTCTTATATAACGTGAATTGTTTGATAGGTGAGGGAAAACTCATTATTTCATCTCTGCATGGTGAGAATAGGTAGGAAAACCCACACAGCCCCCCTTCCCCCCCCCCCCCCCCCCCAGGATATACATCAATTATATTCCCATAAATTATCCTGTTCCAAGTTTCACCTGTTTCATTTTACATTTCCAGATCACATTCAAACTTGTCTTGTCTCACAAATGTCTGTTAAGACACGGAAAACTCGAGCAGACACACATCCAACTGGAATCCATAATTTGCTATTTCCAAAATAGTTGCAATTCTGCTCTCATGCTTCAAATTCACGGACTTAGAATGCAAATAATGCTTAATCGTGTCTTTAATGACTTTCCTAGCTTTCAATGTACGCTTCATCCAATCAATATTCGTCGCGGAATGAATTCTCAAAACTGCTAATTCGGTTCCATTAACGCATGCCTGGTCTGGGGTACATTCCATCGTATTTGCTGGGTTTAAGTTCTTAAAATGTCAATCACAAGTAATTCTGCGACAGATATGGCAGTAATAAGCAGTAACTTAGCAATAATATTGTATTGATAATCAACAAACGTCCTACAAGTTACAGTGAAATAGCTTCAATTACCATGGTTGGACCAGATATGATGAACAGATATAATCGATCTTCAGGCATCATCTGCAAAGATTCAATGAATGAGTTTGTGTGTCTTCTGATAATCAGGTGCTTCGATGTCTCCTCGAATCTTTCTGCAATTGTTGTTTGTCCACCACACATCATGATACATCCAGTCTGCGAAAATAAATTCGAGGTATGACCTTGTTTATGAGTTAGTAGGTGGCTATAAAGCCCTGTGGTGGTTGTAAAAGTATTATGACATTTTGGGTATGGGATGACCACTTTCGATGACGTTTGATCTGTACTTAACTTTCTAGCCATTCTCAACTGTTGTGCTGCTGCATTTCTACTTATTTTCACACATTACGGCATATTTTAGTTGTAGAGCATAAGGCATTCTTGTTTTGTGGAACATCTTCCCGTATGTTATGGTTTGTGTCAAGAGCTTAAGGTACAATCTTTAACAAGTCAGTGTAACGCGTCTTTTGTCCATATTGAAAGCGCATGCCCTTCTTTATTTGGAATTACATAAGAAACACGTTACTGTGCCCTGTTGGTTAATAAAAACTCTTCCATATGTACAGTGTCGCTCATGCATGGCCGAGCTCCAGTAAAGACCTGTGTACATAAAGTAAACATAACTTGAATGACTGATATTTTATTATTTCTGTGCATTTCACTGGTCGACCTTGGATTTTTTTGGTCATATGAGTCCATGCAAATACATTTTAACCAACGAAAATCACGACAATAGTTTAAAAAAAGAAACAAATGATAGCATGCTTACTGCATGTACAGAGGTATGTACTGTGGACGTCTCAACTCATGTCTGGCGAGGCCACATTTCAAACTCACATTCTTCATTGTGATCATAAACTAGCAAACATCGCTCTCCTTTATTTCACGTGCTCGTGATGTTTCTTTGGATCTGGACACTGCTTTGTTACAGGGGACAGACCACTTCCAATTTTGACCTCGACACTGCCTATTTACAGGGGACTAGCTCTCTGGGAGATAGACAGTGCGACGAAAATGGACTATTTTCAGATGCTTGAAATGAACCCAGTTATGAGAGGGACAAGAGATGAGATTGTGCAACTGTCGCTCTAAAAGGTAAAGGTATGTCCCATGGCAGCAACCTGTCGTTAGGGATGAAGATAACTCTTCATGTACTAAGCCGCAGCACCTATTAGGTGGGGTGGCCAGTTCCCTTCCTTGCTGTCTTTACCTCCCTTAACTCATACGTCAGATACTCATTTACAGCTGATTCGACTGGAGCAGTGGTCGTGTCAAGCGAGAAATAACAAGAAATTTGAGCTAGGTTTTGCTTCAATAATCACAGAAATGATTTGAGGAAATAGATGACCACGTGGATGATTTGAGGAAATAAATTAGCACATAGATGATTTGAGGAAAAAGAAGATAACAAGGATTATTTCAGAGTTATTTGTGCGTATGTCTCTTTGATGACTTTCGTATAGTATATGTATTATTAATATTATAAATATAATTATAACTATTTTCTTATGATTATAACTATTATTATCATTATTACGATTATTATTATTTATATTATTATTACTATTGTTTTATTTACTTTTATTATTATTATTAATTATTATTATTATTACTTTTATTATTATTATTATTCTTACTATTCTTACTATGTCTATTATTATTAGTACTTTATTGCTATTAGCACTATTACAATTACAATTATTATTATTATTATTACTATTATTACTATTGTATTTATTATTATTTATATTATTATTATGGGCATGGCAATTAAATAAGAAAATAACAAAGAGCATCGCTGTTTTCAAAATGAGTTGTTACAGAAGAATGTTACGTATACTATGGACAGCTAATAATACATATGAAGAAGTGTTAAGATCAGTAAAAGTCGAAGAGGACGAGCTCCTTAACAACATCCTAACAAGAAAGCTGTGTTTCTTGGGTCATGTAAAGAGACATATTAGAGCATAAGACAAATCATTGGAGGCAGCGGAAATGTGGTTTATTCGAAGAATGTTACGCATTCTTTGGACAGCAAAGATTACTAATGAAGAATGTCTTAGAAGGAATGATGTGAAAAGATGCATTATTGATAATATAATAAAAAGACAGTCAACATTTATTGGGAACATAATGAGAAGAGGAGGCATTGAGAATATAGTGACAACAGAAAATATAAAAGGGAAAGATCAATGGGAAGACCCAGAGAAAAGATATTGGACAGTTTTACTAAATGTTTGACGACATCAACACAGATGAAGACATATATTGATGTACATGGAGAAATATGATCGCCAACGTCATTCGGCACGGCACTTGATGATGAAAGAGACATAACAGCATGGGAATATTAAAAGTTGAAGGCAGAGATAACAGCAACAGGTGAAGAGGACGCCCAAAACGAAGTTGGTGCAGTAATATATCACATTACTTAAAGAATTTTTTTTCTAACTGTCCCAGAATCGCGGAGCATTCATCAATAAGGAAAACCATGCTCTGAAAAGAATATATCACGTGATTATCATCATTATTATAATAATTATTGCTATTATTATGATTATTAGTATTATTATTATTACTGTTGTCATTATCATCAATATTATTATTGTACATTACTATTATTATTATTAATCTCATTATTACATGTAGCATTATTATTATTTTTATTATTGCTATTATAAACATATGCATATATAAAAAGAAACAGAAAGCAAAACGCAAATACAAAAATAAACACACACACTTGGTACCCCCAGTCTGCTTAAAAAACACAAGTACCTAAACACACACACAAACACACATACAGAATTTGTACCCACACTGCTTACTTACACAAAGATACGACAATCCTAATGTGACTACCAAACTATCAAGTCAATGCCATCTATACAAGAAAAAGAAAATTCACCACTTATGACGTGAACACCATTTCCTCTTCATTAAGTGCCATTCCGGTTGACTGCAGTAGATTACTAACGACCCGACCACAACTTCCTACTTCCTGTGTTATTCTACCACATCTGTTGCTGACTTTTTGCCGCACAATAATATTAATCAGCGCACAGTCTGTAAATTACGACGTGACGTCGTCGCCACATTAGCAAATATGTACTGGCAAAATTTCAGTTGATTGTAGAGATTGTTTGATTAACGTGTGCCCAAAGAACAATCACCACACAGCAGCAACAACCGTTAGCGGATGACTGATCTCTATAACAGTGTGACCAAAATATGTTTATGTTTTATTTTCTTGTATGACTTATGGTGAGGTAGATGCTTTTATTGTATGACTTATGGTTAGGTATGTTGTTTTTCTTGTATGACTTATGGTGAGGTGTGTTGTTTTTCTTGTATGACTTATGGTGAGGTACGTTGTTTTTCTTGTATGGCTTATGGTGAGATAATCTGCTTTTCTTTTATGACTTATGGTGAGGTAGATGCTTTTATTGTATGACTTATGGTGAGGTATGTTGTTTTTCTTGTATGACTTATGGTGAGGTGTGTTGTTTTTCTTGTATGACATGGTGAGGTACGTTGTTTTTCTTGTATGGCTTATGGTGAGGTACGCTTCTTTTAACCGCAGAAGTTAGCCGAATTGGTTATATTAGATCCGTTATTGATACAAAAGTAAAAGTTGCGGACCTGGTTATTTAATCACCTCCGGAGTAGGTCTAATATACAGGCACGGGTCAAATCTGGCGCGATAAGTATATTCATAGCCTGCCAGATTTATCTAAAAGTACCATTTGTCACTGGCGGCAGAACTCAGAGAACACTACTCCAGAGTAATATGCAGAAATAAATCTGTTTGACGCAATATCACCGAACACAGCTAAATCTGACTCTATCCAAAACTGTTGCATATGTCAGCTATATATAGAGAAAGACATGCTTCTAGAAGAGGGAACGCCATTTTTTGAGTTATGTCTTAGTCTTATTATTTTTCAGCGTTCTTTCTCAAACTCCCTATTGATCTCTTGTCCAGCTAATTTCCAGCAGGAAGTAGTCCAGAGAATGGGATTGGCCCCTGTCACGATTTTATTTGCGTCAATGGCCGAGACATTCGTTTTCTACGGTACTTACACCTGAATCACCTCTTTTATACCACAAAAACTATAGCTTTTACTCAAATAATTGTAACCACTGAGAGTAAAAGTTTTAATTCTGGAAATGGAAAAAAATAATATGGATGAACCTCCTTGTTCAACAAAAGGATACGAATTCTCTATTGGTCGTATGTGTGGGATCGTTGAAGCAAAGTGAACAATGTCACAACGGTTAACAAAAAAGACAAGTTTACTTTTTTTAAGTACATCAAAATATACAACAAATAAATATAAGAAATATAAATATCTTTTTCGTGTACGCTATGAGGAGAAATATGTGTCAAAGAATCTACTTTCTGAGTCCATGAAGTCAGGAAGAGAACTGGTCTGAATTCAAAGAAAATGTCCAGACCAACTGACTAGAGGAATACATTCAAATTTCATTATAACATCTTGGTATCTAACTGATGAAAGAATATTCCGTCAGTTGACAAAGAGATACATTTTTTTGGACAAACGTGCTTCTTGAAACGAGAAATAACAATATTGGAAAAATATATTTCGCACAGGAACCAGAAGTATTTTTTGAAAGATCAATATTTGTATGTGTTTGTCCACCATCACTATCATATGACGCCGTCTCTGCATTGAATGTTGCCTACAAAGAAATTACTATTTCTGTGTCTTGCATTGGTAGTGCACGCTGCTAAGCTGTATACTGTCCGTCTCATTATATTTCTGCCTACCTCTTGCTCACTGTCACTCGAAATTCAAATAAATTCTTCAGCAAAATTTCGTATCTTTCTTCTTCTTCTTCTGCGTTCGTTCTCAAACTCCTGCAGATTAGCAGGATGTAGTTCGGAGAAGGGAATGCGTTGTGTCATGGTTTACAGCAATGCTGCGATATCTGCGCTTTTTGGCATGACACATCCGACTCCAGCGTAGCTGTGGGTCACTGACTCTATATGGGATGGTACAGCCAACTCCATCCTATAACCTCCTTAGTCACCTTTTATGACATGCGTGGAAGGTAAAAAGTGTTACTATTCTTTGCTCCCGTTTCGGGCCCCGACAACACATGGGCGGTATCTTTCAATATATTCAGAACATTGTATTTGTTAGATTTGTGTTTTCCTTAGTCCGGCTCTGTGACTAAGTGGTACAGAGCGCGTCTGTGACGGCCAAGGTACCGAGTTCGATCCCCGCCACAGATAATTGTGCATCCGGACCTTTCAGAAAGCAATGGCAAACTACTGAACGTATTTATGTTGCCTAGAAAATCATCACAGCCAATAAATGTTGGATTGATTGCTAAGTCATATAAAGGATATGCTACCTTTTTTTTAATTAATAGTTTTTATTTTTCATATTGTTGTCAGAACATCTGTGTTTGGTATATGTAAAACTTGAAACATGATAATGACGTGTTGCTAATCACCGTAAATACACCAGGTTATACACATAATTCAACGTTTCGACAAAAAGGCTTTTATCACGAATACATTTACATCCAAAAATGACGAGTTAGAGAGTCACTATTCACGTTCACATGACAGAACTAAATATTTAGCTGTGAATGTATTCTTGATAAAGGATTGTTGATTGAGACCTCGATTTGTCTATGTTATTATTTACGTGTGTCTACAATGATAAGCAAAACGTCATTACCCTGTTCCAATTTTAGTCTGATGAATTTCAGTTTTGCCGCAGTGAGTACATATTATCTATCTGTAATTGTTGTAGTCTTTATCTATGAAGTTTTAATCATTCTTCTAGTTATCAACATCTCATATGCATCACTCAATTTATTTGCCCATTGTTTATGATGAAGACCTCTTGTATGGATACATCGCTGCGTTTACGAAGTATTCCAAGCAGTTGTACACCATGCTGCAGTTTTTCTGTATTCATCATAAATGTACACGACAATGAAAGCGAGGGTGACTTTATTCTATTCTATTGCCCTGTCTATGCCTTAGCTGTAAAGTGTAGCAGGATTGAAAGATGATCGGTTTCCGGGAACGTTTGGTCGATTGATATGTAGTAATATTGGGACGTTTCAGAATGTTGGTAACTTTTTGTAAATCCAAACGACACATGACAAAGTGAGGCGATACATTAACTCCTTATCCACGAAAAGCCACTAGAACAGGTTAAGATGACCACTTTTGCTTGTAAAAGTTAATACTACAAATGCCCGTGTGTTGCCGGGGCCCTAAATGGGAGCAGAGAATAGCAGCACTGTTTACCTTCCACGCATGTCGTAAAAGGCGACTAAGAAGGTTATGGGATGGAGTTGGCTGTCCCATCTCATATAGGGTCAGTGACTCAAAGCTTTGCTGAAGTCAGATATGTCAGGCCGAAAGGCGCAGATATCGCAGCAATGCTGTAAACCATGACACAGCGCATTCCGTTCTCCGGACTACATCCTGCTAATCTGCAGGAGTTTGAGAACGAACGCAGAAGATGAAGAAATACTACAAATAATATAAAACCCATAATCGTCAGGACTGTAGGGATTCCGCACGGGAGATAACAGCACAAATAGTCGTCCAAGAACATCTTTCTTCGGCTATTTGGTCGAGTGTAGAAAAATCATGCCCAGACCATTCCTTGATGTCCATCCAGGTGTTTGTTTTCTTTAGGGCTTTTAGACTTTCGTCTTCGGCGGTTCCTTACAAATATTTTTAGAAAACTGGTCGTATCGTGGTACAGACCATACAAGTTCACCAATGTAAAAAGTGGTGCTAGATAATCTGCAAGTTTGTTTATTTGCTGCTGGACGAATATATTTGTCTTGTGTTATGTATTTCTAATTATTAACAAACACTTGTTATCGAAAGATGTGCAGTAAAAATAAGTCGCCAATATCTCATTTGGTACAGTTATTTCTAAATGCATTTAAATCTAGTGGCAATGAATCGCCTTGCAACTGAAGTAAACATGTTTTCCGCTCTTGACCAACCAATCCCCCAAATAGACGTGATATTGTCAAGACTTTCAACTTGTTTACTCAAGTCACTGAGAGCGGACCAATCGAGACAAGAATTATTACAACAACAACGAACTTCCTGTTCAAGTATTAGAGTATACACAGGAGCACACAGAACATCCGTATTTGTATATAAGTATCGACAGAACTGCTTCTAAATATACATAACATAGAGACATGCTAATGCTGCTTCAAACAATACCTTATAAAAGTAAATTCAAGTAGGAAGCATGGGGATAAATGAAACATTTTTTAAAGCAGAAGGGAATTTAACTAGACCCAAATAACGGCGCCGAATAGCCTTGCAACTCAAGTAAACCGGTTTTCCGTACTTGACCAACCACATCCCTAAAAAGACGTGGTCTTGTCAAGACTTCCAACTTGTGTACTCAAGTTCTTGAGAACGGAGATAATCGGATATTTTTAACGAAGAGTTAAAATTACTATGATGATAGAACACATAGAATGGTGTTTTATACTCCTAGCTCTTATGTCAGTGTCTAGTTTTATTTCCTGCTCCAGATTGGTCTTCATTGATATTCTTTTTTATGACATAATTTGCCAGAGAGCTAACACATGTCAGATTATTGCCCGGCTCGATGTGATGTTATCTGAAGAGTATGTGATTGTTAGGATCTATGTGTCGTGATCTGAATTCTTCTACACTGAAGGGAATTATGCAATGATATTATTGTAATCAGACCGCATGCTTCAGAGTAAATGTGTGTCTCTCTAACAGCAGTCTAGGGATCGTTCATTACTTCAGAGTAAATGTGTGTCTCTCTAACAGCAGTCTAGGGATCGTTCATTACTTCAGAGTAAATGTGTGTCTCTCTAACAGCAGTCTAGGGATCGTTCATTACTTCAGAGTAAATGTGTGTCTCTCTAACAGCAGTCTAGGGATCGTTCATTACTTCAGAGTAAATGTGTGTCTCTCTAACAGCAGTTTAGGGATCGTTCATTACTTCAGAGTAAATGTGTGTCTCTCTAACAGCAGTCTAGGGATCGTTCATTACTTCAGAGTAAATTTGTGTCTCTCTAACAGCAGTCTAGGGATCGTTCATTACGTGGAAAACGTTTCTTTTGAGGTTTTGCCAATATTAAGTAACACACATCAAAACACACAAAATCGACATTTCGACAAAATGACTTGATCAAGAGCGCAATCGAGAATACAACAATTAAGTAACGGCACTGTTTACGGTGATATCATAATGACTATATAGAAAACGTAAATATTCGGGAGAGTATGGGTGATGTAAAAATTAGTCGGGAGAGTATGGGTGATGTAAAAATTAGACGAACAGTAAAAGAACACAACCTAACAGAAAATTGACAGAATGCAACGAACACGAGGTACAACAGAACAAAATGAGAAAACACAACAGGATATCCAGATATAGCCATGCCGGATGCTAATTCGGAATGGTTGGTGTGTATTAAATTAGTTCCCCGCCGAAGTCGGATATGTCGGACCATTATTGCAAATAAAACGGCGACACAACGCATTTCCATTCTCTGGACTACATCATGTTGGAAATCTAGTAGGGCAGAGATCCAGCGGGAGTTTAAGAATGAACGCTGAAGAAGAAGAAGAATTTAGTTCCATAGACATCTTACTGACAGGAGAATTGAATTGGTGGAGTTTTTCTATCATAAACTGAAGCCCAGTTCCCAAACTACTTTATCGATACTTCTGACATACATGACAATTCGCATTGTTACTATTCTTTGCTCTGTTAATTAAATCACTAACGTTTACAAACATAAATATAGAGAAATATACAGAGAGGGCGTACCCAGCACAAAACTTATAAAACATTGTGACAGAGCACGAGTGTCTAACACAGAAACTCTTAATGCAAACGTGGATAAAGTGTACACATAGAAGACCATCTAGTTACATAAACGTTGAGAAAATGTCCCCAGAAAAACAAGCTAATTACATAAATATAGAGAAAATCGAGCAGAAAGACATCTAATTACACATACGTATAGAAAATGTATCCAGAAAAGAACATCTAATAACACAAATGTAGAGAGTATGTACGAAGTTAAGAACATCTAATTACACAAACGTATAATAAATGTACCCAGAAAAGAGCATCTACTGACATAAGGTAGAGCCAGAACAAGAAAAAACATAAATTGAGTAAAAAAAAAAAACAATCGCAGAGATAGCGAGAGAGGGGGAATGAGAGTGGGAGAATGAAAGACAGTAAATCAGATTCCAAATACCATCAAAATGTACACACAATAGCTGCATTACATTCAAGTCATACACAAAAGATATATATTGTTACATTCAGGAAACTTGCATGAGATTGGCAACGTCTATTCCTCATTGTATTGTTTCAAGCATTCTCCTTGCCACAGACTCCGTAGGAGGGAACAGTATTTTGGCGGAGGAACGGAACGTTAAAAAATATATTTTTAAATAAAACCAGCGATAAATGGGAATAGACTTTATGATTTAATGTGGTAATTCTGAACCAGGGTTGAAAATTCACATGGGAACCACTGATACTTAAAGGGGGGGGGGGTGGAACGAGGAGAAAAACAACTAAATTTTAATTTGGAATGTTAGTTACCCGTCTAAAGAGAGAAACACCGGCAGGTAACCATGTCAACGACATATATAATAATAACAGTAACCGTTCATGGTCGAAATGTTGTCACACTAGAGACATCAACACAAGATGCCATTTAAACAGTTATTTTCTCAGCAAGTAGGAGAAGTGTAGAAAAATCACGTTCAGACCATTCCTTGATTTTATCAATCCAGAATTTTCTTCGAGCAGCTCTCTTTCTTCCACCCTCGCCTGTTTCTTGAAAACAATTTTACACAAGCTAAGAATCATTACATCGTTACATCCTAAGAATACAAAGAATTTTTCGCCGTTTCACCACAGACAACAGTGGTTATTGGCAGGGGTGACACGGCGTAAGATTAGTTGATAGTTAACAAGTATTATATTAATAAACATTAAATGCATTGGTGATTTGTGGTTAAGCTACGCCTTAGAAACCTACATCAACTAAATGTATTTTCAAAGACTAAGACCATGTGTTTTAGACATCTATCGAAGGGGGTGTGGGTTGAAGAAACATTGCATCGAAATGTGACCTACAACAGAGAGGTTCTTGATTATGAACTGGCCTCACAGCACGTGGGGCATTCCCATAAGTGATCCGCCCTCTGTTCCAGCAGCCATCCGGCTCGATGGTGTTTCGAGTATAATGTCACCGAAGCAGACGTCTACATCAGGGCACAATTCTGACTCTTGCGACAGGTTCCTTTGTTGTTCTGACCACCCATGCCGTGCCCGTAACTAGTTCAAGCCCAACGCACAGAGAAGTTCAGTAACTGAATCGCCATCGCTCCCTTTAGGAACCAGATTTTCTTTCATCCACCCTCCCCACATCATTCTAACAACCATCTCCCCACCCCCTCCCAACTTAAAAACAACTTGTTAATGCTCTTCACGACGTATTATTATACATTTAATCAAACATTGTTCAAATTATTCCAAATATTTGTCTTTCTCTGTTCTCATA
Source organism: Meghimatium bilineatum (assembly GCA_034231615.1). Classification (NCBI taxonomy): domain Eukaryota; kingdom Metazoa; phylum Mollusca; class Gastropoda; order Stylommatophora; family Philomycidae; genus Meghimatium; species Meghimatium bilineatum. Next base: position 42,953,361 of record CM067304.1, read on the forward strand.
TAGTGCTGTCAGTTGCCTCCAATTTCCAAATTTACTTCATGACATACATAGCAATTTGTTTCATCACATGTGGCAATTTGGCATACATCGAGAAGCACAGCTTTAGTTGAACGATCCTGCGATCACATAAAATTCGCTGTATTTACGTCACACGTTATTTACACCGATACCGGTACTGGACTTGATTTACAAATATCTCATGTGGTTTAGTATATGATTTTTTTACGACATTCAATATTGCGGGTTATTTGTCCGGTTTACTGTCAGTTTAGAACTGACTAGACTTTTAGAGAAGTCATAAACTGTTGTACGTGGACCGGTGCCAGCGTTTGTTTCTATGGTGACAACCTTGCCGTTGGCTACAGAAAGCTGGAAATATGAGAACGTCAACAGCTGGTAGGATTCTATTATTCTAACATGAACATTTCTCCTTTGTATAAAATGGCAATGATTTTTCGTATGCTAAATAACGACGTTATGTTATGACTTGTTTTCCTACTGAAACAAGATTTTCTATAATTATGTCTAATTACTTAATTAAAATGTTACCGGTAAGTGATAAGAAACCAGTGACTTCCGTTTGTATGAGAGACTGTAACTGATTCTGTAAGTTGTAGTTTCAATTTTCAACACTATTGAGGCAAATTATGAAATACAGTGCTCGACCTCTTTTCTCATTGTCCAGGAGTATAACTAAGGATAGTTAGGTCAATATTTACACCGAAGATTTAGTTTCTACAAAGTTCTGGTACTTTATTGTTTATCTTGGGTCGACCTTGAAACCTTTGGGGATTTTAACCAATTTTTCCAGTGGAATTTGATATAGAAACTAGGACGGCAATGCACTTAATTACTAGGCTTTCTAGGAGTACAATTCTGTGCAATATTAGAAAACTACCGTGTACACGTCGTGGTGACAGGTAAAAATTACAGGAACTCATGATTACTTATTGCGGGTAGTAGAATTCTATTGGAAGTAATGCACAGCGAAGACATTTGAAATCTTATGTGTATGAAATAAAGCAGCGGTTTGGGGTGCCACTCTAGAAACATCAACACAAAAATCATGTCATGCATCTCTGTTCTCAGTTTCTTGTTAAGTGTGCACAATCATGTCCTATTTTGTGTATTATCAATATATGCTTTCTCTTGGATTCCTTTCGTCTTCCAGAAACTGCCTGACTAACGTCACCTACACAACTGTTCAGTATTAATATCGTCCTTCACCCTCTCTCCCGCCCCCACAGCCTACTTCCTGGTGGTTGGGTAGGCCATAAATGTATTTTTTTCCAAACTACAAATGACAGGTAAATTCAAAACCCACGCCTGTTGGACGCTGGGCGAATGACTTAATATTACACTACAGGGTCTTCCAGAAAATTCTTGTGATTTACTTTCAGCTCCAGTCTTTGGGAGTAGAGTTGGCTGCCCCATAATGTAGGCCATAATTATTCAAATGTCATGCTGAAGTCGGATGTATCAAGCCAGGAAAAATGCAACAAAATTTTTTATTTCGCAGGAGACCACGAAGTGGATTTATTTAAGCCTAAGTTATAAATTAGAAGTTTATCCCATTCTTTCAGTCCAGTTTTAGATCTCCGGCAGACATCGTTAGGACATAGATCAATGATCTTGGTAGCAAAGTACACCTCCAGCCTCATGTGTCGTATCACAGGGCATGCATCGAAGTTTTAAACAGGATAATGAAGTTTTCTGTATCAATAGAAACACATAATAGCACACACAAATCGACGTTTCAACCAAAATATAAGTATCAAGAACACACAATAAAATACTACGAATATGAACGGTAATTCCGTTCACGTTCCAAGTTTCGCATATTGAATTTCAGTTTTTCTGCAGTGAGTACTTATTAACAATGTTTGCGTGAAAGTTATTTTTTTTCTTTCAGTATCAGAGGATTGGCATCACTATATTCTTGTTTTTCCAGATGTACTCCATTCTTCTCAACGTAACGGCATGACATTCACATCACGTAACTAAAACGATAATCCCCATGCTGAAATTTATTGGGACAAAAAGCGACCGAAATATGTTGACCACTTAATGAGAATTAGCACATATGACCGTCAATAAGAGCACATAACGTGATAATGGAAACAGCAAGAAGCAAAGGAAGATAAAAAATGAGGTGTGTTAGAGGAGTTACCAACATTCTGAGACCTAATAATATTACTGCATAACAAGCGACTAAACGTGACATCGTCTGAAAACCGATGGTTATTCAATCCGACGACGCCTTACATCAAAAGCAGAGAAAAAACAATAGGTAGATAGATGGATAGTTTGAAAATCTAATCTTTCAAAATGCATGCTTTTGTGTGAAATCGTTACAACTGTTTAGAAAGACAAATAAGGAGGACAGAGCACCTAGATGGAGTAGAAAGGGCAAACCAAGAAGACGATGGACTGGCGACATTAAAGAGAACACGAATACGTCGTTGGAAAAAGCAAGTCGTATGCTGAAGACAGTGACGGGTTCAGGAAGTTCATTGGGGAGACAACACTCTGCAGAAAATATTCACATGACATCATAGTACATTTAGAATATAACGCCGTAAGAGGACAGCTTGTGCAGCACCTGGAGGTTTACAGATTGGCAGTGTGTTCCGCAAATACATTCACATAGAAGACGTCGTCAGAAAACGTATAACATCATTACGTGCCGTCTCCGCAAAAAAGGTTGGCTGCCACGCACGACAAATGATCCCCTGTCTCTTTGTTTGATGATGCACTCTGTTAAACTGTGTCCTGTTCACCTCATAAAAGTTTCATTCTAATTTGTATATCCCCACATTTTGCTCGCATCTCCTCAAATCTAGCCCCAAGTAAAGTCTTCAGCAAGTTGTCATATTTATTAATATTTCCAAATGGCGTTAGTTTTATCCCCTTTAATATCTATTTTCATACGTAATGCTTTCAGAACATCTTTCTTTCAATTACCGTAATGCAATTATCCCATTTTTAGGTTTACAATTAAATGTTACCGTTACATCGCACGTTCCGTAACATGTCCTTGCATTTAGAGGGCCGTGTGATTGTCATTAACACACGATTGGGATATAAAAACTCAAATTTGACATCACAAGCCAGAACTGTGTCACAATTAAGTCAGTCCTAAGTTCTAAATAATAAAACCATGCCAGACGTCTTGCATGGTTTCACGCTGGATTACCTCTTCGATTGATATGTTAAATAACCAATCAACTGCTTCAGAAATGAAATATTGATCCCACGTGACTTCGTTTACCGCCATCTGGGTTATTTATTGAACCAATAGAAACAAGTGAAAAACGCTTGCAAATTAATTATTCTTTACATATCTCTCCGTCCCACCCATCCCCGTTTTATTTCTTCATCAGAATCGAAGATATGCAGCGATTATTCGACATAGTTTCTGACGAATGTGACATTGAAGGGATATCCACGTGTGGCCAATTTTTTTTTAGATTGTATAAAGCAAAAACGGCACAATGGCCGTCTCAGTATCTGGTATGAGTACTAGAAGCAATCTGGTAATGTCAATGCGGCCAGTGTTATACTGGGTAAATAAACCCTTAGTTAGCCGTAGCGTTTACGTATGGATGCCCCATCAAGTATGCCCGCCATATAAAGTATTACTGCCCCATCAAGTATTGATACCCCTATCAAGTATAACTGCCCATTCGAGTATGGCTGCTCCAGCGAGTATGGCTGTCCCATCAAGTATAACTGCCCCATCGAGTATGGCTGCTCAAGCGAGTAGGGCTTTCCCTTGGAGTATGGTTATCCCATCTTATAGAGGCTCAAAGTAGCACATATGTCATGCTGAAATGGGATATGTAAAGACGAAAGTCGCAGATATCGCAGCTAAATTGTAAACCATCACATACCACATTTCTTTCTCTGGACTATGTTCTGTTAATCTGCAAAACCTTGATAATTAACGCAGAAGAACGATGTGACAATAGAGAAAAAATACCATGCTTTCGATAACATCGGATCCTTCGATAAAGTTGACGCTAAGGATTGTGTGGAGTCATGCCACCGGGTTGTTGTCATCAAACATTACTTGGACTTACCATACATTATCAATATGATTTATCCATAATGATAAAAAAACATGTCCCAGGACCATGCGGTTACTTGTAATAGTTCTTCTCAAGTTCATAGCTATGTCTAAGGTGGTGTTTGGTTTCAGGGAGGGGGAGGAAGATAATTTTATAGAAAAGTAATCAAGTGGTATGTTTCATTTGTGTATGACCTGTCCTTTGGGAAATCCCTGTAGGTGGCGTTGAGGTTTGTGTAAATAGGAGGGGGGATGTTTAACCAATATTGTTACCTTACGTCCTTGTTTAAAGTGTAATGTTCTAATTTTCTAAGGTAGGTCTTGAGCATAACGACCCTTCCACACACCTTTCAGACACCTTCCACACACCTTCCAAACACCTTTATCTACGGACTTTCTTCTACTAGACCAACAAAATGTATTCCTGCGAAAGGAAATGCGATGTGTCACCGTTTTATCAGCTCAAATAAAATGCGACGTGTTACCGTTTTATCAGCTCAAATGGCACGACACATCATATTTATGCAGTATAAACATCCATACAATAAAATACGATTACATTTCATATTATGATTATGTAACTATTCAAACAGTTTTCGGATGTAACGATTCTCTACGTCAAACCCAGTTCTGAGATGAAGTCACAATTGTACATACATACATACATACATACACAAATATATAATTATTGGTATTTATTTTCCTCCCTAGAGATATGTCCATAATCACAGTACTCAATGCAACAGCCACATTATGATATCCCTTGAATGTCAACGAATCCGCTTTTAGATGCTAATTATTTACTTGAATGCAGGATCTTAATTATTCATTGTCTCTTGAGGTTTCTGCTTGCAAGGAAGCATACAGGTCCTGCATTATTGAGAAGTTATCGCAGCAAGTCTGCCTTCGTTTACTCGTTAGAGTGTAGCCCTGGTTTGCGAGTTACTGGTTAATTAAAGAGGTGAACTGGGAGGTAAAGTAATGAATGAAAAGAAAATGCACAGGCATATTTAGTTTGATGAACAGAATATAACAATGTATAGATGGAAATATGGAAAGGTGATTGATAAACATTAGAAGGGGCAAAAAGAATGACAACAGGGGTGTCTAAAACGTTGGTATCGAAAGCGACTAGAGAAGTTTTGGGGGGTGGGGATTGACAGTGCCATCAAATAGAGGGGTAAAGTGATAGACAGTTAGGTTAAATTGGATGTGTCAGGACCAAATGCGCAGTTACTGCAGCAAATATGTAAAACATGAAATAACGCATTCTATTCTCCGAACTACTGCTTGCTCATCTGCAGGAGCTTGAGAACAAACGCAGAAAAAAAATGTTTATGTAAAAAAGGTTCATTAGATTTTATGATGATGATAAAACCAAGGGATATGTGTTTGTTTCCTCAATTCTCTATGACAGGAGAAGGAATTCTACTTTTTTCCCCTCAATTCTCTATGCCAGGAGAAGGTATTATACATTTTTCCTCAATTCTCTATTCCATGAGAAGGAATACTACGTTTGTTTCCTCAATTCTCTATGCCAGGAGAAGAAATTCTACATTTGCTTTCTCAATTCTCTATGCCAGGAGAAGGAGTTCTACATTTGCTTTCTCAATTCTCTATGCCAGGAGAAGAAATTCTACATTTGCTTTCTCAATTCTCTATGCCAGGAGAAGAAATTCTACATTTGCTTTCTCAATTCTCTATGCCAGGAGAAGGAATTCTACATTTGCTTTCTCAATTCTCTATGCCAGGAGAAGGAGTTATACGTTTTTTCCCTCTATTCTCTATGCCAGGAGAAAAAGTTCTACATTCGGATCCAAATTAAGATTTCACTTAGCTACATATCTATCTACACGCCTCCCTGAATGCCTTTGATATAACCATAACACATTGGTATACGCAGCAAAGGAAATATAATTGCATGGCGCTCTGCAGTGAAACACGGCTAAGAAGTTCATGATGAAAGGAGAAATGCAGGGGATCAACAACGAAGACTTGCTAGCAAGTCACAGACAGATAAAACAAAACCTAAAGTGATCAAATTAAGCTCGGTTTGTCCAAGAAATTTTTTTGGTCAGGATAATGATTATCAGCCATTTACAAACGCAAATTTTGTACTTACACCAATGTTGAAACACACATCTATCACGATAGCAACCAAAAGACAAATCTTAAAATCAACTTTTCATCCCAAAACTATGTTTTCAATATCAGACACGGACTCCAACAAAAGAACACGGGAGAACGCTAATATGTGTGAAATTGGCGATTACGAAAAAAGCTGTGTGAAAAAGCTTACTAGATGAGCAGTCAATTAAAAGCAGCAAACACAACAAGAAAAGATAATGTGAGGAATGAGGAGATTGCAAGAACTTTTGAAAAAATTACAGTTGTCAAATATATTGAAAAACAGATATTGAAATGGTTCGGCCACCTAATGAGAATGAACCCGCAGTGGCCCGCGGCAAGAGCATACACCATCAAAATGGAAACAGCATTATAGAGCGGAAGACCAAGAAGAATGTGGATTGAATGTGTTACCAACGTTCTGACACGGCAGAGTTATTACTGCGTATCAAGTAACCAAACGTGTAATAGCTCGAAAACCGATCGTCATTTAACCCTGCGACACCTCACAGTATGAACAGATAAAAGACAATACATAGATAGATATACAAACTCCAACACAAGGACATAATTGTAACTGAATTTCATAAAGGTGATGTAAAATATGGTCAACTTCACTTGTGATTGACGAACAGCAAACAAGAGTAATATGTTCTGTTCTGAGCTGGAAATCCGTGAAGTGATCGTTTACTGTTTAGTGAGTTTACCTTCTGTTTTGGGCTAGGCCGATTAATTTCAAAATACATGCCACATCCAGTGGTCCACATAATGTAGCTCATCAATCAATCTTGTAAAGAAACAGTTTTTGGTGTACAGTACCTTAGCTAACTGTTTTGTTTACTTAACTTGACAATGTGGATGTGCCTTTTTGTTTTACTTGTCAATGTGGGTGTGCCTTCCTTGTGTACATGGCAGTGTGGATGTGACTTATTTTGTTTACTTGGCAATGTGGATGTGCTTTCGTTGATTACTTAGCAATGTAGATGTGCTTTCTTTGTTTGCGTGGTAATTTAGATGGACCTTCTTTGTTTCCTTGGTGATGTGGATGTGCTTTCTTTTGTTTACTTGGCAATGTGGATGTGCTGTCATTTGTTTACTTTGCAATGTGAATGTGCCTTCTTTTGTTTATTTGGCAATGTGGATATGTCGTCTTTGTTTACGTGGCAATGTGGATGTGCCTTTCAGTGTTACATGGAAATGTGAATGAGCTTTCGTTACCAATTTATACACTAATATTCCATGAATATGTTAGTGTCCCCGGATTATACATATATATGTATATGTGACATTTGTAATGATCGGTTGGGGGGTGGGGGGGGGGAGAGGAATTACCTAAGAACAAATGAATGTCTTCTTTTCTGTGTTCATTTTGATGTTCTGTTTTGGTAAAAACATATTTAAAAACTAGGATTACAATATTTGTATTGTCTATTGAAACCCAAAATGTTGATGTTGTTATGTGTTAAAAGAAGACGGAGTTGTAGCTTCTCCATACGCTCTTCTCTCCTTTATCTACTGGCTTGCCCAGGATCCGTTGCAAGTTGATATTGATATCCTAGGGTGATAATAGGATGTAGTAACTGTTGTCAAGTGACCTAAAGCAATCATCAGTAGGAGATTAGATACTTCAACGTATTAGTGGATCATCTATAAAACAAAAACATATTCGCTATTTTCATGCTTAATTACTTCATGTCAATTAAACTAATTTTGTGACGTGTTTTTGAAAAAAAAACGTAAAGTGGTTGGGGTGGGGTTTACGCGACTTGACTGTGCAGTGTTCCCAGTACTAAAGGTTATAATCTGATTTCCTAAAAGGGGAAAAGGGAGAGGGGGAGGTGAAATACCAAATTCTCTTTCCCCGTATCTACTACTGTAGATTCAAGGCGTGTAGTTCCGTAGTTTATAGTACATCTATAAAAAACGCATGCCACCACTGCAAAGATGAAAAGATCCATACAAATAGATCCGTTCATGTCTAGAGAAATCTTCACTAACAAACCGGTGAATTCCTTACTGACAAAACATCAGCCGTGCCAAGAATCTGTGCTATTTGCACACACTAAATATGTGGCGGCGTCGAGTTGATTCATCTAACATAAATAAATCATGGGAATCAATCAATAAAAATCAATCATGCTCTTCTACACTGCCCATAAATCGACAAGTTAAACCGTCAAGATTCGTTAAGCAGTTCCCAGCTTAAAGGTACACATTGGCGAACTGTAGTGATATAAAATTTGGAGAAATACAAGCATAATAGATCAGGTCATTGAAAACTGTGGCAGCAAGAACAATTAAAGAAATTCGGTACGTTTGCTATTCTCTAAATACATGCATATCACTCGCGGAAACGAAAATAAATATTTGGGAATGTGGCAGGTAGAGTGATTGATGAATTGATTACATTAATTAATTTTAGATGAAGTCAATGGGCGATCGAACAATGATTCAGTTGAAAATAGGGAGGTGTAGATGAGAAAAAATAATTCATATTATGATGGTGTTACTCCTGCGCAAGCGGAGATGAGTATTGAGTTCAGATTATGGTGTCAATACTTGCCCGAAGAAACAAGATTTAAGTGAGGAAGAGTTTTGCAATGTTGTGTAAACATCACTGTCTCGTCACTACATACGGTCTCAGTGGAAGTCAAGACGACTCTAAGTGTTCGTCAGGGTGTAGTAGATGACCAATGTGCCTTTCTGTCTTACTATCCTCGCAGCTATCTACGACACTTGCTAGGTGAAGCCTTTCTCTCCATTGACGCAAGAGGAGATTTCTTTCGTTTGCACAGAATATGGGCTTTAATTAGGTGGATGGGGCGTGGAGCATATTGAATGCCCACTTACATTTTAACCGTCATTACGGTATTAGAGGTGTGATGCTGTCGCATGCTGACAAATGTTGTGATCCACTAGTGAGGACTGAATACAATAATAGAATTAGAAGATGTTAGGATTGTTTACACTTTACGGTTTCATTACATATTCAAGTTATCACTGTTGCCCTTACATGGGTGTCTGAGTGTTTCTCAGCGCCTTCTACTGACGTCTAACGGAAACCATGTGACACCGTGCTTCTGTGATAGTAGCACTTTGTAAATAATCAATTAAATAATTCCTTCAGCTTTGATCAGGTGTCTATTAACAGGCCATACCCTATCGAACAAAAGCATATGACCTCCTTCGTTGAGTGACCGAGGTGACACTCAAAACAAAAGGTTTGATATCTCAAAGGAATGGTTGTGGTCATGGAAGTTATAGATGCATATACAGTTCCCGAAGCAAGGCATTCCAGTGTGGCAATGTCCGAGGATTATCACGTCCTGTCAGGAGTGCATGTCCGAGGATTATCACGTCCTGTCAGGAGTGCATGTCCGAGGATTATCACGTTCTGTCAGGAGTGCTTGTCCGAGGATTATCACGTTCTGTCAGGAGTGCATGTCCGAGGATTATCACGTTCTGTCAGGAGTGCATGTCCGAGGATTATCACGTTCTGTCAGGAGTGCATGTCCGAGGATTATCACGTTCTGTCAGGAGTGCATCATATACGTTGGAGCGAACTTGTTCGTCAGATTATCAGATCTGTTGACGAATATGCAAGGACGGCACAAATGTCATTCATTGCCACTTAGTATTCTGCAACAAAAGACAAAGGTAGCAGTTCGCTTGCTTAAATCTCCCCCCCCCCCATCATCACCTTAGGAAAGGGAGTCATCTTTATTACGTGCCAAACAATATACATGTGCAACGTTTCACAATTGCTATGAAATGTTCTTGTTTGCCCCGGAGCATTTATTTTGTTACTTACACATACATTACACTTCGACACACTCAACATCGGAGGTCACGAGATACCAGAACTAAGATATGATAATGACACAACATTATTGGTACACCGTCAAGCAGGTCTCGAACATCTTATGAGCTCCATTAATGAACTTAATAATTTAAAAAAACATTTTCTGTAAGGAAACTAGACCAAGATTATGACATGCGACAAAACCACTAGCAAGTTCTCAATCAGTATCAAGATAATTAGAACAGAGAATAGTAACAGAGAATTAGAAAGACTCACCAGTTTCTTTTTATAACTTGGTTCTTTTATCAAAAGTAATGGTGACTGCTAAAAAGAAGTCACAAGGTGTTTGGCTATCGCGTCAAAAAAGCTGATACAAATTATAAACATGTGTCTTAGCTATTGCAAAACAACAATACTAACATTCCTAAAATATTGCATATTTCCAGTCGCCATATATGGGTATGAATCCTGGACAATCAAAAACAAAGTGAAAAATAAAAAAAATCAGCATTTGAAACAAAATGATACAGAAAAATCCTCAGAATACCATGGACTCGAAAAAGGTCACAAATGTATCAATTCTGAGAGAAATGGAAATAAAGAAAACTAGCTAAACAGGATGATTCTTTCCAGAAAACTGCAATATTGTGGCCATATAAGACGCCAGCATAGGATCATAGGTTGGGGAAGACCACAATGGAGGGGGTGATGCCAGCGAGACGAACATGCGACAGATCAAGGAGAATATGGATGCAATACTTGATTCTTGATTAGAAAACTGGCCTCACAGCACATGGGTCATTCCCATTAGTGCTCGGCACACTGTTCCAGTAGCCATTTGACTCGATGGTGTTTCGAGTCCAATTTCGCTGAAACAGACGTCAACATCAGTACACAACTCTGGCCCGTGCGACACGTTTCTTTGTTATTTCGCCCACCCACGCCGTGCCCGTAACTAGTTCAAGCACAACGTCGGAATAGTATGGTAACTGTTATCGAAGGTTACGACTACGAGATTGTATAGATGACGTGCCATGAAGCTTCTATAAGAAGATAACCTCAATATTAAGGCATGCAATCTACTAAGGTGTTCTGGTTGGTTTGTCTAGTGAGCCATTGGTGAGACCCACAGACACAACCGCATGCACAGGATGCAATACGTCAAAGACCACCTGAGCACTACAGTGAAAGAAGAAGAAGGAAGACTGGCTTAAGAACGACATAAGTTTCGAAACACTTTGATGACTTCTACATCCTTTTCAGGAACTGCTACCTGATAACATATATATTAGTTTATGTTATGTATATTTGATGCGCAATATTATTCTGTAACATTTATACTGTTCCTTACATATATATTGGTTTTATGTTTTGTATAATTGATGCGCAATATACGTCTGTAACATTTTATTTGTTTCTTACATACACATTGGCCGGTACTGCTGTAGTGGAGACCAACAAATATTAAACGGGACAATCTTTAGTGAAACGAAATTTAGCCGTAACTATGGTGCAAAGGGATATAAAACATCACATGTAAAGGACATAATCAGAAATAATGCATCTTGTTTTATTGAGACAAGTAATCCTTTATAATAAGGATAGTAGCGTGAAATGTGGTGGTGTCTGTGGGCATTGTCTTGATATCAACATAAATCGTGCATGATAACTTTTAAGATTCTATGGAAATGTGACACGGTGTATTGTTTCTCCATTCCACGCTACCCCATACTCGTGCAATGTGCAGAGCGCTATTGTCTTCATTGTGCTTCCGTAACGTGGAGATAGTAAGAAAACCGGGAATCATTTGTACTGCGCGCTCATTATTTATGCGCGCTACACACTGAGAGAGACCCCCCTCAACCAAGTGTATAGCACGCAGTAGAAATGTAGAGTACAGATATCAGCAAGTAGTACGTTTTCTATTGTGTAGAAACACAACAAATTCCTGCTTATTTATGGACTTAACTTTAAGTAGGAAGCCAGAGGACAATTTAAAAAAATTGTTAGACTATATTTGAGACTGGTTCAATTCCCGTTAGTGTAAAAAAAATACAAAAATTGTACTTTGGCTTCCTACTTATAGTTACTTGTATAAACAATTATTTGAAGCAAAATTGTATTGTTTATATATGTTATCCATGTTTACAAGAAGACCTATCGGCTCTTGTATAACTAATACGGATATTATGTTATGTGTTTATTGTTACTGAGGATATTTCAATACTGTACGGGATGTTTGTTGTTGTTGTAATAGCCCTTGTCTCGATTGGTCCGTTCGGGTGACTTTGTGTGCACGGTTTGAATATCTTGATGAAATCGCATATTTTTTTTGGAGATGCGGTTAATCAAGTACAGAAGAACGCGTCTGCAATTGTTGCTAGGCGATTTGGTGCCGTTGAACGGACTGGTTCAATTGCCGTTAGTATCAAAAATGCTTATTTATGGGGAGACTCAAACCGTCATGTTTGAGTTAGTAGCAGCCATGTTTGCTATTGTATGCAGCACATACACCAGCAAATTGTCATGGGTAGTAACTTTCTAAAATGTGGCTTAAAAGCCTGAACAGTGTATCGGAGTCTACTAGGAAAGAACCTATTGGTTGTTTTATATTTTGTATAATTGATTCACAATATTCGTCTGTAATTCCTAAAGCTGACGGAAATTGAACCAGGTAGAATCTAGCGGCACCAAATCGCATTGCAACTCACGTAAACATATTTTACGTACTTGATCAACCACATCTCCAGAAAAGATGTGATCTAATCAAGACATGCAACCTGTGGACTCACTTCACTGAGATTGTATTTTTTGAGGACAGTTAAATGCTTGTACAGGGTGATCGTTGATGTTGTAAATGTCCTTATCTCGATTGGTCGGTTCACAGTGACTTGGGTACACAGTATGAATGTCTTGACAAAATCGCATCTTTTCTTGGTTAGTTAAGTAAGGAAGACCTGTTTACTTGAGTTGCAACGCAAATAGGTTTCGCTAAAATAGATCTGGTTCAATTCCCGTCAGCTGTAAAGACTTATTTTCATTTATTCTGTTCCATAGATATACTCTGGTTTTATGTTCTGTATAAATGGTGCGCAATTTTCGTCTATAACATTTGTTTTTAAATTCCAGTATGTTTAAATTCCAGTATATTTAAATTCCAGTATGTTTAAATTCCAGTATGTTTAAATTCCAGTATGTTTAAATTCCCAAACTCTCACATCCATACACAACAATTAGTAGTTTTACAGTTGTTGTAGGTCGCAGTTCATAGATTACATCAACGATCAATAAGCAATTATTGACCACCACCACCCATCTATTAACAACTATAAATAATTAGGCTGGGATTCCCAAGCCTAATTATGTAAAAAATGTTTGCGAACATGTTTGCCCCCCTCCATTCACACACACAAACACATAAAACCTTTTAACAAAAAAGAAAATCATACAACTATAGGATTTGTTTAAAATTTTTATACCACTTTTTTCGGATTCGAACAATGTAATCAATGCATGAAAACCGATATCGTTGACGTCAATATTTGGCATCCCCTTACTTCTTGTCAACAACTGTAAACTTTTTTTTCATACACATCTCCCAATGCGAGATATTTTATGAACAACCCCTAAGTTGAGCTCCATGTTTTGTACATACTCTGCTTTTCCATATGGTGCCAAATCTGGTCATTGCAACGGAGCCCATTTCAAATTTATACTTGCTCTTGTTAGTGTGACCATCGATTCAAATACATAACCATAATTATTGAAGATATTTCTCACACCAGGGTTGCAAGAAAGTTGAAATTAATGATAGATAAAAAATCAGATAAAATGTGACTACACATGAGAAAACTAAATTTCAATACATTATTATGTTATATTGTACATAAATTCGAAAATCATCAAAACATAAATTTCACGGAGAATGCCATTAAAAAAATATTCAATGAAATGATACAATTCTGATAAAAATCCGAATGTACTAATTCTCTATAGTCTGTTGGTATTTACCCGTGCATAGACACGTCAGGGTCGTAGGGTTATTACATTCGTGCGCCAACGCAGAGTCCTCCATTCGTTATAGTAACACACCAAAGCGACGACGTTAAATTGTGTGCAAGTTTATATTACCCAACCTTATTAATAAATCATTCCAATTTGACATGATATGCAAATAAGTTATTAATTAAATTAATAAAACTAATGAAATAAACCGCCGCATAATTTCAAAGTAAAAAAAAATTAAAAATTAACAAACAAAACAGCTAACAGAAAAAAAGGAAAGAATGAATGAAAAGCTTAACAGAAAATTGAAAAATAATCACAATCAAATGTACATGATGGAAAGGACATTTCCCGCATTATATTGCGCACAGGTATAACGTCATAAAATGTTTTTCCGTCTCTTTATTTGAGTAGATTGCGTTAAAAGAACTCCAGGTGCGAACATATTGCTAATGCCTGGCACTGATTTTAATGTCGTCCAATTTACTCAATTGTTCAAATGCATCGCGCAACCTATATAACAATTGACGTTTGTTGAATACGCTTAAAATACTGGCCAGAGAATTGTGTAGTAGAAATTCATTTGATTCAAATTAACTTAGAAATTAAATTAAAAGTTGCACGCGCCACGTGAGTTCATTGTAACATTTCACTAAACTCTCGAATGAACCAAGGAAAAGAATTATGTTAAATATATACGCGGTACAATACAATTGGAACATGGTATTGAAATTTTGCTAATCACTGGAAACACACACAATAACACACGCAAATGGACGTTACGACCAAAATGTCTTCATAAAGAACACATTTACAGCAAAAAACCACAAGTAAGAATGGCATTATTGACGTTCACGTAGACATGGCAGAGCTACATATAATATATGTCGGAATTATACAAAGTAGATGGTCAGAGGTAAAGCAACACACATAAATTAGACAAAATACACCCAGATATTGAAGAACCAAAACTAACAGAGAAATGGAGGAGCAACAGGATATCACTCTATCGACTGACGGGCATTCATTCCAAAGTGTACGCTGTAAGGTATATATATATATAACAATTGTACATTCTCAGAGGTTTACAAGTTGTTTACCTATCAGTACTCTACATACGTTCTCAAACTTCTTCAAGTTAGTAAAATATAGTCCGGAGAACGTAATGCTACAATTTACTGCTTAATTATCATATGTGCACATTCGGTCTGGTACATCCCGTCTTATGCAGCAATGCAACATATAATGACATAAGGAGATACGTTAGAAACCTCACAATAAATGTAACATGTAGAAGTGCAGTAATTTGTTCATTTTGTTGCCCAGTATTTATTTAACTTTGTGAGAGCCGACCATATTTCAGAATACTTACATCATCATACTCAAACAGGCACGCCATCTTGGTTTCCTTCGACATAATCGAAAACATGGTATGCAGTCAGCGCTAGCGTATGAAGATCTCACTTTTATTATATCTAACCAACCATTATGTAACAGTAGCCTCTCAGTAGGTAGATGGGATTTCAATTTAACAGTAGCCTCTCAGTGGGTAGTTGGGATTTCAATTTAACAGTAGCCTCTCAGTGGGTAGATGTGATTTTAATATAACAGTAGCCTCTCAGTAGGTAGATATGATTTCAATATAACAGTAGCCTCTCAGTAGGTAGATGGGATTTCAATATAACAGCATCTCAGTAGGTAGATGGGATTTCAATATATTAAAAAAAAATTCTTCTTGTGAAAATCACACATCATTTTACTACAATTATGTTTCCCCATTCCCAGTGAATATTCATAGAACCTAGATTATCACATCACGCTGGAGGAACCAGGTGAACTCAAGCCATGGCCATGGTCGTAGCTGGCAAAGTATATGCTGTGTCCTTCTACGAGCAGGTATGAAATGGCGCTGGTGTTAATATCAGATTTGTGCAGGATGGAAAGAACAAAAAGACTTTTTGCGATTTAGAACAGGCCGCAACATATTTACACAGCATTTAAGAAGCCTAAAGCTGGTGACACTGATATGTGCACCTATAAACAATCTATAGAAGAAATAGAAACACATCACATATTTTACGGAACCGGCCATTGTACAACACCACAATAATAAAACTATGGCCATTTGAAACAACTGTACGACCCTGTCTATGGGTAGGTGACCACACTTCAAAAATTTAGTAGTAAAAGTCTAGCGCAAACCAGGATAGACGTTCTGACGTTCTGACGTCTCCCAGACGTTCTGATATAGCAAAACAGGAATTCATTCCTACGTTGAAAGAGCGTGCCGTAGCCAGAGAAGGTGAATCTATTAGCTAACAGATAAATAACAAACAGAAACAAAATAAGATCAGACTGATAATCTTTCATCATCATCTAGTGCTGCATTCGCAACGAAAACTGACTGTAGTGAACACCCACTGTGTCTCCTAGATGTATGCCACTATGATTATTTGTTTGGATACTCAGTAATTACGAGTGATAAAGCTTTTGTTTCCTCTGGGAAATTTGGGGAAGAGGATATTCCTCTAGAATTTGTTTTCGTACTCATGCACTCAAGCTCTTATGGTTGTGCAACAATCTGAGAAGAAACCTACTTGTCAAATGGGTGATATATGTGTAAGCAGTAGGATTACTGCACAGTTGTAATCTTGCAAGCATTTGGTGGTGTAAATATTGACATCACATTTATGGCCTTCTACATTACAATATAACCTCTCAACAAAAAGTCAACATGACATAAAGGGATAATATTTTTGATTATTTCCATGTATTTCATTGTTCGGGTCGTGGCTTTTGTTTTGCAGGCGACTTCAAGTATATAAATGTGACCAACGAAACTCCAACAAGAATAAAAACGTCACGAAAGAAGAGCTGTTTATGTTCTTTTGCAAGGTCTAAACTGAGCCCCGTCATGCATTAATACGGTCAATGGGAAATCACAAATTAAGGTATTATCATTTATCTGTTTAGTTTGTTCTTTTGTGCAAACAGCGGCACATAGGGCAGAAGTCATATTTCTCCATGCCTTGCGGTTCGCTGCAAACTGTTGTTGTTCTTGAGTGATGTTAATTACATATTGTCATTGCCTGGTTCTTGAGTGATGTTAATTACATATTGTCATTGCCTGGTTCTTGAGTGATGTTAATTACATATTGTCATTACCTGGTTCTTGAGTGATGTTAATTACATATTGTCATTGCCTGGCTCTTGAGTGATGTTAATTACATATTGTCATTACCTGGTTCTTGAGTGATGTTAATTACATATTGTCATTACCTGGTTCTTGAGTGATGTTAATTACATATTGTCATTGCCTGGTTCTTGAGTGATGTTAATTACATATTGTCATTACCTGGTTCTTGAGTATTTTTCGTATTGTTGGTCTGGATCACCCAGGTTTTGGTTTTCTTGTTACAGGCAATCACTGAGCTTGGTGAGTAAATCTACTATCGTCTGATCTTAGCACATGACCTAAATACTGCCAACGTCGTCTTCTAAAACAATATTTGACACAAATATACGTGTTTGTATATGTCTCTTATTGATTGATTTATGACACAGGTTTTCCAATCTATGTTCAGGATTTTTCGTCCTTTATTTACCCGTGTACACGACAGGTAATATATATATATATACGTATGTGTTCCACAACGTATCTACTCCAGTGTATGCAAGCCCAGACGTAGGTACCGAGCACTGACTTTACTGTACTCGGTGTTTCCTATATGTACCTCGTTGCTCTAACGAAACGGCACGGTATCTACCTAGAATACTGATTACACACGTAATTCCGCAGACGTACGCGATAATCCTCGTGGATCCTTGATAAATGAACACTGTTATCAAGAAATTTGAAGCCAGATTCGAATTCGCAATCTCTTGAATACAATGCGAACGGTTTGATCACTTCTTCAGGGAGATCTATAAATATATATATAGATTCTCTTTGAGTAGGATTACGTTTCTCAAATCCTTTTGAGTAGGATTATATTTCTAAAACAGAGTATGATTATATTTCTCAGACCACTTAGAGATTGATTATATGTCTCAAATCCTTTGAGTAGGATTATTTCTCTCACAATATTGTCTTCCACTTTGGGATGAAGTGTTCTGGTGTTGAAAAGAAATTCTTATCACAATGACCCAGCATCCACTACATTACAGAAAGGAAACAACGGCTCTATTGCTCGTAATTTATATCTATAATAATAAAACAATAAATACACATGAGTTAATGATAAAAACTTTCAAAATAACTTTCTCCCTTTTATGCCATGAAGCCGTTACTGTTATCTACTCAAACCCACCATTTTCTGAAATCAAATTAAAACTACACTGGATGACATATTTTTTTATAATGTCTCCATTTATTAAATGCAAATGAAGATATCACGTGACAAACGGATAAATGTCAACAACTTAATATCTGACGTTGTCAGGAATCAAATTTGTGACCTTTCGTTAATAGAGAAAACGCACTTTGAATAGATAGTCACGCACGGAGATTGTTTTAGTATGTTTGAGTGGGTAATATCACAACAAACAAGAGTAGTTAAAAGCGAGTGGATTTTCACATAATTCCAGGAAACTACAAGTCAAACTGGGCATGCGGCGTCACGTAGGGTAAAAACATAACGTTTCCTTCTTTTCGTCCGTATGTCATTGTCTCTTAAGGGCATATCACGGAGTCACAGAAAAATATTTCGACAAGCCCGTATACTAAAGCTGAACAGATCACATCAAAATAACGATATTAGGTTGCGCACAGGAAACTGTGACTACAAACAAATCTCCACAAAATGAACGCATTCTAAACTGACCAATGTCCATGTTAAAAGGTTTCCCCGAATTCTGAACATATTCTGCACATATGTTAACTCTTTGGAGGCTTGAGAAAGACATAAAGCCTGGCCCAAAGAGACAAACAGAAGGTGAATCTGTGGGACAATCGTGAGGACCTCCTGATGACAACTGAATTCAATTAGTCTGCCATCCTGTCTGTATAGACTTCTGTGTGATTTCAGAAAAATCAGAAGATAACGGTATAGTCAAATTAATTGTGGTTAAAAGCATTGCTTATATTTGGAACACAAGACGTTTTTATTCGCAAGATTTTATTGAATTTCTTTTGTAGCCGAATGTTTCTACTAGATTTCCTGCAGGATGTAGTCTAAAGAATTAAATACGTTGTGTCACCGTTTTATTTGCTGCTATGACCCGACACTTCCGATGTCAACGTTGGTAACTAATTCATTCAGTGTTTTTATCACTTGCACTGAAAGGTGGAGGCCTGTAACCATATCATACTACGCTAGTAGTAGACTAGTCGTACCAGAGAACTGGTTCCCGCAATTACACGATGGCAACCATGCTCAAAGCAGACCATGGTCAAACATACGTGACATATCCTTCCTGCTATCTGCATCGCAATCGACGTGGCCACAGACACCCAAAAAAATATTTTTTTTGGCTTTTCTTAAATATATTTTTTGGAAACTTTCTTATATTTTTTAACTGAAACAAATCATGCCAGTAATGTATTAACATTTCGTACCCTCCCCCCTCTAACCCGAATTACCAGTGCCTCACTCTCTTCCCAAATTGAGAACTACTGAATTAGTATGTCTGAGAAAATGCAATGCCACCGTAAGTAAGGAGAGAGGCCTCGGACATAGCTTTAGTGTATTTACTAGCGGATAATATTGCTACACAAAGAGGAGGTCAAAATGAAATATGGATTGATGACAT
Organism: Meghimatium bilineatum; assembly: GCA_034231615.1. Lineage (NCBI taxonomy): Eukaryota > Metazoa > Mollusca > Gastropoda > Stylommatophora > Philomycidae > Meghimatium > Meghimatium bilineatum. Next base: position 42,973,115 of record CM067304.1, read on the forward strand.
TAAAAACTGGACAGGATTATGATTCCCCGCACATAAAACAAGGAGTCCAGAGTGGCACTCTACGACTTTGAAGAGATATGGGTTTGATATTGAGGAATATTGTCACAAACAAGGACATTAAAGAGAGAGAAATCTTGCACTGTTTTAGTGTATTTGATTTTTTAACGCGTAATGTAACCATTAAGGATCGCATTGACCCATTTGATTGCTACTATCACCGGATTACAGCGTTCGAAACCAGGTCCGGCCATAATAAAAAAAAAATCCAGGTCGTGATTTCAGGCCTTTCACGACCGTTCCTTTAGTGGACCCATGTGTAAATGAGTACATGACGAATGGGTTTGGGAAGCATCCCAGGAAGGAAATGAACTGACCACCCAAACTAATAGTTGCTTCGGCTCAGTACATGAAGAGCTATCTTCATCCAGATCAGCAAGTTGCTGCCATGGAACCTACGTTTACCTTTTAATGTAACCACAAAGGAACATTAAATGCATACGGCTAGGACATTTGACAAGTTGGTATGTGATCCTAAATTAAACAACGTTCAGAATGTATGTATACGTGTATTGGTAAAACAAAGTGCTGTATCGTACTTAGAGTCGTGAATACTCATACAAATGTTTGGGCATTCATAATATATATACGACAATATGTTCTGTGTCAGTTCTGTCATTATTTGTAAAAAACAATTATATAGTGTTTATTATTTATATTCGCTGTGTTATAATGATTAGTTTTGTTTGGTACCTCAACATATAAATCCAATTTTTATATTATTTTTATTGACAGTGGGATGAGCATTAGTTTTGTTTATTAATCCCTCAGTTATTAAATGCAGTTCAACGCCCGTGGGTTGCCGTGGCCCGAAAGGGGAGCAAAGAATAGCAACACTGTTCACCTTCCACGCATGTCGTAAAAGGCGACTAAGGAGGTTATGGAATGGAGTTGGCTGTCCCATTCCATATAGGGTCAGTGACCCAAAGCCATGCTGAAGTCGGATGTCAGGCCGAAAGGCGCAGATATCGCACCAATGCTGTAAACCATGACACAACGCATTCCGTTCTCCGGACTACATCCTGCTAATCTGTAGGAGTTTGAGAACGAACGAAGAAGAAATGCAGTTCATAATATGAATAATTTCAACGGTTCTAGAATAAATAAGATAAATGAGGTAATAAATGAGATAAATGAGGTAATACATGAGGTAATAAATGAGATAAATGAGGTAATAAATGAGGTAATAAATGAGGTAATAAATGAGGTAATAAATGAGGTAATAAATGATATAATAAAAGTTTATGTTGTTCTTTAAATTTTAGTTATCAAAATCTCACTGGATCTGTTCTGTAGCAGCAAACTGACCCCTCATATTATATTTTCAGTTCGATTCGGCATATCTGACTTCGGCCTTAATATCCAACATTATGAACGTATTTACAATCTCACATGCCCAGAAAAGAAGAAAATACTTATCAATATGTGTTTACATTATTTCTATATACCATTCAAGTAGCAAGACGAGATCAAAGTTAGTAACCTCATTCCATAATCTCTGCTGAAGAGACATGCCCATCATGCGTGACAGCTTGTTATCTCACAGTACTATTCCATGATCCCAGTTCATACACCGGTAACATGTAGGTACAAACAATACTATATAACCAACAACTCATAGTTATTTACTAGCACACAGTTTCGATCTCATGGAATTACGATTTAGAGGTCTTACATCCATCTGAGCAATTGGGACATGTCTCTAGAGCCTGTTTTTCTCCATACCAGCAAGACTAAACGCTCATGGATATGCAATTCTTCGAGAAAACACATCTTAATCAGAAATAGTCATGTGGAATTTAGGGAGCTTTTCTATCTCTTGGAAATATCCATAGTTGGATTCATGAACTTCAACTCACCTCCTGCCAAGCATCATTTCCTATCAGAGATGTACATATCACTATTTCCTGGGCAATTATCATTGATTGTATCAACTAGTGATGTATTCCACATACATTCAAAAGTGTTCTCTAATTATGCAGGGATACAATTTGCCTGAATCCGGACTCTCTTAGTCTTCTTCTTCTTCATGATTGCAGTTTAACATGTCTGCATAACAAGTCCGGTTTTCCTGATACATGCTTCTGTATTTGAAAGCTCCTTAGTCCTCCTATACCGATATCTGTGGATATCTGTATATATCTCGGCACGACTCCCTTAGGAAAATATAACGTCCTGAACATAGAATTACTTTACACAATTTCCCATGTCACCTATGCATATATCAGAGGCACAATGAACACATTGACAGAACCATGATAAGGGCTGGAGCTCATATGCTTCCGCCTGCGAATAGTGAATGTTGCGTTCTCTGAATGTTGAGACATAATTGAAAACGTGATTCTATAGATACAGTGTTGTTGGGATTCCATAACAAAGCCTCACTATATTTAAAATCTGTAATAAGTGAGACTGCTAAAACTGTATAGCAATAGTAGTTAGGTAAAACACAAAGTCGATCAGCCTTACAATGAACGCACATACGACAATAAGACTATTGGATATGGGTATGCATAAATACAAATAACAGTATACAAGACAGTTTTAACATTTCAATCGTACGGCATTTTTCAAGAAATACAAGACAAACCGTGAACAATAAGTAAAAACAGTAAAACCTAATGGCACTAACACAAAATCATAAGTCCGGAGACATTTACCGGTAGAGAATTCCAAGGTAACATAACGTGTGTATACACAAGTATTGTCATAGAAACGCACATTAAAACATATTAGGGAATTAAACGACATAAATCAGCTATTCCTGAAAAAATATGAACGACCGCACAACAAAGTCTAATCCTCTCACATTCCAAAGTCTGAATAAATGAATAATGTGTACTAAGAACAAATGGCTTCAGGGTGTATACAGCAATTTTTGTGGGCGTATCTTACTCTACCTTCAATGCTACCAGCATCATCATACCATTAGCCATAGAACATCTTCACATATCACTGTATATTTCAATAGCACTGATCATCGTTAGGTCCGTTATATTCGGGTCACTGCATTAAGATCATGCACCACATAATATAGACAGAGCTAGGTAAACTATAATTAAAAAGTAAACTTAATACACAGGGCCGGCCCTAACAATTGCGGGGCCCAATGCGAAACGGATTGAGCGGGGCCCAGTCTGGGTAGGGAAGAGGATAATAAAATAAATTCTAATATGAATTTATGGGCCTATGAAGTGCGGGGCCCACTGCGACCACATAGGTTGCAATGGCCTAAGAGCGGCCCTGTTAATACATAACATTTAATTAATGTAGGAGAGTGAGATGTTAATGCTCGAATGTTTCAGATGCTCTGCTATATGAGGGCGATATCCATCTCCTCTCCCTCGCAATTTTTACTTCCCGGTCTGATCCCGTACCCAATTAAGGTTGGGTCGACCCAGGTGCCGTTTTGCTCTAAAAAAAAAAATTTCCGCCACAACTGGGGAATTAACCCAGGACCACTCACACGCGAAGCTAGTGTGATAGCCACTGCAATACGACTCTTCCCCCAACTAGGTACAGTATGATGACATACCAATCTACTTCTTCTTCTGCAGCGTCCATTATCAAGATCCCACTGGGTCTCTCTCGTAGAAGGACATTATTAAGTACCCACTGGATCTCTCTTGCAGCAGGACATTATCAGGTTCTAATGTATCTCTCTAGATGAGGGACATTCTAAAACTCCCACTGGATGTCTCTTATAGCAGGACATTCTCAAGCTCCCACTGGATCTCTCTTGTAGCAGGACATTCTCAAGCTCCCACTGGATCTCTCTTGTAGCAGGACATTCTCAAGCTCCCACTGGATCTCTCTTGTAGCAGGACATTCTCAAGCTCCCACTGGATCTCTCTTGTAGCAGACAATGATTCTACTAGATTTCTAGCAGGATGTTGTCCAGGGAATGGAAATGCGTTTTTTCGATGTGATCTCTGTCACAACGGTTGGGCACAATCGGTGGTACCAAACTAAGTATAAAATTGGAGACATCTAAGTATAAAATCAAACTCGGAAGAAACAAATACCTTCATCACTTCACACGCAACACCATCCCTTCCCCCTCCCACATACACACACGCAAGCATACGCACACAGAAAAACGTGTACACCGAGATTGGAGAGTTCTATAAAATTGCTCATAATTCCTGGAAATTGTAATAAGCAAAATAAATCTTATTTCCTGCAGTTTTTATGTAACATAAAATTTTGTTTTTTACACATAAACAGAGCGGAACAAAGTACTACCAGGAAACTGCAGACGTCACAACGTGTGATGATGTAAATATATGACATATTGGCTACTAGACAGCAGCCTTCTAAAATGACTCAATAACTTTACCAGCGATTTTCATTTCCTGTTGACAAAAAGTATAGTTATAATGAGCAATGAAATCATGGGACAGGTGAATGAGTCTATTTAGGAGAATGTTTTCCCTTTATTCAGCGGGTCCTAAATATAATAATGGTCTGGGGTAAACAGTGATAATCAAAATTGTTTACTCAAAAAGTTTCAACAGCTAAACAAACATTTCATTAGATCTTCTGCCTGAAGAGTTTATTTATTAATACATGTTACTAGTTGATTTTAATTTGGAGACTTTTAAAATAGATTCACTGGCTTTTATTGCAGATTAATAACCAAAAAATGTAAGACCGTTCTCTTGACCGTATGAGAACGTGGTCAATTTGGATAAATTTAGAACATCAGAGAAGACAAGGCTCAGAGTTTGTCAATATCTTGACAATATAACAAATCTAAAGAGTTGTGTACTCTTTTTAACAAAGTGTTCTCTTAACGTCATTTCATAATCTTGAGTTATTCTTAGGCTGTAGAACACGAGAAATGTGTTTACAAGTACATGAAGCAGTTTCGAAGTTATGTACAACTAAATGTTGTAGTATGGGTCATCTGAACGAGTATTCTAGTCTTGTATTTATCGTATAGAAAATTCTGCAATTATGCATTACTACAGATCTGTTCAACATTTCGTTGTAAGATGTCTACAATGACATTCGCAAAGGAAAATAATATTTGAGGGGTTGAAAATGAAATGTGTAGACATTCCCTAAGAATGTCATGGACGGAAAATGACTAAAAGCTGACATAAGAATACTGAAGAATATAGAACATAGAGGAATACTGGCTCCTCATACTATCAAAAAACGCAAGCTAACATATTTCGAAAATATAAAGAGATATAATGGTTAGCAAGATTAATCATGGACGGAGAAAATATAAAGAGATATAATGGTTAGCAAGATTAATCATGGACGGAGAAAATATAAAGAGATATAATGGTTAGCAAGATTAATCATGGACGGAGAAAATATAAAGAGATATAATGGTTAGCAAGATTAATCATGGACGGAGAAAATATAAAGAGATATAATGGTTAGCAAGATTAATCATGGACGGAGAAAATATAAAGAGATATAATGGTTAGCAAGATTAATCATGGACGGAGAAAATATAAAGAGATATAATGGTTAGCAAGATTAATCATGGACGGAGAAAATTCCGGGAAAGAGAACAACATGCAGACCAAGACTACAATGGGGCTATGACATAGAAGACTTTCTGAAAATGACTCTGGAAGAAGCTGGGCAGCTTGCACATCATTGAGAGGTTTACAGCGTGGCAGTTAGGACAAGGTTATGTAAAGGACACGTCACATAGATAGATAGTGTGACTTCATGGATAGAGTCACGGATCTCAAGATATAAGGATACGCTTCAAGAGCTACGACGTCCAGATAATAGTAATTTTGGAGCTTCTCTACAGTACAGTTCGTTTACAAAATATATTTGCGTGCAATACTGGTGAAAGCTGGTTAAAATGGTCATTATGTCCAAGAGCAATTTTTGGATTGTATAGATATAAACTGCATCTATTACGGCAGAGCTGTAGAAACAACTTTGGTACTGAAAAGGGGGGGAATTCCTTGATACAAAAAATGTAGGACTTTATTTTTGTGTGATTTATTATAGTTTATTTTGGGAGAACAACTAAAAAGATGGTTGTATCCTCTTTTGGGCTTGGTTCTTAGTACCCCATTATTCTGCTCATTCTGCCTTCACTCTCAGAGCCTCTGCACATTAGCTATATGTAGTCCCGAGAATTGAATGTGTCATGCCAGTATTAACATATTTTTGCGATATATGCACCTTTCGGCTGGCACATCCTTCTGGGTAATTCTTACAGTCTATGGGATGGGACAGCCAACTCCATCTCAAAAAGCTCCTAAGCCACCTACTGCGACAAGCATACTAGGTAATACTAAATAAAGGCAACAGCTTTGTCCATTGGGGCCACATACCCGACCACGCGAGAACAGATCCGGCACACGGATGTGCCGCTGATCCGTTTAGGGCGTGGACGCAGATTCATCCACGGGGGTGCGGCACTTACCAGTCCTTGGGGGGGGGGCGGGAACAGATTCATCGACGCGGAGCCACTGAACCGTCAAGGGAGGAGGGGGCATATATATATTTGATGGTGTGGGCATTGTTAAGAAGAGTTCTTTATTATTTTACATTTCTTTTAACTTGCACAGCATACTCTGGAAGTCAGATAGAAATAATGTGGGTGTTGGTGGTTGCATCGCCAAGCAAGTGAGAGTCGATTAACTGCCTCCATCTCAATTCTCATGCTCGATGTTGTAGGATAGGCAGCAGAAGATTCTACCACTGTCTTGCCATTTCGGTAGTCGCTAAAGCTCTATCCGCTGGACCATTATCTTGTTACAAGAGCAATAAATTGGGAGTTTGAAAATTAAATCTAAAGAATAAAACAACTGTGAGGACAGCAAAATAGCCACGGGGAAAGTAAAATAACTATAATGAATGTAAAATAAACATGAGGAAAGTAAAACATGCACGAGGAATGTAAAACAACTATGAGGTAAGTAAAGTAACCATGAGGAAATGAAATAATGATGTGGAATATAAAACACCCATAAGGAAAATAAAACCAGAATGAGTAAAGTAAAACAACCCTACAAATTGTATTTGGGAACCCTAACGCTGCAATGGTTTGTGCCCTGTGTCGTCAATCTTTCAGAGGAAGAGAATAATAACCTCTAGTAAAGAAATTCTTTTAAAGAAAGAAATCGTTCCGAAAGGAAATACAAATACAGGAATTGCATCAGAAAATATCGGCTATATTAGAGTGCATGAGCTTTGTGACTGAAACCTCTCTCAGAAACCAAATTTCTTCTTCTTCTTCTTCGTTCTCAAACTACTGAAGATCAGCAGGATGTAGTCCGGAGAACGGAATGCGTTGTGTCGTGGTTTACAGCACTGCTGCGATATCTGTGCCTTTCGGCCTGACACATCCGACCTCAGCATGGCTTCGGGTCACTGACCCTATATGGGATGGGACAGCCAACTCAATCCCATAACCTTCTTAGTCGCCTCGTACGACATGCATGGAAGGTAAACAGTGTTGCTATTCTTTGCTCCGCTTTCGGACCCCGACAACACACGGACGAGAAACGAAACGATATTGCTATTTAGTATGATGACTATGGTGATGATAAAATAATTCATGTAAATGTTAGCAGGTAGCTCTTGACACATGATGATGATAACATAATTTCGTTAGTTGTGAGCAGGTAGCTCTTGACAGCCTATAGCCTTTCTGGCAAAAATTCAGTTCCACATCGGTTGAGTTAACGCAATGATTACTGGACTCGCATAGCATTGTCTTAAACGCTGTATTGTAATACGGAGGTTGATTGATGCATATATATTCCATGAAGTGGTGCATTTCAGTGCATCCAACAATCATTTCGTCCTGCCAGAAGTGAGCACATACTTATTGGCCAACCAGCTCATCGTTCATCTGTCAGATCTGTTGACCTATCCGTAGTGATGGTGCATCTAGCATTTCACGTCAACTAGGAGTCTGCCACAAAAGGGTAAAGGTGCACTGTCCGCAGGATTGCTTTTCTTTATCATCCATGAATAGTATATGATAGAAAACAAAAGAAATTGAAAAAAAAACATGCAGTGATGAACATTTTTCACTTGCTATATGTCTTCAGCATATACCTCAACTTTCCCTTGTCTCATCCAATGACATTCCTGGAAATAACACAGTTGCCATATTTTTTGCACAATGATCAATACGTCCAGGTCGTTGATTGCCACACGGGCAACAGATTTTCATATACAACTGATAAGACCATATGGCTATAAAAGGAACAAACATAATGAACAAAAAATGTGGTAGATATTCATAATAAAAACATTCGAGCAATAGTGACAGGTGTGGCTAGAAATAAACTCTGTTTCTGGAAATAATGCCCGGCGGCTGACAAATATTTGCTCTTTAAAAAATGAGAACTGCGAAATGGATTTTGAAAATCCTCTCGAAATATAATTCAGCCATAATTTCAAGAACACTCATAAAAATGTTATAAGAGATTAAATTACAATATATATATATATATATATATATATTTACACCACACACATATACGAGAAACATGTTTATGACACACGATGTTAAAATCGACAAACTATCAGACAAGTAAAGTAACAAGGAGAAAATAATGTCAATTCACTTCAATATTGAAGAGGATATTTAAAATAATGTGAATCGTGTGATATAAATGTTATTGTCTCTTTTTAAATACGACATGTTTTTGTGTAAGGGTGAGAGAAAGGGAGGGGGGACGAGGAGCGAAGTTTGTGTGATAAAGTTTGCCACTTGGCATTGTGGATTGAGCGTTAAACCATACCCGTGGAGTCCTATTTCATGTGCCGTCTTCAGGTACTAGTAACAATTGAGTCTCTGTTTTCTCTGAAGGAGAAAATTATTTGAAGGAACAGTCGAGTATGGAACAAGAAGAATCGCTAAACAAAATCCTGGATTGATAACATAAAGGTATAGTGTGGGCATGATATTTGTACTCCTCCAAGTGATTGAGTATAGAGATTTTTGGCGGGCTTTTTACTCTGATGTCTCCAGTCTTAGACCCGAGGTCTGGGTTCATTCCACGGTTGGGACAGGATTTTTTTCCTTCGGAGGTGCAATCAAAATCATTTCTGTACACGTAGCTGCGTCTGCTATAGCAAAGCGGTCTTTACTTTCACAACCCAAAGAAAGCCATCCCGGACTACTTCACAGAAAATAATGCAGTAACCTACTTTTTTTAAGACTTCATTGTGGTACCCTTACGAACCTGAAGAGCTATATGTCTTATTATTATTATAAATAAATAAAAAAAGCACTCTATACATGGCGCGAGAGCAGCAAGGGTATGCAGCCTTCACTACACAAGCCACACTATTTTATTAGTAAACTTGAAAAACACACGTTCTACTCTTGACTAGAAAACCTGCATAAGGGAACAAGGGACATACACATACGAGTGCTTCGCTCTCCTTGCCAGCAGCCACCCAAGAGTATGCAGGTGCAAATATCCCGTCAGATGTTGATTATTCAATCTTCGACTCTTTTAAGAGTGGATACACTTTCTCCCCTCATGTCTGGTCACTCTCATTTGCGTCATTCCTTTTGTACGCACATTATCTCACACAGGGCCGGCCCTAACAATTACGGGGCCCAATGCGAAACGGATTGCGCGGGGCCCAGTCTGGGTAGGGAAGATAATAATAAAATAAATTATTATATTAATTTATGAGCCTATGAAGTGAGGGGCCCAATGCGGCCGCATAGGTTGCAAAGGCCTAAGACCGGCCCTGATCTCACACATGTTTTGAAATGTTCAACGAAACGTTTTCTTCGTCGGCCTTCTTTCTCAAATTCCAACAGAGTATAGTCCGAAGAGCGGAATAGCTTGAAGATTTTCTCCGATACCTGCACATGTCTGCCTGACACATCCGACTTCAGCATGGTTCTCTGTCACTTTGACTTTCTATGAGATTGAACAACCAAGTCTACCACATAACTTCCTTCGTACGTTAAGAATCATACAACTGAGATAGAAACATACAGTTATGCAAGCATGCAACGGATGTTTTAATAACGAAAAGTGTACTAAATAAACTAGCATAATAAGTAACATTTTGCACATCAATATTTATGTTTACAATAATAATTAACCGTGAATGATTATTATGTATTATCTGATGACAAATTCAAAATATATTTATAAACTGTATCTATTGATGTATCTATTGATGTTGATTTTGTGAATATAGAATGTTTTCTGGCAATTTGGAAAAAAAATCGTTTGCAATTCATAAATGCTGAATAGATAAAAGGTAAAGGTAAAAGTTATATGAGTTATGATCCAGCGTCATAATACATTGTTTCCTATTAGTTATCAGCTGTGGTTGACCAGAAATTGTTATATAACTGCATTCGCTCAGTATCTATTACATTATACCTCGATCTTCCCCGAGCATGATCTCTGGTACCCTACTTCCTGGTAGCTAGGTGAACCACGGGCGTAATATTTTTCCAACCACGAATAATGAGTAGATTCGAAACCTGGTGTTCTGGTCAGCAGGCGAAACATACACAATCTGGGTTCCCACTCAACATGTGAATTTTACGAATCAAATTATGATGAATGATTTAACATACACTATCTAGGTTCCCACTGAAAATGGGACTAGAAACCTGCATATCTGGGCTCCAACTGGCCACTATTGAAATTAATGGCGTTAGGGTTATCTGTCAAGTTTTCTGTATTTTATGGTATGTAGATGTCTACAGAAGCGGTCACGCAATCGTAAGTCCTATATACTTCTTGTCACAATGTTTACATATGATAACTTAATTGACATTACATGATTCACGTGTAAATCAAACAGATGTATCTATCGGAAATGAAACAGAGCGGAACTGAACTACATTGGGACATGTGTATCAACGACAGGGTTTGCAACGTATAGTGCCAAAGTGAACAGGAACATAAGACTTGAGGTGACTGTGGACCAAAATGTCATTCAGATTTTGGTCACATCTATAGGCAACCAAAGGAACGTCCTGGATAGTGGCACGAGTTTCAGAATCAGACTGAAGAAGGGAATAATGCTTGAACACGATTCTACGGACAGTAAAGTTATGAAGATGAAAAGTAAGGACACGTTATACTCTATCAGAGAGGATGAATCTAACCTGAGTATTAGTCAAGGTATCAAGGCGTGATAAAATACACATATCAAAAACAGCTAGGAATCAAATGGGTAAACAACAAGACCCTGGAAGATCTAACCTTCGCAGATGATATTACTCTCCTGAGTTCAACACACCAATATCTAAAAAAAACAAACAGAAAGACTCAAATTTTTTGCACAACTGATAGGCCTTCAAATAAACACACATAAAACGAAAATCATGAACTTTACCGGCCTGACAGAATCAATTAAACTAGATGATAACACCGTAGACAATGTTTAAAATTTCGTATATTTGGGAAGCAAGATAACAGCAGACGGGATACCAACTCAGAAATCATGACTCGAATCGCTCTCGCCTCCAACGCCTTTAACAAACTCTCAAACATCTGGAGATCAAAGATCGCAAGTAAACACATCAAACTTCAACTTTTCAATGCAAGTGTGATTCCATCATTGACATATGGATGTGAAAGTTGGAAATCTACCGCAATAATGGATACGAAGTTAGTTGCCTTCGAGAATAGATGCCTCAGAAAAATCACAAATACTAATTGGAAAGACTTCAAATCAAACGACATACTAAGAGGGGAGACAAAACAAGATTACGTGACGAACATCATCAAAATACGCCGCTGGACATACATCGGCCACATACTTAAAATGAAGGAAGATAGAATTCCACGACAGGCCTTCATGTGAACACCAGACGGGGAAAGAAAACAGAGAAGACCAAAAACAACGTTCAGAAGAACATTTATGAATGAATTAAAATCAACAGGCATAAATGCACAAGACCTGCAATCCTTGTCAACTGATCGACAGGCATGGAGAACTATGACATGCGCCCTATGTGCCAAAGTTGGCAAAAGATAAACTGACCGATCAAGGCGTGATGACAGTGTCATTAGACTAGCCGACATGGGTGGTGCTGTAGTTGTGTGGCGAAAAGATCTTTACCTGCAGGAGGGTAAAAAATAACTATCTAACCCCTTATTTTACAGAACACTTACCTCTGACTCTACTGTACCTAACAATAAAGTGGTTTAAAAAGCCGTTAAAACTCTTACCCACAGAAAGATCCTCCCCAATAGTGTAATTGTTCTTTTTATCGATGAAGTTGTTTAGGCAGACCAATTTTCTATATGCTGCCCAAAATTCCTTAAGAATATAATCCTTTCTTCCCACTTATCTTATTTGTCGATTGTTCGTCACATCCCACATTCTTCCCACTTATCTTATTTGTCGATTGTTCGTGACATCCCACATTCTTCCCACTTATCTTATTTGTCAATTGTTCGTGACATCCCATATTCTTTCCATTTATCTTATTTGTAGATTGTTCGTGACATCCAAATTCTTCTCACTTAACTTATTTGTAGATTGATAATGACATCCCACATACTTCCCACTTATCTTAAATCGCGATTTCTCGTGATATCCCACAGTATGTCCACTTATCTTATACGACGATTGATTCGGGTTTAACACCCCACATTCTTCCCGAAGGCTTTCCACATTACATTTAGCGAAAGAAATATATTTCACTGGTTGACTCCGACAGGAACAGACGAAAGAGGAAGAAATCTTGAAGCCACAGCACAAAATGTCAGTTAAAGCACTAACTTAGCAGATCAGTTCACCCTGCATTGACTATACTGTACAAGAAAGAAAGATATATATATATATATATATATATATATAGAGAGAGAGAGAGAGAGAGAGAAGATAAAAATTGTGTGTTATCCGAAAGTTACAAACATTAAACATAGCAACATGCAGCCAACTATGGATATATACGTACAATCCATGTAAACATTTCAGTAATTTCAATATAAATTCCTAGATAATGTTTTCACATTCATTCCTTATATCCTGATCAAGTTATAAAGCCGATTATCGATTTCCGATTCAGATCTGGTATTTTGATGCATCGCAACGTAATGTTGTGTTTATGTAGGATGTCTATCAGTCTTCGATTTATGTATCTTCCTGCTGTTACTGCAATCTATTCCTAGTCTTGCTGGTTTCATATTTTTAATGGCATTGTCCCATAAAACTGCGGCATTCATTATATTAACACATATTATCTTGATGAATTCTAGTTTGACACGTATCCAACACTCTAGGTGAAGAAATATTGTTTTAAAGTGTTGACCTGGCTGTCTCATTATTGATATAGCGTCTGCCGTCCACCATACAGTGGAATTAGTAAGACATTAAATGTACATATAATGAGTCCGAAACTGGAACAATCAATCAAGTGCTATGCCTGGTGGTATATGGGTATCGTATTTCTCCACAACTATCTGTCGCGTGTAAGTTGTGGAGTAACTTCTCTCTTGTTCTTCCTCTTGTCTGTTTGCTCCTTGATCTTTATGATGATTACAAATTGTTCAAGTTGCGCTCTTTATCAGCGCGACTTCTAAAATTACTGACTGTCTCGTTCTAATTTTTGCTTTTTAAAATTTGTAGTTTTGTAAATTTGTAAATTACCTCAGCATCTGAGGATATTTTCACTAGGTTTCTTAACTATCTACGGAATTTTAATATTTCTTATAAAAAATTTTTTTTAAAATACCTCTCAGTAGCCTTATTGTCACTTTTAGCTTAATATTTTTGTGTTTACCGTTGATCATTGCATCCTAAATTCTGCGACACCGACGGTGTAGATGAGAAGGCACAGTATAATCAGGAATGCATGTACAATACGTGTGCGTGCGATTTGATCGCAGTTTGTGCTTACGGGAACACATTAATCATGTATCACAAGTGCTAGCGAAGATCTTACAGCTCTGACAGTGATGGCAGCGGTTCTTATTACATAATCACAGCTCGTAAGCATATATGAGGCGTGTGTTCTCCCTTGAAGTGAAAATGCAGGTATAACCCTATATAGTCACACAAGTTGAGAGACGAGTGAATTCACAACGGAGTAATACGGATCATCCGTGGTTGCACCAATAAGACACACTGTGTGGCTATGGAATTCCTCCATGATTTTCCGAGCATATCTCACAGAATTGATATGTGGTATGTCCGTGCATACAGCAGAGTGAATTCTGATACAGATTTCCCACTACACAGTGAGCTCCTTCCTGTGATGGAAAGCAGGATCAAGGGAAGCAAATCATCTATGAGTCTCTCTGAGGATACAGTTAAACATATTTGCTCCCCAGAAGGCATAACTCCTGGCGGAAAATAAATACATATTCCGATGGTATTTATGAGGCAGTCAACATATATGGATGTTGAAATCAGAGCATGAATTTGCAAACATGACTATGACGCAGATGTGATTTACACGGATATGTCGGTCATCCGTCATCATCAGGTCAATGAGCCGTTACTGCCAGATCACACGGCAGAACAGCGCAAGAAGCTAGTGTCGTCTTTACTTTAGCAAGCAGTCTCACAATGGAATTATTTAACGTAGCGCAGGAACTTAACAGCTGGAATCGCAAGCATATTCTAATGCGTGAAGAATAAGTTCCTAAATGAATATGATTTAAAAAAGGTCAAAATAGGTGATGTACGTAGAGGTTAGGTGGAGTCAATAGAGAGAGTTAAAATGTGAGCGCCACGGTTAAAAATCAGCTTATATTTGTGTCGGAGAGAAACGAGCAGACATATCAACTTAGCTAGCATCGCCATCATAACAGATGATCAGCCTATGGATAGAGCAGGCATACGCAATGCTCTTCGTGAGTCAGCACGATCAGAGGATTTTGAGATACATGAGCATTAGTCAACATCAAGAACGCACGATTTGGGAGTCAGGATAGGCATGACCCGCCGAGAACACCTAGCACATATTTTTAAAGAAGAACACTAAATTAACATAGACTCGGAACCATCAGCCGTGTACCCTAAGAGATTTACTGAACCGGAGATCTGAACATCTATGGATCTGTTCGGTGTGAGAAGAAGATAATCAAAATAAGTTTCGTAACATAACAGCGAGTAAATACGTGCTTGTGTTGTTGTTATTTTTCGATTACAACATCCTAAATTTAGTATTTATTAATAACAGTATACATAGTACATAATTCGTTTTGTTATTACTCCTTATAACAAGATAGTACTGACTTTTGCATATGCAGAAATGCTCCAGAATTGTTATGAATTTTTAGAATTTTTATGACAACAATAGGAGCAGCAGCAAAAATAACAATAACCGTAGCAGCAAAAAAACAATAATAACCGAATCAGTAACAATAACAACATTAACCGCAGCAGCAGCGAAAACAACAAAAACAACAGGAACAGCAACGAAACAATAACAACAATAACAGCATCAACAAGAAAAGTAGCAGGAGCAACATCAGCAATAATAATAACAGCTGCAACAGTACTATACCTGTAACAACAACAGAAGCACCAATAACAACAGCAACATCAACAACAACCGCATCAACAAAACAGCAGCAATAACAATAGATAAACGACTACAAGAAAAGAAGCAATGAAATCAATAATAACAAACAATAATAAAAACATCAGCAGCTGCTGCAGTAGAAACAAGAACGACAACAATATCACCAACAGCAGAAGAAACAGCAAATCACAGAATAATATAAAGGCAAGACCACATGAGATGCTTTATAAAAAATAATATTGTAAAAACATTGGCACAAAAACGACAGCAACATCATCACACTGCGGGAGGTAGATGTATTGATCTGACGGTTACAAACTTTGGCGGCGTTTCTATGTTCATGTTTAGGAAAATATCGCCAAAAAGAGAGAAAGAAGTATCCCACTTTGACACCTGTCAATGTCTATCCTAAGCACTCGCCAGGTGAGTACTTACTCAACGTGATAGTATTTTACGTTAATGGAAAGGAAACTAAAAATAAGAAGAGATAAAGATAGGAAGAAGATGGGCTAGAAAGTGAGTAAGAAAGATATGTGTCTGTAGTTTAATAATGAAAGATTTGGAGGAAATGTTAGTCAGTCATGTGTATGCTATATTTATTGAGCGTTATAGAGAGTGAGAAATTTAGAAGAGACAGAGAGAAAATGCATATACGAATGCCAGTACTAGGTTGTTCCAGTTAAGGGAAGAACACTGGCCCACAGAGATGGATATCCACAGAAAGATGTATGGGAGCACTGATGAGCTTTCAAATACAGCAGCATTTATTAGGAAAGCAGGACTTGCTGTGTAGACATGTCAATCTCCGAACGAGAAGAAGAAGAAGACTAGGTTGTTATAGCGAGTGATAATACTAATTATGTACTATTAATCAAGTATTTGAGATCCATAAACGTTGAAGAGAGCTGGCTCCTTAACTACATGCTAACAAGAAAGATATGTTTCTGGTCATATAAAGAGACATAACAGCATGGGAAGATTAATAGCTGAAGGCGGAATTTACGGAAACATGGGAAGAGGACGCCCAAGACGGCGAAAGTGCTGTGATTACATGTTATATCAGATTGCTTAAACATGCCTCTAGCTGCAGCAGGTCAATTCGTTCAGATTTACGTAGTGTTCAGAGAATCCATAAATACGATCACGTTCTAGAAAGAATATTTTACATGAGAGGAGATGCTATTTATCAGGTGATATATATATAATTTTATGGGGAAGGATTGGCAGCAATAGCATATTAGGAAGTTAACGAAATAATATCATAAACAACAGCAACATAAATGACAGCAGCAGAAAGATCATCAATAGAATCAACAGAGCAGAAGCAGACACAGCAGCGATAACAAGATAACAAGAGCAGCAACAACAGCAGCAATAATATAATTTTGAAACAATGTTGTTGCTTTATGTTGTTGAGATTGAATATTTTTAGTGAACTATTTGGAGGTACGGGGGGACTGACAACACGGTAGATATTTAGAAGGTGGAATATATTGCGAGGTTTAGAGGTAGAGAGAGAGACTGGCAACACGAGAGATATTTAGAAGGTGAAAAATATTGGAAGAGTTAGAGGTAGACGAGTCCTTATAGCAATATGCATATCTAGAATGCGGTAAATAATTGGGAGATTTAGAGATAGGAAGGGACTGGCAGCAAGATATATATTTAGAAGGTGGTATACATTTGTAGATTTAGAGAGAGATATGTATAGCAAAAGAAATTGTGATTCGTGGAAGATGTTTTGTTACAATTTAGAAGACTCCAGAGAACGATATATTTAAATATTAACATAGACAACAATATATTTATATGGTGGCATGGACAGAATATGTATTTAGATGATGACATGGAGGGATTGGTTAAGATAATATTTGTTCAAATTTCTTTCCCAGTTAAACTATTTGATATTTTTTGTAGTTAACAACTAATACACGTCCGTCGCATGCGATGATACCACGTTTCAGACTTGTGGTGTGCTTCTATCTTGTGAATGAAAGGTCCAATACTGGCATAGAATCCCGTACCACATTTGAAACACGTATCAAAATTCAGCGTCTGTATATATGTCATTATGTATTGTCGGACAGCATGTTTTCTCTGTAATTCTGAGACGTTATGCCTCTCAGATAAACAACTTCCTTTAATCATTACGGCAGTGAGTAACTAGTTCTAAGCCTGAACACTAGAGACTTCTTCCCTTCCCGAAAGCAGATTACAATCAATGTTAATTCATTTTATCTATCTCTTCACTAAACCCTTTATTACCTTTCAGCCTAAAGGGTAGAAAATGGTCCTCTAAAGATGGACACCGTGTGTGCTGAGCATATTGTGGAATTTGTCGCTTCTTTTATTTCGATGGTCCATCCTTTTCGTGGTCGGTCTCTAGGTCTGCCTTCACTGTAACTGTGTAGCATAGCTTGATGTGGTATGCTGTCTGGTGGTAGTCTGCTATATGGTGGTATATACTATTTATATATGTATATTAATATCTGTTAATTTATTACATCGACATAATTTCATAAACATCCTTCAATACTGGATATTTGTATCTTCAAATTTGTATTAAATAAATCTGAACATCTTGGTCCACTAATAATAGGGATTTCGCAATAATTCGTACATCTAAATCATCATATACATCATAGAAAAGTATCATAAATCATTCTTTTTCTCACCACAATTCATTCCTAAATCTAGATAGCCTAG
The DNA here is from genome assembly GCA_034231615.1 of Meghimatium bilineatum. Lineage (NCBI taxonomy): Eukaryota > Metazoa > Mollusca > Gastropoda > Stylommatophora > Philomycidae > Meghimatium > Meghimatium bilineatum. The sequence goes on from CM067304.1 coordinate 42,991,350, forward strand.
AACTGTTCTTCAATACATTTCTTAAACCCCTAGCTGTTTTGTTTCGTGCTTATTCCTAAAATGTTTTAAATATACCAGTCTACAACGCCTCATCACTACTTTGGTTTTTCTGTTATGAAGTTACTATTTTTTCAGACAAGACAGAAGTACAGCCAGATTATACACTCATAATGTATCAATCAATCAATAAACCCGTAACCCTTCAGGGTCGTAGAGGTACCACATTGGATGCCTCAGCACACAGAGTCCACCAGCGAATTCTATCATCAGAGATGCGGATGAGTGAGGAAATATCTTGCCCTGTCAATTCCTTGATGTTGTCTGTCCATAACTTTATTAACCATCCTCTTCTTCTTCCACCCTCGACAATTCCCTGCAGTATTGTTTTTGACAAGGAATCGTGCCTGCATACATGCCCGAACCATGCTAGTTTTCGTCGTCCATTGTAGTATTTCACTGGGCAAAAGGTTTAGCTAGTGGTGGTTTAGTGCATAATTAATACAATTCTCACATCACGTCTCCAATGTTTTCTCACTACATACCTCTAATATTTCTCTCACAACACGCCTCCAATGTTTATATAATTCTCACTACAGACCTCTAATATTCTACAAAACACGCCTCCAATGTTTATATAATTCTCACTACAGACCTCTAATATTCTCTCACAACAAGGATTAAATATCTTAAAATATATGCAATTCTTACAATTTTCCTGCAATATTTCTACAATTCTCACAACACGCCTCAACATTTCCACTGTGCATCAACACACGTCCAATATGTCAATATTCACACAATTCTCACACCAGAACTCCAATATATCAATATTTATACATTTCTCCCAACACACCATCAATATATCAATATTTATACATTTCTCCCAACACACCATCAATATATCAATATTTATAAATTTCCCCCAACACACCACATATATCTCAATATTTACACAATTCTAACTAAACTCTTCCAATATCTCAGTATTTTTAAAATTCTCACAACACGCCTGAAATATCTCAATATTTATACATTTTTCACAACACACTTCCAATTTCTCAATAGTTATGCAAACATATCTCGAATATTTATGTCAAAACCAATCTATCGAAGCCTTGCTATAACAAGATGACTCATTTTAGATTTGGATTACAAAGTCCTAACTGGCAAGTCAATAGTGTAGACATACTAGAGCTGGTATTTTAATAAATGGAGTTAATATATCATGGCGGGCGATGTCTGGGTGAGGTGGATGATAATAGTAAAAATTCCTTGAACTATTTCTTTCACGTAATTCACAACGTATTTACCATCATCCTTCCACATTACTTCGCTAGAAATAATTTGTTACCGAACAAATTGATCGACTTTTTAGAACGACCAGTACTATTTTACAAGTACATTCACTCTGTTTTAAGAGCATGGTCTATTTTAAATAAATCTTAAGGGTGCAATTTGGTCTCATAAAATCAATCTTATAAGGACAAGATTCGATGAGGACAGACTACAAAGATTTCAGAACGAGTACTTTGTGATCGTTTTGATAAAATGTGTTCTAGTTAGGCGAGGCTGGATGGGTTTGAAATAGTTGTTAGCGGAGAGGATGTTAATAAATGGTCATTAATTGATAGGTATGCAGTAAGACCTTTTTCCAAAAGGAAATTAAACGAAACACACTTACATCTGTTTTGTAGTTCATAAATAAGATTAATGTATATGGATATATACAAATAACAGAGAATAAGAGTGTGAAAGGGTTTAGAGAGTGAAGGAGAGAGTGAGAGGAGGAGTGAGTGAGATAGTGAGAAAGAGTGAGTGTGTGATTTAGAGAGTGAATGAGAGAGAGTGAAAGAGTGAGTGAATTGAATGAGAGATTGAGATAGGAAGTGAGTGATATTGCGAGATAAAGTTAAGAGATTGAGAGTGACTGAGAGAGTGTGTGAGTGATTGAGAGAATGAGTAGGTGAGGGGACTATTAGAAGATTGTGAGTGAGATTGTGAATGACAGAGAATGAGTGAGAGAGCGTTAAGAAGAGTGAGTGAGAGAGATAGTGAGAGAGATAGTGAGAGAGAATGCAATAATGTTAGAAAGAGTAATAAAAACTGATTGAGAGAGGGAGGGGAGGGAGGGAGGGAGAGAGACATATTTTAAGTAAGAGTGCAATCCGTTTATGGTTTGTATGTGAGAAAGGAGAAATAATTATGAGACAAGGTGAGAAAAATTGAGCGATAAAGTGTGGAAAGGAGAGCGAGTGAGAGAGAAATTAAGAGAAGAGTAACGACAGAAGATATCTATAACATGAAATAAAAACGTACTTTAGCAGCAACAAAAAATGATGTCTAGAAAACAACGCCCATAATATGACTTGGCGTATAATCGTGATTGCCTGTATACCAGGAAAATTCAGGAAACCTGGCATGGTAAATAAACCAAAAATCTGGAACAAAGTCTAAGAAAAATGAAAGTCAGACAACGATCATATTTATAGTAATAAATGAGGAAATCACAAAGTGGATACAGCCAAAGGTAGATGCAAGGTAACAGAAGCCAGACGGTTTGATTTCGTCTGAACGATAATACAGATGTAGTTTTAACCGTCGATAAATTTTCTATCATTGACTATAGTAGATTAATTACATGCATGCCCCTGTTAGGTTCTAGTCAATTAGCCTCATTATCAATAATGTCACACATTCCGTTATTTTAGAGGTGAGACAGCATTTTATAGAAGGAATTGAATACTTGTAGAGTACAGTAAAACTTTTCACCAATACGTAACTAAATATAGATAACAGATATATAACAAAAATCAACTTTTGTGTTTTTCCCCAGGGCAGGTTTCCTGATCCACACCATGGGAACTCTGGAACGCGCATGTATCAACAAAGTCCATAAATTCATTCGATATATTGGCTTATATATTCTCTATTTCTTATATTATAATACATTTCTCTCTCTTCCCCCCTTCTCCCTCTCCTTCTCGGTTGTTATGGTTATTGTCTTCTTGTTTTTAGAACCACTGATCCTAGCAGCATGTCACGTGTCGCCAGCTGCTCTATCTACATCCCGGCTTTCTGTCATTACACATTCGACAGTCTACATTTGACTCAGATAAAAATTTTAATTTATTTTAATTACTTTACTCTCCTTTGTTGAATTTTACTTTATTTTGTTTTCTATTTTGAATTTTCCCATTGCAGTGTAGTTTTTCTACATTTAACCACTCACACTCCCACCGTTCTCCCCTCTCGTTGTTTGTTGCATTTCTAATCTGTCAGCTCCCACATGGCTGACATGCAGTCTCCGCTTTACGTTGTGGTTCCTATTATGTGTTTGTCCCTATCATAATAAAGACATTTGTGATCGAAACGTCGATTTCATGCCACTTAAAACAGCTAGTGAAACATTCTTATACAATGTGTCCATATTTACTTATCTATTGTATAGATGCAAAGCAAACCACTCCCCAATTATCTAAAAGCAAAGTGTGACCATCCATAATTTAAACAAGTGTTATTATCATTAATATCACTGGGAATAATTCTTCTAAACTAACGTATTTGACTTCCTGTGATTGTCATTGATTGCCGACACAAAGCATACACAATGCATCTGATAACAATTAGGATATAAAGTTGTTCCTGATAAAGGGCTTTTGGTTGAAACGTCGATTCTCGAGTGTTCTGAGTTATATTTCCAATGATTAATACAATCTCATCCTGATTATGTGTGTGTCTTGTCTATGATTAAATATATTTAATTTTTGGATTCATTTTAAGCAGATTTTTACGGAGCTAATCTCATATATTATTTAAAGAAACGAATTTTCACTAAAGGCGCATACAACACAGTATCCATCGATCTGCGCTTAACACACTAAGAGGCCCCCTTCACCATTCCCTGGAACACCCTTTGAAATAGGGGTGGGGTGGGGGAGAAGCTCTCAGTGCATACATTTCTTTTTCTGTGTTCTGTGTTAATACACACTCTGGTTAACATAATGTTGTTCTGAGAATAGTTTATGTTCTGTCACGGTTTATAGCTTTGCTTAGATATCAGAGCCTTTCGGTCTGACATCGAGCTAGACAAGGCTTCTATTAGTTTTTACGGGCTGTGGCAGTAAACCAAAAAACAAAAACTCTATTTTGTCGCTTCTTACGATATCCGTGGTAGGTAACATTGTCTTCTTTTCTTTGCTCTCTTTTCATGTCCAGGCAATACACAGACAGTACATCACTAATAACAAAAGGATATTAACACAGAGCAGCTCAAGGGATAACCAGTAACACAATATAATAACTAATAGCGACAGTAACGACTGACGGTATCTATCTTTTGTAAATGTTCATTTATTTGCGTCTATTTGAATCTAAGTTTTACTCGTCTTGTTTAATTTTCACTTCTTTGACTTATTCATTCTCCAACATTGACTTCTATCTATCCCCACCCGTCATTCTTCTCATATGTTTAAAATTTCAATCTATTTTTTTCTCATCCCTCCCATCTTTATTCTCTTTTATCTTTTATATTATGTGTCTATTTTGTTTCCTTTCAACGTTTCACTATTCTCCTAGCGCCATTCGTCTATAAAATATCTCCCTATTTTGACTTAACTCTATATCCTGGTAATTCTTTCACATTCCATTTCACATCTCCATTGTCCTTTTCTCCTAGTTTCCAATCCTCCAATATTCAAAAATACTTTTTTTTTTCAATTTCTATTATCGCAATATTTTTTCCCCCAATAATGTAACAATACGTATTCTTTCATAGCCTGTCTGACCTAATTTCAATCATGTCTCTTTTTGCGACCTATGTTCCCATTTTATGTTTCCAGTTAAGTGCAAACACAACGACGAGACAGGCTAACGCCACGACACATTTATGTAATAGTGTTGTATTTTGTCAATTTACCGTATTAAGTCTTGGCTTGTTAATGTGGTTTTGCCAGGAGATATAAAACATCGAATTGAAGGGGCTATGACAGTGTGTATGATAGGGAGGGACCCACAGGTCTATTGTTCACTAGCACAGCAACATAAGAACATCAAATCTAATAACATTATCATAGAATTCACTACATCTATATATGATAATCTACACCGGTATAGTTAAGCATCGTTGTGGAAAGTTGGAGTTGTCTGTCTTTGGCCATTTCAGATACATAGGCAATGGTCAGCTATTGTCTCTTTAAGGTTTCTTCGACTGTTTCAATCAATCTAGTTCTTGGTCTTACCCGTTCATTGTAGCCTGCTCGTCTGCTGATGCACGCACAAAGATTTGGAAGCGTCGGTTCCATTCTCATGATTTGGCCAAACCACCTGCTTAGCTGTATCTCGTTGCAGTCTTGACTTGAGATATCTTTTATTTCTTTCTTAATATCTTCAATTCTCCGCTGGTCTCTTGCCATGAATAGATTTCATTAAAACCATTTCGCACACTGTGATCTTTTTCGCTAGTATCTTTGTCAAGGGCTATGTTTTACGTTGGTACCATATAACTGGTATACGATACTGTTTATCAATTGTCGTTTTGTAGCTATATCGATTGATGGGTGATTTTAAAGATGACATGGATTTTTTTTGACATAAAGGGAAATGGTTTAAATCGCATGACTATGACTGTAAAAGACTTATATGAACCTCAGTTATTACAAAAATTTAGAGTCAATGAAATATATCTCATAGAAGACAGTATGCTGATTGTAAATCATGATTTCTGGCCTAGTTGTTAATCAGTTTTCTATGTGATCAAGAGGTGGCGTTTTCGAATTTCTGTCACTACATCTTGTTTATAAATTCAATTTTCTCGAAGATATATTTGAATATCTATGCATAAATCTGCGACATTCCGTGCGCTATGAGTGGTGCTCTCGGAGTCGGATTTTCGCTTCGTTGTGAAGGACGTAGTAGATATGAAGTAACTGGGGCTCAATGAAGTCAATACTTTGCGCCTTTTGATCACTTAAAAAAAAACAACTTCATGTGGCAGTCTCTGGTTCAAGTACAGATATTAAGTTAGTTTTCTTCAGCATAGACGTCATTAATGACTACAACTACATAAGGCGGGAATAGTCCGACTGAAACTATCGACATATGTTCACAGAATCAGTAATTACACATGTAGCACTCTGTCTCCAGTCATATCGTTGCCTTTGTCACCGCCATCACCTCCATCATCGTATTATCGTACTGCTAGTGAATGTATGGAAATCACTACTTTATTCCATAATACACGTCCCTTCGTATTGAACTGTGATGTCCAAACAGTACGCACCTGCCAAACCACTGACCAACTATTGTGGACGATAATATGTTCGACTGCTTAATTTTGCCTGATCAGAACCTGGTACTCTGAATCCATCTGCACTGAAATATCAGTGCCCCCATTTCTTGAAAGTGTGATGAGCACTTCAATAGAAGTTGCAAGCTTGATATGATTACTTTCCCACTCCTCTACATGTCCTATGCTCCCTAATGTGAATATTCGTTTAATAACTTTCTCTGGCCTGTCCATTATTGACGGACTCATTGTATATCTGTTTTCTGTGTTCTTTTTGATATAATCACGTAATAGATAGTTCTTGTATACACAGTTCTTCAATGGCACTCATAAAGGTACACAACACACAAAATACTCGAGAATCAGGGTTGCCATATTAGTCATTTTATGCCAGATTTGATAGTTATAAAATAACATTGGACATACAATTAATAACTTGTGTTTTTGTGTGTATCTTAGCCAAAATGTATAACTTTCTACACATTGCCTTGTTTAAATTTAGGGAAAGGTGAGAATACTGATTACACCAGTGGGTAATAGAAGTTCTGTTAGAATGTTTATTCCATTAAGCGCTGTCAAAACTCAACAAAAAGGAAAACTAATAATCTACCAAATGTTGTGATTAAAGTTTGAATTTTTAATTGTATTTCATTGAAGTCAAATTCGCTGTATTGTATTTTACGCACATGTTGCAGATCTGTTTAAAAGAGCTTGAAAATGTTATATTCAGCTTGTACTTAGATTTTGGTCATTCAAAGTTACAACTAAGTGGGAACCCTGATAAAACAATGATCAAATCAATTTAGCAATGCCATGTGTAGATGGATGAGATCACCAATTAACATTACACCGGTTCCACATTGACAAAGATGGTAATGTCATGAAATAATAACGGATACAATTATCAGAAAGCACAAAGAATGCATGGGAGATGATAACAAGAAGCACAAACTCTTAGAGAGAAAGATAAAGGTTGGATAAAATTGATCTATCGAGATAAGCGACACTACAGAGAATGATCTGGAAAAAATAGAATATTATTTGGCAGAGCATGATCTAATTAACTGAAGAAAGTGCACAAGCATACATGATGGCGACCGTAGATACATTTCGAATAATGTCGGCGATGATGACACGCAGGGTTGTGTGATGGTCTTTAGCGTCCATACAGACGATCAGGAAACAAACCAGTGGAAAGGTACATATGGACTACACAAATATATATATATTGGTTTGATGTAATAATTTTATCATTATCAGGTTCCATGCCAGCTGGCGTAGGCGATCGTGGCTCTTCACAGCTCACTATCTCCATTATTATGTGCCAGGGGCGTTGTTGTTTCCGTGCACTGCCAGGTTGTTACGCTGACTAATGTTTCCTCATATTGTTGCCCTCTGTCTCTATTGCTTTCAATCTTGTCTCTTGTGACTATGTTCTCCAAACCTCCTTGTCTCATAACGTCGTCAAAAAAAAGATTGTCTATTTCTTATATTATTAATTAAACTTCGTCTCGCATTTGACTCTTTCAAGACCTCCACATTAGTTTTCCTGACTGCCTTTGGTATTCTAAACACTCTGCTGTAGAACCACATCTCTACTGCCTCTAATTTCCCACTTTCCTGTTTGTTTATTGTCCAAGGCTCGCATCCATATGTTAGTATATGAGTTATATAGCACTGCAGCACTTTCTTCCTAACTTTTGATGACAAGGTCATATTACATAATATATTTTTCAGTTTTCTGAATGTTATTTTAGGCTGCCCTATTCTGATCTTGTTTCTGTTGAACTTCTCCCATCTGCAGTAATCGTTATACGCAAATACCTGAATTGGTGGACCTGTTTTATTATTATATCATTCATGTTGATCTTATAGTGTGTAGTATTTTGTTTCTTTGAAATAATCATTACTTCTGTTTTCTTGATATTTAGGGCCAGACCTCTATCTTTATTTTCAGTCGCTATTAAATTAATTAATTTTTGAAGGTATTCCTCGCATTTATCAGTCAGAACTGTGCCATCCGCATATCTTACATGATTTATGTTATGTCTTCCACCTGATATTCCTGGAATATTAACTCTGACACACATTGTTTTTACTGTATATAGAGAACATGTCTGATGAAAGTACACATCCATGTCTAACTCCATGATTTATTTGTTGAAAGGGGCCAACGTGATTTCCTACTCTTATTGCTGCTGTTTGTTACCAGTATATATTCTTGATGATTCTTACTGTCCATGTTCAAATTCTCTGGCATGTACATAACTTCACTATGTTTAACTTTAATAAATGCTTTTGTGTAGTCTATAAAACAGAGGTGCAGGTCTGTTTTTACCTCTATAGAACTCTCTATTAGTGCTCTCAATATATATATAAAGAGAGAGAGAGAGAGAGAGAGAGAGCGCATTGTTTGTACATTTGCCTTCTACGAGACCACATTGTTCTGGTTTTATTTGTTTTTTTTATTTTGTTCCTCACTCTCTTCATGATGATTCTGAGAAGTATTTGTGTTACCTGTCTCATAAGACTGATTGTACTGTGTTCTTCACTTTAGGCGGTCAATGGTTTCTTTGGTAAGGCTAAAAACATGGATCACAGAAGTTATCGGGTATGTGTCAGCTAATATATACGCCAATAAGCATTTTGGTGATATGTCTACTTAAAAGTAACCAAAGGATACTAATTCCTCGTTATATGATATTGTCTAGTGCTGGGGCTTTACTTTTTTCACATGTCTTAGGGTAGTCTGCTGATGTGTGCAAACTATTTGATCTTTTGTCTCATAATATATTCCAAGATTGGGGTTGTGCTGGTTCTTTGTCAAGTGCCCTCATTCCTGACTCTGCCTCTTAGGGATATTCCCAGGATTCTGGGTCAGCATATCATTTTAGGTGTCACAAGTTTACGTTTGTCTTGTATTGTTGTCTATGTTCCATTTTTCTACGAGACATAGTAAAGCTCATAGTTAACTCTAGATATTCTAAACTTATCACCTTATCGGTGGTTCAAAGTCAGATACATGGAATACGTATCGCTTGTTGTGGTGAGAAATTGTTGTATTTTATTCAGTCAATTCACAGAAATACATTGTGATGATACATCAGGCAGCGCACATCTCGAAATATGTTCGTAGCCGAATGTTAACTTATATTTGGGGATACAATATGTGGGGAAAAAAACTTGTAATTAATGAAATGTTGACATAATTCTTGATATCTCCATTAAAACAAAAACCGATCGTACGCATCATTTTTTTAACAAAGATTAATATTTGTTTAAAAAGCTAATTGAAACAAGAACAAATTCTTATCTTGTAGCGGAATGAAAAATTTGGATCAATACAATAAAGTTGTGCTAAGTATAAAAATATAATTAGGAACAGTTTTTTTTTTGGTGTGACAACTTTATCAACTGCAGACAAAGTCTGTTGTCGTCATTACAGGTCCACAAAATAATGGAGCTAGCAATTCACGTAATTCTGTTATAAGCACGTAATATGATATTCCTCTTTTTAACCACACGACCAATAATAAAAGATCTAGCTTAAATAGGAAGAGGTGTATTACACAGATACTTATTAACATAGCTCTGGTGAGTTTTATTGTATAGATAAGTTTTAACATAGCTCTGATGAGTTTTATTATATAGATACGTTGTATCATTAGTCTGAGAAGTTGTATTATATAGATAAGTGTGAGTGGTCTGATGAGTTTTATTATATAGATAAGTGTGAGTGGTCTGATGAGTTTTATTATATAGATAAGTGTGAGTGGTCTGATGAGTTGTATTATATAGATAAGTGTGAGAGGTCTGAGAAGTTTTATTATATAGATAAGGGTGAGTGGTCTGAGAAGTGTTATTATATAGATACGTGTGAGGGGTCTGATGAGTTGTATTATATAGATTAGTGTGAGTGGTCTGAGAAGTTTTATTATATAGATACGTGTGAGGGGTCTGATGAGTTGTGTTATATAGATAAGTGTGAGGGGTCTGATGAGTTGTATTACATAGATAAGTGTGAGGGGTCTGAGAAGTTTTATTATATAGATAAGTGTGAAGGGTCTGATGAGTTGTATTATATAGATAAGTGTGAGGGGTCTGAGGAGTTGTATTATATAGATAAGTGTGAGGGGTCTGAGGAGTTGTATTATATAGATAAGTGTGAGGGGTCTGATGAGTTTTATTTTATAGGTATGTATTATCATTAGTCTGATACTTGTTTAGTATATAGATATAATGAAGCCTGGTGTCTGGGAGTTGTAGTATAAAAATAACCCGTGAAAAAATAACTGCACGTAGTTTGGCAATTCACTGTTATTACACAGATTGGGTGAGGGATGTGGGGGTGGGGGGATTGCTGCGTGTGGGTCAGCTCAACTTTCTAACGTCATATTATTTGTTTGATGTGAGATTCATTTCAATTTTAACTTTAAACCTGACAATGACGGTCTAGGTCCTGATTACGACGGTCTAGGTCCTGGCGATGGTAGTCTAGGTCCAGGCTACGTACCTAGCCCAATCTTAGATGTAAATATTCAACCCTCTTCAGATACAATATGTATAATGGAATGGAAACAGGTCATTGTACATATTAAAATCTTCTTCATTGTTATTCATTCCATAACTAGATATATATATCTTATATTATCACAATGGTTCTACTAGATTTTCAGCAGGATGTATTCCAGATAATGAAAATCCTTTGTGACACTGCTTTATTTGTCCAATTGCCCAACATACCCATCTTCGGCGGTGTATATTAACATCGTTATTTAATATGCTAATTGAATTTCATGATAATCAGCAACGTTACAGACGAACAGGAGCTAAACATAAAAAAACATGGAGAGCAACTAAAACAAGTAGCACATATTTTTAATATCTCGAACACATAATCACAAATGATTGTATAACTATTGTATACACAATAGTTAAGGGTATACAGTACAGAGATGGTGGTCCTGTGATCCAAACAATTGATCACAATCTGCTGTAAGATAATGTGCACTATTAAGTTTTCTCGCTGTAGCAGTGGAGAGAAGTCACTTCTTTTAGCCAGTAATCAGTATTTATGAAAATGTTTTTTTTGGAAATAGATTACATCTCATTCCAAGGTATGTCATACTAATGTTTTATTAATATCTCAATCAAAACTATATACATCTTCGGCAGGAAATCGATCTACGTCTAAACTATATTTCAGTAGTTATACGGTCAGAGATGTAGCATCAACTTAATGTTAATGAAAGGTTCTCATTTTGTATGACAACGCCCATGTGGCAACCTGGACCTAGCCTTCATGTTTAGGGTGCAAAGTATATAGGGCCACTGTCATCTTTTCAGACGTCCCGAGGAAGGACTGAGGCAAGTTGAGTGAATGGCTAACAATATGTCAACTGAGAAAAAAAAATTGTCACTGTATGACTTGATTTAATTTCTTGCTTTATTCTTTTGTCAAATGGTTCCCATGGATGATGGGAGATATGCTTGCTAGTACACGTTTGTTCTTTTGTGTAAGTCTTCTAGGTGACGGGAAATGCTATGTTTGCAATCGCTGCTGATGGTCAACAGATTTCACTAAAGAATGCTGAACTAGTTGGCCCACATGTATATGCTACAATCTTGGAATGACGTGATGATTATGGGGTACAACTTCCGAGGAATGCCTTATTTGGGCGACTAAATATGAATCCATAAACTCCTTTTAATACAACCATGCCTGTCAGATAACAAACTTTATACGCCATTAACCTCAATTACTCAACTTAAGACCTATTATTGTGTCAGAAAAAAGTTATATTAAGTGTTACCTGCTCACAGTTAAAGGGATTATTTAATGATTATCATTTTGTGTGTGGCAAGGCACCCATATGAAAGTTGGATGTCATAGTTAGAGGCGACAACTTACAATTATACAGATTGACAGAATTGTGAGTGACCAGGGGCCAGTGGAAAAGATCTGAAGATCACATAATCAATTTCTGACTGCGACTGAGTATAAATACTTGTGTATCGCTGCTGGAATATTAACAGGCCAATTATGTGAATGTTTTGTGTACCATGAGACTAGATTTTAATCAAGAATCAGTGTTAGTTAATTATGTGACTTATTTCAATAGCTCGACAAAAAAAAATATGCATATATTATAAGGATGCTAATTTATAGACTACACGTAATTACTAGGTCAAGGCTATGAATATTTTCGCCATATTGTTAAATTATAGACGCTACATTTAGCAACTAGGTCAAATATATGGGTATTTTCCCTAGAAGGCCAAATTATAGTAATACTATTTAGTAATAAGGTCAATTCTATGAATATTTTGATTAAATATATCTATCTATGTGACGTTTCCTTTACAGAACGTTGTCCTCTCTGCCAATCTGTAAGCCTCTCAGTTCTGTGCAATGTGTCCAGATGTTTGTAGTGTAAGGTTCACTATGTCATCAACGTCATCTTCCCTATTTGACATTGATTCAATTAGTGCAGCATCTTTTCTAGGATGATAAATTATAGACACACCATTTAGCCAACCAGGTCAAATCATTGGTGTTGTCCAAAAGCATAATACATTTTAGAAACTTCATTTAGCAACTAGATGAAGCCTACGGTTAATTTATGTTTTCTAATTGTTCAACATAATTCTGTGTAACAAATCCCGGATCTTGTCAAGTATGTGAACCATCTCGACAACCAGGTCACTTGGACATTAAGAAATGGCATCATATCCCATTGGTTAATATTAATCACGTCAACTTGAATTAGAAAGTAGCATGCAAGATTTAAACCAAGTCCGTTCAGTTGATACTAATTCTCTCTGGGGCTTGAACTAACTCGTTTACCGAATTCAGTAAATTCCTACAAAAATATTTTATTTTACTAAATATATCTAACGTGTGTATGCCCTAGTCATTATGGAAATCCACTGGTACAACAAGACACACACAATTAAACACATACCCACATTTGTGGTGCAGGGAATAGTAGGTCTTCCAACGTTACGATCCATTATACAAATGTAATAATAACGACATGTATACAAAAAAGAATATACAATATGTATTAAGTGTAGATTCTTGGACACAGTGAAATCGATACATAATTATGTTTCTGGCGCATGTAATTCTACATTTTCAGAATCCCTGATTTAAAACGGAGATAACTATTTTGAAGTTGTATTGTCAAGCGAGATGCATCCATTAGCAAGAGAAAGCTGATTACTCAGACACTGTTGGATGAATTCTCAAACGCTTGGATGACGCGCCGTGAATAAAACACTATGAGGAAAAATGAATCATGATGTCACAGAGATCCCAGCAAAGCAACCAAGTGAATACACAGAACGGAAATCAGTTCACCGTATCAACTAGACAATCATCCTCGAGTATTTCCCTTCTTGTAATTTACCTTGGACTTTTGAAAAATAACAGGAAACAAGTCACATCTAGTGTAAATTTTCTTGAGCAAATATTCTTGTATTTTTCTACATGAATGAATCCAGTATGGTCGTAGATTCTTATGTTATTTAGCAATTTATCTTAACAGTGCTATAAAGGCAATATGGTTTCTGTGCTTACTGATGTGAAGAGTGGGTCGTACATGGATTTAGGTGAAATAAGTTTAATAAATGATTCATTAACAAAACTGTCCACAATTATTTTTAAACTGTCAATACTGCACTTTTCGCGTTAGAGGGTTGCAGGGAGGAATTTTGTAGCTGTGTGATAAAGGCATCATGCACTTGCTGTCGCCATGTCATGTACAGGGTGAGATTTTTAATTTACCTTCCAACAGAAAAAATCCCAGTCCTACCGGGGAGTGAACTCTGGATATCACGAGTGTGAGACCACCATTCTAACCTCTTTGACATGCGCCACACTCAACAAAACAACGAAAGTAAGACATGCGCCACACTCAACAAAACAACGAAAGTACGAAATAAGAGAACAATTAACTAGATACTACATGCGTAGTTATGAGCAAGCATCTCGGCATAAGGGGCATTACCAAAAATTCTCAACTCGTTTATCTACCAATCAACTAGGGGTGTATAATCTCAGTGTACCAGTTGGCTGTGCGCTATTCGAATCTTTCCAGAAAAGAGTAACTGTCGTACCTTTACCTTTGTCACTTTTATTTCAATCATTATATGAATACGAAGACTGTCTCTTTAAGAGTTCCTTTCCTCACTTTGTACATTGTCCATAACTGGTCAAAATTATTTGACTCTCTTCTTATCACTGACCCATCTACTATAGCAGTGCAAACTAATGCGTCCGCTTTATTGTTGCCTCTGCACCTTCATAGTCTGGGCAGTAGATCCACGTGATACTTTAGACAAGAAGAAGTATAAACAAATAAGTGTTAAACACTAACATATGTTATACTTAGTCTGGGATATTATCAAGCCTAGTGACAAATCACGATAGTTGTTGAGAGTATATGTGGTCAGATCCACGTGTTAGCACTAATTATGGTATAAATAATTATGTAAACGGGGATGCTAAATTATATTAAGTATGTTGTCGATGTTGTTCGTAAGTATCGTGGTAATGTTGACGCTAAGTATGGTGTCAATGTTAATTTTCAGCGCGAAGTCAATATTTTAAGTATGGTATTAATAACAATGTGCATGATTATGTTAAGTATTCTAACAATGATACGGATTTTTATGATTATGTTAAGAATGGTTTCAATGACATTTTACAGCTCGAAGTCAATGATAATATTAAGTATGGTATCAGTAATAATTGCCAGTGTGGAGTCAATGATAATTTTCAGAGTGATAACAGTGATGATTTTCCTGGTAGTGTCGTGTTGTATTTCGAGGTGGTGTCATTGATAAATTTCAGGGTCGTGTCAATGATGATTTTCATTGTAATGTCAATGATAATTTTCTGTGTAATGTCAATGATCATTTTCAGTGTAATGTCAATGATCATTTTCAGTGTAATGTCAATGATGATTTTCATTGTAATGTCAATGATCATTTTCAGTGTAATGGCAATGATGATTTTCATTGTAATGTCAATGATAATTTTCTGTGTAATGTCAATGATCATTTTCAGTGTAATGTCAATGATGATTTTCATTGTAATGTCAATGATGATTTTCATTGTAATGTCAATGATAGTTTTCTGTGTAATGTCAATGATCATTTTCAGTGTAATGTCAATGATGATTTTCATTGTAATGTCAATGATGATTTTCATTGTAATGTCAATGATAGTTTTCTGTGTAATGTCAATGATCATTTTCAGTGTAATGTCAATGATAATTTTCTGTGTAATGTCAATGATGATTTTCATTGTAATGTCAATGATAGTTTTCTGTGTAATGTCAATGATCATTTTCAGTGTAATGTCAATGATCATTTTCTGTGTAATGTCAATGATGATTTTCATTGTAATGTCAATGATAGTTTTCTGTGTAATGTCAATGATGATCTTCAGGGAGTGTCATTGACAATCTTTGCATTGCAAAATCTAATGGAGACTTCCCCAACGAAACATTATTCTGTTACTGAAAATATAACAATTGTCTGGTACATAAAAAGCTCATGAAAACTTCCCCAAATACCAAAGAAATATCGTTCTGCTTCTGAAAGAAAAACTCCATTGAATGCCACACAGAACAAAGGTGAAGTACACATTCTCTCTCGACGTTCTATGACAGCATGTACGTGAGTACAAACGAACGCACCAGTGCACGCTCTTGCTGAACACGTCGTTCACACTTAAAGGAAACATCACTCACTATTCTCAATCATAATTACCACAATTTATGAAAAGAATCAAAACTATTTTCTAATAATCAGAAGTGACATTAAACGGAACTTCCACTGTCTCTTTTGTCTTGGCAGGCTTACACAATAATGCTTTGTTATATTTATCCCAGATGCATCCTATCATATGCTGCCGTGGATATCTGTCAAGAAATAAAGGACCAAACATCCACAAGAAATGAATCTCGTATGATGAAAGCAAATATTGATTCGCATAATCGAAAACAGCTATTAAGCAAATTTGATTAGAACAGAATAATGCTGTAGTTTTGTTTGAAGAGAATTCAGTTATATTTCATAGAAAGTAGATACATTTATAGATCTGGCGCCGCTAATAAAGGGGATCACAATTAGGGGCATCAATTTATAACAGACATCAAATTATGTGGGATGTAATTGGTGAAAGTCCCAGACACGGATATAAACTTGATTTTGGGTGAGTGTGTGTTGTTATTCAGTGTGTGGGGACTGTTTATGTGCGTTTTTTATGCGTGCATGCTCTCGTTTTGGGTTTGATGTTGATTTGTAGATTTGGTGGAGAAAATCCAAGTATTCCATTTAGTAATGAGATATGAGCTTTGTCATACATCTGCAACTAATCTCAATATATTCTTATTGAACTTTGGTTCTAGAAATTCAGACAGTTATTGGGATGTAAGGTAGGATCAATAACCTGTAGGGGCTGTAGGGGTGTCACAGTAGATACATTAAAAACACCCTAAGCACCCCTATCCTCAGGAAGAGTGTACACAAATCATACCCAGACCATTCCTTGGTATTATCAATCGCAGACATACAAATAATAATTGTCAGGTTCGCTGTTCACAAACAAGTCTGGCACACATAAGCTTCCTTGCATAATAATGTGTGGGGAACCCATGATGAACGCACACAAACCACTTCATATATGACCAATATTGAACTTTATATTTAGCAATTGATGGCAGAAAAAGAAGAAACCCATACGTTTCTTTGACCGCATCTTCTCCTTTAACTCAATGGTTACTTGCAAAACAATTTTAGGATGCAATACAACTGAATACGTCTCATCCTGGCACATATGCGTCATGTCACACAGTCAGTTGATCTAATCTGTCATCCATGTCACACAGTCAGTTGATCTAATCTTTCATTTAGTTATGTCCTCGAACACATGTTTAAGTGATAGCTTCTATTCTGCGCTGGTAAATAATTCTTATTTTATTTTCTCCATCATTGACTTTTTCTTCAGTGAAAACGTTTACTTTTTCTTAAACTCCGGCTGCATTTCTCCAGCAGCAGGATAGTGGTCCGACTATATTGTTTTCTTCTCTGATACATTACTACACATCAAGTCCGATATTGGTTACGGATAGATCGGTTTATTATAAGTCGTTATGAGTTTCTTACACCACCAATCTCTTGAATGGATACCTACAGACAAAAGAGCAAGGGGTAGACCAAAAGAAACACTCAGAAGAACAATACTTAGAGAAAGTAAAACAACCAATATTCATACTATTCAAAAACTGCACAGAATAGCTTTGAACAGACATAATTTGAGAGATCTGACCTCTGCCATATGCGCTAACTTCAGCCCAAAAGGAAAATGAAATGAAATGAATGAGTTTCTGATGCTACAAAAACATTTGAGGACATGTCTATACTGCTACTACACAGCAATTAATGAAGCGTTTATACTGCTACTACACAGCAATCTATGACATATCTGTATTGATGCAGTTCAACTTCTGCGATCAATATATCAGTGTATATCCAGTACAATATTTGTCATGTATAGAGTTGTTTGTTATAAGTCGTTGTGTGTCCCCGCAGTTTTTGATTTTCAGAGACGCTGGTGTCGGCTTGACTGATGTCCTATAAACATTGAAGCTGGAAAGGTCCTGCAATATGATATAAACCAGAGAATGGAAATTAACAATGTTGTATTCTATTTCATCTAATAAACCGATATATCCGACTTTATCAATACTCTTACTTTTGATTTCTATATTCCTCTCGTTTCTAGCAACTCTACATGTTGCTACCAGATAATTGTATTATTTCCATACATTTTGCATATCAGTAGAGTTGAACTATTCACACTTTTTCACTATCACACTATTCCGTTATCCATCTGTCATGATCTCAGACGTATAGACATATAGTTGCTCAACGAAAACATTCGCCATCCAAAGTATCAGTCTTACAAACCAGATATGCTGTAAACAGAAATAAATTGACTGTGACTATGGAAACATATTTTGCGGAGAGGTGATACTGCTATGCTCATTACGGTGAAGTTATCTATAATTACTTGTTAAATCTGAAAAACGATAATTCAATTTCAGATGGAATACACAATTGTGCAGATGGTGAGCAGTAAAAACATGGAAAACATGTCGGTATGAAATAAAGTCAAATCTCATTGTAATAACTTGGTCCGGATAGACGAAATATGTATGTAATGCATTCGTTTTATGCGGTACAAACAATACATAACAAATATAATTGGAGATTTTGAGAGTGGTGTTATATAGGGGCATTTGTTATAAAAGGATGCGTTATAGAGGGATTCCACCGTACAGGTCATAGTGTTGTCACGCAACATCCTTATGAAATGCACAATTTATTGGATGATACGCGAATGACATAGAGTGTCATGTGCGGGGTCGAAACGGAGCAGAGAATAGTAGCGCTGTTACCAGGCACGCATGTAGTTCAATGCCACTATCACCAACACAACCCATACCATCATCATCATACCAGTAAAGTACAGCCCTTCTGTAGAGCATTTGCTTATAACACGCTTCCCTATATAATAACACATTTTCAAAATTCCTAACTATATCTATTCTTCATTGTTTATACTGCATATAGCGTATTTCCGTTATTATATACATATTTCGTCATGTCGAAATACGATGTTATAATGGGATTTGATTTTACCATCATCAGCATCATCATCATCATCATCACCATAACCAAAATCATCATAATCATTTTTGCTGATATGCACATTAGATACGAAAACACATCTGGTGAAAGATTCATCTCCCACAAATTAATCTAATCTTAACATTGACCATACTTTCATTTTTTAAACATTTCTTTATTTCTGAAATATATTTATTCTCCTGAGATCGTTCTCATACTCCTGCCCATAAGCAGGATGTAGTTCATGGAACGGAATTAGTTAAGTCAGGGTTTACAGCAAATCTGCGAGTCTACTTTACCCTCTTTATACAAGTAAATTAAAGTAGGAAGCCAGAGGACAATTTTTAAAAATTCTTGAGACTAACTGGAATTGAACCAGTCCGTTCTACGGCACCAAATCGCCTAGCAACAATTGCACACGCGTTTTTCAGTACTTGACTAACCGCATCTCCAAAGATTCTATTCCTGTTAGTCTCAAGAATTTTTACCCTCTTTGGGATGGGACCAGTCAACGTCATCTTCGGAATCTCCTTAATCGCCTCTTGCGAGTATTGTTGGTAATAGTGTCACTACTCTTTCCTCCTCTTTCGTGCCTCGACAACACTGAGTTGGTCTGACATAGATAATGTATCTGTCGTAAAGAATGATTTTTCATGGTGTATATTCGGCTTTCTGTTTTGACTTTCCACCTCCCAATTACTGTTCCATTGCGTTGTTGTATCTTACACCAAAATTACACTTCAATTACTTGAATCTTTATTATCCACGTTTACAGTAACGTTAATAGTAGTAATTAATGCAGGATGCGTGTTTAGGGATGTGTGTGTGTGTGTGTTTACCTATTTTCTGCTTTAGAAATCGTGTCGGTTTGTATGGCCACGTCTATAAGTATCTATATATGTGTGTGTGAATGTGAATTAATGTATGAAAGTGTGCGTGTAGTAAGTGCGTTTAGTCTGTTAATTTGTGTTTACATTCATGTGTGATTATGGGGAGCTATTAAATGCCTATACTTGAAATCGAAGACGCCGCGGCATAACCCCTCTCATACATTCTAGTAATATCAAGTAAATGAAATTAATAAGGATTTTCTGTAGTGTAGTGATTAAGTTATTTGCTGTGTTCAGGAAGAGGATAAAGATACGATACCAATACGTGACGCCTTGTTTACATGTGCATTATTATTGTATTTACTACGGATTATATTTGAAAACTACTTCAATTCTATGAGGGTTACTTTCAGCAGGCACCGTACAGTTACGTTGAGAGAGACGCAGAACGCTTGGGAAACCCGAGTATTTGTCAATATGCAGTATATGGTACAAAACAAGGAATGTCAGTCACAGTCAGCAAGTCGTAGAACATTAGTCACATCACATATAAGAGTCAACAGCTGGTACAAAACAAGGAATGCCACCCATCAGAGGCAGCAAGTTATAGAACACAAAGAACATCACCTATAAGAATCAGCAGCTGGTACAAAACAAGAAATGCCACCAGTCACAGGCAGCAAGTGGTAGAACACATGGAGTATCACCTATAAGAGTCAGCAGTTGGTACAAAATAAAGAATGCCACCCATCAGAGTCAGCAAGTTGTAGAGCACAAGGAACATCACCTATAAGATTCAGCAGCTGGTACAAAACACAAACGCCTTGATTATTGCCTTCTTTTCGCTGGTAACTATATACACATATATGCTTTCCGTCAAACTCTGTCAACAATGTGCTCGCTAGCACCGTTGTTTTCACATATGAACATGTGCTTGCTAGCAACTTTGTGTTCATCTAAGGACACGTTCTCGTAACATGCCAGTGAAGAATTTGCTCGCTAACACTAACGATTACACATTTGGCTGGTGCTCGTCATTTGATAATGTTTAGAACCATTGCTCTATGGCACTCGATTTATTATAGAATAATAATTATTGGAATATCTATGACATAAACAGTGATTGTGAGCCTACATCCAAATATTGTTCGGCTAACAATGTATTAATACAGCAAGTTAAATAATGATGGCTAATCTTTTGCAAATTTATAATCTATTTTAGGGACATGTCCTCAAAAAAGCTCGCAAGTGATCAGTTATCTCCCCTTTCCATCTAGAGTTATCTTTATATAGAAACATTGTATAAAGAACTGACTGACATGTCTGCTACATTCATGCAACATATTTCTAAACATAATGGTCATTCTCAATGTGCCAGAGATTGGAGTAAAGATTGGAACGGTATGGAAATCGAAATATGATAAACATTAAAAGCGATAGATCAGCATTGGACTGGAGCATAAGGGTTGATACATGTATTAAAATAGGGAACGGGGCTCCTTTGGAGTTTTCCGGTGTAGATTGATAATAATCTGCACTCGTTACTCAATGCCAACCCCAAACAAACAATGTACATTCATGTGTTTGAATATCATCATCAGTTGTCGTGCCGATTTGCGTAGGTTATCATAGATCTTAACAACTCTCTTTTCAAATTATATTTAATCAATATCGTTGTTGACTTCTTGTCATGTCGCGTTGTCTGAATATCTAATATTTTCTCATGTTGTCGTCCTCGATCTCTCTTGCCTTCTATCTTGTTGCCTGTTGTAACTATGGTCGCCTGTCTTGCCTGTGGCATAAATCATACCTTGTATTAAAAAAAAAAAAATTCTGTTTCTGATAGTATTAATTAATCCCCGTCTCGATTTGACTCTCTCAGCACATCCTCGTTATATCTTCGTTACGGAAATAAAATATCGGATACACAATTGACATATATTCTCATAATGTAGATAAGCAAGGGCGATAAATGACTGAAAGTATCTGCTTCAAGAGAAAGATAATATATTCGATTCTCGTGATGCTTTCGTGATGTGTATTTGTTTGTTATAACTGTGACTTTAAACATTCTGCTGCGTCCTAGTGTTACCCGGGCTCAAAAACGCGCAAAGAATAGAAACACTGTTTGCCTTCCATGCTTGTCGTAAGATGAGACTATAGGATGGAATTGACTGTCCCTTCCCATTTAGGGCCAAAGTTACTCAGAAGCCATGCTGAAATCGGATATGTCAGACCGAAAGCCGTACATGTCGCAGATAATTTTTAACACATGCCACATCGCATTTCTTTCTATGGACGTCATGCGCAGGAGTTTGAGAACAAAGCTAGAGGAAGATGAAGACGATACTGCCGCTGGAACGCTATTGTATCAGTAAAATGGTCATACTAGACTACCAGCGAATGTATCTCATAGAACGGGGAAACGTTATGTCAGCGTTTTTTTTTTGGGGGGGGGGGATATCACCAGGTACATTAAACTTTGCCGTGTAAATTAATAATACACAACTTCATGATGTACCATCACCAGTTTAGGAACCACTGATCTATTTATATCATCTATGTATGAGCTATTTACATGCGCATGTTTGAATATTCAAAGTGAAATATCAGGGTTTTTTTAAAAAGTCTCCTTTATCCACGAGTGATGCTTGTCTTGGAATACGTTCCAGGCCTGTATTCTTCACATACAAACAGCATGCAACGGATAATGTGGTCAACTTCACGTACACAGTCTTAACTTTCGAAAGTAAATTTAAGTAGGAAGCCAGAGGACAATTTTAAAAATTCTTGAGTCTAACGGGAATTTAACCAGTCCGTTCTACGGCACCAAATCACCTAGCAACAATTGCATCAATCTCCATAAAAAGATGCGATTTCATCAAGCCATTCAAATCGTGCACACAAAGTCACACGAACGGACCAATCGAGACAAGGACTGTTACAACAACAACAAACATCCCGATACAGGTATTAAAATATCCTCAATATATTTTGAATCGCTTGATGAAATCGCATCTTTTAATGGAGATGCGGTTAGTCAAGTACGGAAGAACGCATGTGCAATTGTTGCTAGGCGATTTGGTGCCGTAGAACGGACTGGTTCAATTCCCGTTAGTCTCAAGAATTTTTAACTTTCTCCCGAAGATTTGGTACACATTTTCTCAGGCCGGTTTAGCGTAAGGGACATTAGCGATTAGAAGGTTCCAATTGAACTTGGAATTGAGCAATGAAGTCGGATATGTCGGCTGATATGCTCAAAGGTAAACAGTGTTGCTATTTAAACACCTGACTAGGGAGTCAATGCAACAAATACTGAGCTCACGCCTTCCCTGGTTCACACGGATTCTCTTTTTCTTCTTATGAAAGGAAAAAAGACGAAGAGTATTCTTATCTATTCACAAACTGGAACGGGTTATTAATGAGAGGAAAGTGCATACATGGTGTCCGGGTTTCTTGCCAATTTCTGAAAAGAAAAGACACTTTATAGCACCAACCATCAGGCAGTTACACACATGTAATGCGGAGTAAGGGATCTATCTACATACTCTATCATTACATCACACTATCATCGAGTGGTGATGGTATATTTTTTACATCTCCATCGTGTCCACCGGGGGGAACAGCGTTTCAAATGCACTCATCATGCTGAAGTGGGATGTTTCAGGGATATATCGCAGGTTAGCTGTAAACTATGACCCGACGAATTGCATTCTCCGTACTACATCCAGTTAATGTATGTGTGGGGTGTGGTGGAAGGGAGGGGGTTCCAAACGGACGCAGAAGAAGAAGAATACATTTATTATGTAATCGTGTTTGGCAGAAAGAAATCTTCTGTGGTCTACACTACTACAAGAAAATGGATACCAGGACTAACGCTCTAGGAAGGTCGAGAAACGTCGATATCTCTATTAAGTGTATTATGCAGAGACTATTGTAGGGATTTCTGCTTAAACACTATGAAGCCGAGTATCTATATATGAAACTCGTGTACTACGACGTTAATGCTAACTACATTGACATCTTACATACGTACACTATTATGAACAATGGGTATCTTCTATCTGTACACAGTTTTTCGTATTCGACAGTGCCGTTCCTTGGATTGGTTCCATCTGCTGACGCTTGTAAGTGATGTTTCTTGTTTTGTACAGTCTGCTTACTCTTGTAAATGACGATTCTTTTTTTTTATACCTTTCGCTGATTCGTATATGTAATGTTTCTTGTTTTGTACCACCTTGTGTCTCTTGGTGATGCTTGTTTTTAACCAATTACTGATTCTGGTTCATGCTGCCCCCTGATGTGTATCAGTTGCTGAAAAAGTCACTTCTTAACAGAAGATACGCCATCTTCTATCCTGGTTTTTTCACTCTGCTCCGAATTGTCAGGTAACTAACTGAACGTGAAAATCAGAAAAGTGAAATTCAATAGTTAAGGAAGTGTGTGGCTGGGATTATATAAAAAAAAATATACACGTATATTCTCTAATTAAGCGTTGAAAAACGTTCTAGCTGGATGGAAACGTAAGATTTATGGAAATGCTACATGCGAAATTTATTGCTTATAGATCGTATTAAGTTTCCTACAAAATGTTTTAAGACAGTTGGCCTTGCGTTAAATCTCAATCAACATTTTGCCTGGTTGACTGATAATAGATCTAGCAGAAGTAGGTTACCAGATTGATGGAAAGCAGGATTGGTTATCTGAAATGTTTTTACGATAAGACGTATTTTACTATGACATTAAAAATACTTTTAATATCTTCAATTAGTATCAGTATCATAGAACCGTTCGGCACTGTGGCGACAAGATGCGCAACACGGCAGAAATGGCCCAAGGTACCACGTTCAAATATCATCGCAGGTAACTATGCGTTCTGAGCGCGCCGAGAAGCTATGACACTTTGGAGGTAAGAAAAGTTTGGATGTAAAGAAAGTTAGGATTTAAGTAAATCAACGGAACATATTTATATTGCCATTAACATTAATAAAAAATGTGCTGGTCTGATCAGTGATTCTCGCCAATAGAAGTTATGCGAAAACAATCAAAACAATTCCTCTTAATCCACTTAAGCCTTGTTTTCGAATATTTCCGTGCAATTTGTTTGTCGATGTTGGTAGGTAACACAAAGTATATGCATAGCGATCAAGGAAAAGCAGTAATAATAAATATCGCCGTGCATTGCGGCTTGTTTTTATTCGGCTAGCAGGTCTTTAGAAAGAATCACAATTGTTCGCGCTTTGAACAGAATATGGTACAAATTGTTCAAGAATCAGCTAGGGCTGTAGGAGTGTTCTAGTGGATGTGTCTACACATAGAGATTTCCATGTGTATCCTGTTGTCTTAAGTGTGAACGGGTATATATATCGTCTTGTGCATTTTCATTTGTCTCATGTAGTTTTAGGTCTTAACGGGTATATATCGTCTTGTACATTTTTTATGTTGTCAGTTCACGATTTTCTCTAAACTCCCTACCCACATTTCTTCTTCCTCCCTTCGTTGTTATCTACAAGATTGATTTCAATAATGTGTATGCGATGTTAAGATGATGAGCAAAGAATTGTGACAATGACGTTATATGCAAACATATCAGAAAAGGCAACTAAATAGTTTTGCTGCTGAAGTTTTTCGAATCACATGGATGATCAAAGTGATTAAAAAGTCATGTTGAAGACGGATATGTTTGGTCGAAATTGCGACGTAACGTATTTCGTTATTTAGGCTAGATCATGCTAATATGCATGAGTTTGATATCGAATTTAGAAGAAGAAGAAGAAGAAGGAGGTCATGCACACACACTTTCAGCATGAATGTTGCTTTTCTTTGATCTATGGGATGATGTCATCCAATTCCACACAGAAATCTCCTCATTCGCCTCTTACGACATACATGGAATATCACCGTGTTTATATTCTTGGCTTCATTTTCGTTTCCCAGTATCACACCGAGCGTAGATTATCCGATACCAACCGGAGAACTACCACCCTCAACATGTCATGTTGTAGAACATTTCTGATCCACAGGATGCCATCCCATTTCTAGTCAGGACACCATTTTTATAAAAGCAGGATTCTGCGACCCCGTAACATTTAAAATGACCTTTCAATATGGTTAAAAAATTATGAAAAATATTTTTTATTACAATAGAATGCAAAATAATTCTGACTTATGTCATTCTTACTCCGATAATCGCAATTATAATTCGTTCTAAATCTTTAAAATTC
The DNA here is from genome assembly GCA_034231615.1 of Meghimatium bilineatum. Taxonomy (NCBI): domain Eukaryota; kingdom Metazoa; phylum Mollusca; class Gastropoda; order Stylommatophora; family Philomycidae; genus Meghimatium; species Meghimatium bilineatum. The sequence goes on from CM067304.1 coordinate 43,017,392, forward strand.
ACTGTAGAGTTTTCGTTAATGTCAACCTCATGTGATTCTCAACATATAATATTTTTCTCGTTTATGTTTTCAACTACAGAATAGTGAAAAAGTCAATCATAGAAATGTGTAGAATGGAAGGGAAAAAAACAAAGGAAAACAGAATCAAAATCAATATTTTTTGTAGTTTACGATTTAATCGGGAAATCCACATAAAACCAATCATGACCTCGTAGTAGGGTCGTAAACCGGGTTCGCTGTAGAAACCGTGTTCTAATCAATATTAACGTTGAGTAGAGTGTCATTGTTTTCTTAACAGTCTGTACACCTACTTGAAAAGGAGTACAGATCGAGCATATTGTAATCCAATACTCGGGCACTAGTCCGCAGATATACATGTATATATAACAAGCATTATTCCAGAAAATATACAACCAAGACGAGGGGGCTATAGTAACACACATAAAATGGGGTACTTACAAAGATAGTTCTTCTGCTTCTACTTCTACGCTCGCTTTCTGATAATCAACACGAACGTTCATACGATTTCCGACGGGAAGAGTGAAGTACGTTCTGCTGTCAATTTACAGGATAGCTGCGTTATTTGCGCCACGGAAGATTCAGGATATTTGATTTCTGCATGTCTTTAATCCGGGTTGGCTTCTCCAGCCCGTGACAGCCTTCCGAGCCAGGCGATGGATGTGTATCGACTCTTCGCCGTGAAGATTTAACATTAACTGCAATCTTGGACTTTTCAATGCAAAACATGTACCTGAGTGGCAATCTCCAAGGAGACCGTAATCGGAGATTAAGATTTTTGTCAGCTGCGTCTCAAAATGTTTGTCTCGCACGAAATGTTCCGTTGCAAGTAAAATTGTTTGACGTAATTAGAAGTATTATTTCCGTGCTTATTAAGTGCTGAACTTTTTCTCATCCACAAGTATGATTCCCAAAATAATTACATGTTACTATTGATAAATATATAATAATTGCAAACGATCTATCATAAAAATAAATATGATATCGTATACGGTAGAAAGAACGAGACGAGAAATTGCGTAGTCATGCGGTAGAACTACGTCAACTACCAAATCTATCGAATGGGCGTGTGGTATACTGAGAGATAATGTATGGATAGAAAACAAGGACAATAAACGAACAGCTAAAATGTATAATGAAAGATGTCCACGTTTCTGGCAAAGGATCTTTTTCGACAATCAACAGCAAGCACAACAAAACGGATATGTAAAGAATAGCAAAAATGTACATGTTACAAAATTGCCAGCTTATTTTACCCTTGTTAATATGAATCTCGATAAAAGAGCATGGTATTAACAATAAAATTAAAGGATAAACTAAAACATATGCAATGAAGGATGAATACTATAAAGACTAGATCATATATGAGAAAATAAAACAAATAGAAAAGAGAAAATTTCACATCAGGTTTCAATAAAGCAACGTAACGCACACAAGAAACATACCCTACTTTTAAAGTTTCTATCTGTCAGCGTTTGAAAGCCTTCACTGTAGTAAATCAGACTGAAATGTGGAAGCTGGTGGTACAACTATCTGTCGCATTTCTGTATCATCTTCCACGTAATTTCTGTAAAACCTGAGACCTCAAAGATTCAATCTGTCTTCATGTATAATAAATAAATTCCAATAATGGATTTTAAGTACACATTCTAGTTGCAAGATTTATTAATATCCAGATATCGTGGTGACTGGAGTACCAGAACCGCAACCATCACTAATGTTGATGATAGTAAAGCTCTAGTGTACCAAATTGAATCTAAAATTCGAGGCTTATAGGAAAGTACGTGTTTATAGGATGTATTCTTATACCGTGGCTATAAGATGTATTATCATACCGTGACCATAAGATGCATTATCATACCGTGACTATAAGATGTATTATACCCTGAGTATAAGATGTATTATCATACCGTGAGTATAAGATGTATTATCATACCGTGACTATAAGATGTATTATCATACCGTGACCATAATATGTATTATCATACCGTGACTATAAGACATATGCTGATACCGTGACTATATATAAGATATATTCTTATACCATGACTATAAGATGTATTATCATACCGTGACAATAAGATGTATTATACCGTGAGTATAAGATGTATTATCATACCGTGACTATCTATAAGATATATTCTTATACCATGACTATAAGATGTATTATCATACCGTGACTATAAGATGTATTATCATACCGTGACTATTGTATGTATTATCATACCGTGACTATTGTATGTATTATCATACCGTGACTATACGATGCATTCTCATACCGTGACTATAAGATGTATTCTCATACCGTGACTATACGATGTATTATGAAACCGTTACTATACAATGCATTCTCACACCGTGACTATACGATGTATTATCATACCGTGACTATACGATGTATTATCATACCGTGACTATAAGATGTATTATCGTACCGCGACTATAAGATGTATTATCATACCGTGACTATAAGATTTATTATCTACCGTGACTATAAGATGTATTCTCATACCATGCCTATAAGATGTATTATCATACCGTGACTATAAGATTCATTCTCATACCGTGACTATAAGATGTATTATACCGTGACTATAAGATGTATTATACCGTGACTATATGATGTATTATCATACCGTGGCTGTAAGATGTATTCAACTCAATTTACAACATGTTAGTTGACTACACTTCAACCTAAAGGCCGTTCTAACATCGCAGATGTTAATGACACGTTCCAGATTTGTTTTTTGTAAAGTCAACAGTAAGGAAGAACTGTTCTACATGTGAGACTTCAAGAGCAGAGTAGGAAACAAAGAAATCCTGACACGAAATATTTCATGACAGCTTTGACGATCTAACAACAGAAAACTTTACAAACGGCGAAGAAATGATCAATTTAAGCCTAGAGCATAGATTAGTACCCAAAAAAATGTCTGTCTCCAACATAAAATAGTCACACCAAAATATAGTACAAATATGACAACATGAATCAAGCATCTCAAACAGATTTCATTCTCAGCAGACAACAACAAAAAATGAACAAATTAATGTTTTTTAATATAGAAATTTAGAAACATAATATTACTACTAACATCGAAATAGATATAGACCACATGCCAATCATCCTAACAGTAAGAACTACCACCAAGCCATGTACAGGAAAGGAAGAAACCAACTAGACAAACAAAATACCTAGGTGTGAATCTTGGTGGATACGACATGACGACTTGGTGGATAAACAAGTATAGACTAAAGTTTATGAAAAACTACACATCACTTTTGATAGAATACATAGTCAATGAGAAGTTTTAAAAACATCAAAACTGAGTAAATATACTCAGTAATAAACAATCAACAATCTTTGTGTGGCACCAATAATAGGCTTGCAAGACAACTAAGTGAACTTACATGCATATCTCATAAGCGTCGATATATTAAGAGTTAATGTATGGCTTAGAAACAATAAAACAGGTAACAACTGATTTCATGTCTTTTAGACGCACATATATAGAAGAATAAGGAGATCTTCATGCAAACTGAAATAAAAACCTTTAATATGTTCAAAATATATTATTATTGTGATTTATAATTTAAAAGTTTGTTTTTCATTAGCAGTATTGTCAGGACTCTTTGTTGTCTTCTTTTTCCATGAAGTTTTCCATATTCAACTATATATCCACATGTCAAAAGCATCGATTATGTCTTCTATTTGTTTGTTCATTGTCCATGTTTCTGAGCCATATATTAGTGGAGAGTAGATGTAGCATGCTACTATTCTTATTTTTAGTTTGAGCTTTGCAATGTTAAAAACACCGAGGTTCTAATATGAAGAAATAATTAGTAAGAGAAATACAGATCAGACAAATAATATATGTTGGACACATAAAAAGACATGACACATTGTTGAAGACCTTACTTGAGGATAAAGTAAGTCAACAATTAGCGGGTGTAACAAATTTGGACATTTTTTGACAATGGGGAAGGTAGGGGTTGATAAAAGCTAAAGTTTGTATCACAAATATTATTTGTATACAAATAATCTACCAAATAATTAGTAATGAATTATAAATGTATATTCCAAGATTATAAAAAAGTATGTTTTTTTCGTAAATTTTATGCAAAACACAGTCTTTAGTCGGGAGGGGGAGCCATAATTTATTGACATAATTAAGCATAAGGGGGATGTCCCTAAATTCTTTCCATTCTGTTGACATGGGTGGTGGGGGAGGGATAAAAAGGACAGCATTGTTGACGCAATGTATAGACAGCTGCTTAGACATCGTTTACGATATACATGACAGGTAGGAGTGTCATTACCACTTACTTTATGAGGTACCAAACCAGCGAAAATGTATTTTTATAATTGTTTAGTTATTTTCCTAAAGCGTAATCCAAACGAAAAATCTCCTATAAATTAAATTGAAACTGACATGTCCCACGATATTGATCCTACGACTTCATTTTAAAAAACAATTCGTAGACATTTAAGTTACTTCTAACGTTTGCCCTATAATTTCTTTCCATAATTTCAACCATATTGCCAATTGACAGACAACATTAATGCATGTAAGCCGCTTTAACAAAGAAAAGCCAAAAATAAAAGCCACACCATTAAACCACGTCAAATCCTACCATCTAGGTCGAAATCAGCGGAACCGAAATCTGGCTTGACAGGAAGTCAAGTGGGACAACTCAAAGTCAATACCGAAGTTGTCGCTGTCTTGTCAGATTCAGTGTTAGACCACTGGGTGGACGGGACACTTGGGGCCGATTAACTGTACACGGATTGGAGAACGTGCTCCTGTGTTGCTGAACATTCGTGAATGATGTGAGATGGATGAGTAATGAAAACCATTAGAAGAAGAGAATTAAATGCAGTTTTCACAATATCCAAGTTTTAAAACTTAGCTCGAATATATTTAATTATTGGAAAAGTATGGTAAGGATGATAAGCAACATAATATAATACAATGACGCTAAGCCAGAAGATAAGATATGTATATATATATGATAGGTATATATCCGATTTCGGCATGCCTTGACAATTCGGGTGGGCCTGTGATAGCCTCTATATCTGTCTACAGGCACGCGTAGTGGCGACTCTTCTCCCAGACGATTTTTGCTTCGTGTAATTGGACGTGCAGTGCGTGTGCCCATTGGGTACTGAACCGTTTCTCATCCGTGAGCCTGGTTTCTTAAGGGGAAGAACTCAACAGAGGAGTTGGACTCTGGCTCTTTCGCCCTCTTAGCCTAGGTGTCGTTCACCGACATCGTGTACCCCTTGTCCAAGTTCGAGTTTCACACCACGCGTTTGAGAGCAAGGCGTTCTCGAGCTGAGCGTCCTTGTCCCAATAGCGCCTGAGCCCATCAGGTATTGAACCCTTTCTCTCTTCAAGTGTATTTCCGGTGTAGGAAAATCTGACCGTAGAGTTGGGCCAGGGCTATTTCGTTGTCCCTTTTGTGCCTGAGCCCATCGGGTACGGAACCCTTTCTCTTTGCAAGTGTACTTCCGTTATAGGAAACCTTGACAGTAGAGTTGGGCCAGGACTACCATCGTTGTCCCTTTCTTGCCTAAGCCCATCGGGTACAGGACCCTTTCCCTTCGCGAGCATATTTCCGGTTTAGGAAGGCTCGACATAAGAGTTGGGTTAGGTCTTCTTGCTATACCAAACGCCAATGGATGGATCTGGGTCTCTGCCTGTAAGGAACACAGGTAACTAGAAGCTCGTCTCGAGCTGACGGAGCTTGTAGTTCCCCTTTCTTAGGGACTTTTCACTTTCTATTTGCAGTTCGCGCTGCCCTTTAGCGCTATTCTGCCCTTTCATTGTTTCATTGTACTTGGTATGAAATCTATTTGTCTCTCGCCATGCATCTACCTTTACGTGCATTTTACATTGGCCGCCCCTCCAATGTTCGGACTTTACTGACTAGCTTCACTGTATGTCGACAGTGTCGCTATATGTGGTGATGCTGGTGGTGTCGGAGATATTGTCTGTCTCTTGTGCAGTCTAATATCTTTCCATCTGCTACCTCCACATTCTCGGACACGATCCCCAAATGAGTTGGCCAGAATCAGCTCGAGCTGCTGTATTTGTTTCCGGGGTGCACCGCGTAGAGGTACATTTGGGATCTTGGTTATCTGCTAATCCTGGGTCCGCCTAGAGCAATGAGTTACCTTTGCACCCGATATATATATATATATATATATATATATATATATATATATATATATATATATATATATATATATATATATATATATATATATATATATATATATATATATATATATATATATCTCATATATATAGCAAATATATATCGTATATATATATATATATATATATATATATATATATATAACCAGACAGGCAGAAAATTGAGATATAGATATATAGAGAGCCAGACAGACAAAGGACACAAAGAAAGACAGAACAATAGACAGATATATATGGAAAATTAAATAGAGTTGAACAAGTTTAAGGAAGGATAATTAATTAGAAATACTAAAGTTGAAGACATATTAGGGAATCGTCTTTCTAATGTTTTAGATGACATATCATTTGGTTACCGCGCAAGTTAGATGTGTCTGATCATTGACGTAAAATAACCAGTGACATTCCGATCTCTGGACTACACACTACTGAAAATCTAGTAGGATGATCCCGCTACAAGAACAAAAGGTTGATATCTTTTCCAGAACAAAGTATTTTTATGGGTGGTTTGAACTCTTTGTAATTTTGAGCAAGTTGTACTGATAAAGTCTTTTTTCTCCAGGATCAGGGTGAAGCTTTACAGCAAGAGCTGGGTGTAGAAATGTTGTGGAAAATAACGACGCTTACACAGCACGGCGACCTCCGATATGATAATGTAAATCGAGTTAGTTAAGGGCACTAAAATAAATTTCCGGCACAAAAACAATAGGGGATATGGTAGTCATCGACCCAGCCGTCGGTGGTATAATAGACGTTCGTTAAAACGTAAACATGAACTAGTTTCCGATTTGCGTGATATCTTTTGATTGGTCTTGGTTATTTTTGGCATTCGACTCCAAGTATGTAAATAGCAACCAATTAAAAATCCAACAATAATACACAACGTAACATACGGGGTCTAAATTAATCCAGCTTGCAGGCCTGTATAGTCGAGTGCACGCCAGCGACTCTAAGCCTATGATTAGAATGATCGACAATATATGTGATCAGACATGAATCGGTGGAGTGCATTGCGTATACTGATATTCGGAGAATTATGTGGATCTATTGTACTGTACATGCGGTTCCACTGCAAAAAAGGAACCGATTGGCTTCGAAAGCATGAACACTGGAGGAAGAAATTATGAACGAGAATGACAATTTACGATCTCTGTACAGACATTTTATGAACGAGGACATTAGACAAGAAGGAGATATGATATTGCGATCTAAAGAATTTGGAATTATACCCAGGGGGAACTGAAATTAACAACTGAAAAGGGAATCTAAGGTATATGTGCAAAGAGCTAGATATGAAACCTTTAACATGCAGGTAGAAACGGATCACCTGTGCGTCTACCTGCCTAAATGAGTTAATATTGATTCAGAAATCTATAGCTCAAAATAAAATAATTTCTTATAAGGTAGCAACACACCTCAAACAATATACCATACATCACATACAAACCAACCTTATACATCACATCACATCACATACAACACAGCAGACCACCTACAACACAGAACATCACATACACCATACCATATACGAAATAACACATACAACACGCCACATACATCGTAATACACACAACATACAACACACAACATGCAATACAGCATACCACTTACAACACAGAACATCACATACAACATACCATATAAAAAAACAACACATACAACACGCCCCATACATCGTAATACACACCGCATACATCACACCACAGATACACGTCATATACAATACAGCACACTACATGTGTGTTCCTCCATCGCAAATGATGATGACTAATTTTTACATCTACATTTTGAAGATTCAGTTACAATTATGTCCTTGTTTAATAGTTCGTAGATTGCTAATGCGCCCTACCCTATTCGGGCTGTAAATGCACTTAGACAATTGGGGAATTGAATGGCCACTGTAGACGAATTATAATCTAACCGTGACTTTCTAGCTACTTTCCACTGTTGAGCTGCTGCATTTGCACACTAAATAAATTAAATACAACACATTACAAGAAATAACACACATCAGATATAAAACACCACACAAAATGAAACACACCAAATACAATACAGCACACAATAAAGAATACACACATACACACCAACGACATTAAATATGACACAAACACTCCTCAGACTTTTGTGGGGGTGTCAAACAAGTCATAAAAACAGATGTCTCCTAAAATAGAAAAGTTGACAGATCCTAACATAAATGTCAATTATCATTAACTAAAAAGGAAATCATATCGTCAACATGGACATCCATGGCATCCCTAGTAATGAGTCTTTATCTTTCTAACTGACAAGGTGAAACCTCTTTTTCTCAGGTATGATTCTCTGATTAGGTTTTACACCTTATACCTTGCTGAAAACCAATATTAAATGAATATCGGTTATGTGTAATAAATACGTACATAGAAGACGTAACGAAGCTAATAGACGACCATGCACGAGACATCAAACGTAAAATCCTGACAGTTGCTACACACAAATCCGTGATGTTCCTAACAAATAGACATTATATTTCTAGAAATACCGTTCCGCACGCAAGAGGATTGTTCTCTGGAGATCTGCAGTTGAATTGTGATGACGTGGAGTATGAAAGATTTTTAATAAACACTTGTGTGATGTTATATCCTCAATCTTCTCAAGATTCTGCGTTCTTCCTCAATATCATGAAGGAACAGAACGGTTTGTGTCATAAGTTACAGCTGTGATATAAGCGCCTTTTGTTCTCACATATCTAATTTCATCATAGCTTCTGAATCACTTTGACACTATTTGGATTAGGAAAGGCCTTTGAACCACATAAATTCCTTGCTTGCCACTTACGACATAAGTAAAAATTAAGTAACACATACCATTTATTAATGCCGTAGGGGTGTGAAATGTTAGCAATCTCACATTTAAATGGCTCTGGAAATGAGGGCGGTAGCCATCTCCTCTCCCTCGCAGTCTTTACTTCCCGGATTAATCCGGTACCCGTTTTAGGCTGGGTCGACCCGGAAGCCGTTACGATCTGAAAAACATTTCCGCCTCAACAGGGATGAACCCAAGACCAATCATATGCGAAGTCAGTGCGCTAACCACTGCACTAAGCAGCTCCCAACATGAATGACGGCAAATCTGCAAATTCTGGCATGATGAACAAGAGTTATAAATTTATTTTTCTTCCGTGTTTGATCATCACTGCGCCCTCAGTCTTCGTCATCACTAACTATCATCGTCACCGACACTGTCATCATCACCATCTTTACTTTTTTGGTTGTATATATGCTTATCTTGTAATTCTCCTTTCTTATCTTGTAGGAAATATAAAAAATTAGCAAAAGAACATAAAATGGTTTAATATTAGTTTTACAAATATGACAAATCACAGGTTCAACGTTTTGAGCACTAGCCCTTTCTTATCTCCATATTCGCAACTGTGTCCACCTATCCATCTTCTCCGTTATCACTAGACTACCCATCTCCCCTCAACTATCTCAAACTTATATGGAATTCCAATAGGAACAATCGTTATTTTCAACAAACTTCTAAAATTTCCGCTTATCAATCTAACCCTGTGTCAGAAGGAGGATTTCAGACGTCGGTTTCTACGACTGTAGTCATTCATTGTCACACTCGGAACAATAATCACTGTCCGACAACTACCACCCCCGGCAGTTTTTTCGATACATCAAAGTCCAATTTTTGCGTTTAACCGGAAACAATAGTGGAGAGTTATGTCTATCTAGCGTGATCACAAGGCAAGGGACGCTTGGAGTGATCTTCTCTTTCTGACGTCAATATCTCCGGAAACGGAAACCGCTTATAGGCTGGTGTTGATTGGAAGAAAATGTAAAATGGAAGGCTATTTGAATAAAACGAGAAAACCAGATCTATGTCTGATCAAAGAATCGTTTCCAGGAGAGATTAGCACTGCGATATAAGCACTGGAAATAAACACGATTTTTTAAGGAAGACGAATTTGAGGCCTTGTATTTGTAAACAACAAGAAGGATGGACCTTACGATCTGAACTTACATACACACAGGCATGGACGTATCGATCATATTTGGAATAATATTATAATAAGACACATAATTCGACAGGGTCGTAGGGGTGTCACACTGGAAACATATACTAAAAAAAGCCCTCGAAACACCTATGTCTTCAGTCATTGGGTGAAGTTTAGAAAATCATGCCATAATAATTGTTGATCATGAACGTATTGTTTCGCAGTGTCTCGTTACATGTCCAAACCAGGCAAGTCTATGCCGTTTCACAATGCCAACCGCCATTATCGAAAACCTGCAAATTTGTTTATTTGCTGTCGCATGAATATATCTATCGTATGCTCTATGTAATTAATTATTAACAAACGTATGTTGCACTTGTATTAAAAAGATCAAAGTTTTCTTTAGTGTCTCAATTGAGTGCCCAGCTATCATATCAGTAACGGTATACTGAACACTGTCGATGTGATGAAATATTATACGATATCTACTGTAGAATAAATGAATGACAAATCAGATGTTGTTTATGGTCATTGCTTTAATTTACTATCATCGCTGCTCTGTCTGTATAAGGGCCAGGTTAATATTTATTGTCTTAACAAGACGTGTGTCTATGTGATGCGTAGAATGTTGCAATTTCTTAACAAGACTTATATACATGTAACGCATGAAGTGTTGTACTTTCTTAACAAGACGTGTGTCTATGTCACGAGTGGAGTGGATACTCGTTGTAATAGTTATCTAACACAACCGACGAGTTTAGTATCTGCGCATGGTCTTCGAGCGGTGTAGTGTGAAGTCACTCGACTACTGACCAGCAGACGCGGGTTTTAATTCACTCATCGTTTGTGGTTTGAAATAAAATGTACTCCTTGAATTCACCCAGTCACAAGAAGGTAGTGTACCAGAGCTCATCATATGGGAAGGTCGGTAGAATCATCGTTACTGAACAATTGCTTGTCGGTTAAGTTAGTCAGGCGGTTTCTAGTCAACCACTGGCTAGGCAGCTATGAATCTATGCACAACTGTGCTATGACGATTGTTCTCAGATGAGATCAGTGCGCACAAATATCCTGGAAAACTAATTCTTTTTAATCACCCGCGAGTGAATTTGTTAAAAAACGGGAGTTCCCAAAGGAAATAACCCCTAACGATGATGTCACAATGGCCTTTGCTAATACATCTAATGTCCATTCTTCTTGTTATATATAATATATTCCACGTGTTCTGGTCATTCATCGATAAAGTGTAACTTTGTCACGTATATCTTGAAATATGTATGCACGAATAATATCATTATCACGTGTTACCAAATTGTAAACTAAATTTAAATCAATGATTTTATTAAAACGGCAGAAAAGGTATGTAAGAAATATGTCATTACTATGTTGTTGGGTCTAAGATTACTGCTAAAGTGTTGCGATCTGCCTGATGACGAAATTGTCACCTGCTGATTATTTTGTTAGGATGTCACATCATTTTAATATTGTCATTTACGTGGTCCAGGCACAAAGAAATGGGAGTACATAATAGAATCGCTGTGAGTTGTTATACATATCGTAAGAGACGATCAGACAATTTAAAGGGGGATGCACTGGCTGTTCCATGAAAGATCAAAAGAAGGTAAAGGTAATATGAGTTATAAACCAGCATCATATCACACGGTTTCCCATAAGTGCTCAGCTGCCTAGTCATCGGTTGACCAGAAACTGCCGGACATCGTATAATATTTAGTAGTGATGCCGTCATTCCTTTACCTTCCTATACTATTAAACCTAGTACATCATTTCCTTGTAAAAACCAAGGAAGTATTTAAAAAAATTTTAAACCACGAATAATGAGTTGTTAAGAAATCCGGGTTTGCTGGTCTGCTGGTGAATGACTTATCATTACACTATAGCGGAACCAAAGTTAAAATCCATCCAAATGCTGCGATGATGTACCAGACTGATAGGCGAAGTTATTGCAGTCAAACTGTAAACCATGACGCTTCATATTCAGTTCTAAGAACGACATCATACTAACAAGCAGGATCGTGAGAACGAAAGATGACGAAGAATAATCTGTAGTTACTAGGACACATTTCTTTATTAATCTTGTTTACTAATCTTGATTATTACATTTTCATGGTATTCTTGATTCTCAAGTCCTCACTCCTAACGTCATAATTTAAAACTACATTGATTACATGTAATTACAAATTCTCACGAAAACGTAGTGTTTAATAAGTTGTCACGCGAACGTGTTAATTAATCTGCAACGTTCTATTTAATTATTTTTGAGTTGTCACGCCATAAATGAACACTAACTTTCACGAAAAATAAAACATGTGACCAGTGTTACGACATTCCCAATGTACACTCCAGTATAATTCTTCATTATATTACTTATTTCATTAGAAAAAAAAATATGTTACCTCTTGTGTTCACTAACACCTTGTCGACCACGAAGGTGAGTTATATTTGGTGATAGACTCTTCAAATATAATCTTCTTCCTATTCTCTGATTACTTCTAAAGTGTACACAATCACAGAATGTTGTCTTACATGGTTTACAGTACAACTGTGTTATTGCCTCTTTTCCTTAATATATATGTCTTGAGCTTGACCTCTTGGCTGGGTTGACAGATACTTGCAATATATTTATTTTGACTAGTAAAATTCATGTAAAAATGACAACAAAAATGACCAGATTCCTAAGTTATCACGTGATAATGACGTCCTCAACCTGACCAATAATAGAGCAAAATGACAAACATAAATGTCATTGCCAGTGACATATAAAAATGACAAAATTTGTGAAATTAGACCAAGAAAAGTCTAGGAGCCCACGAAATGGCCAATTTCTGGGAACCCTGCTCCTAGGTCAGTTGAATCTATCTGATGAGACTGAAAACTCTAACCCTCACCCCCACCCCCTCCTCCAACAAGCCTCAATATATGCCTCTACGCTATGCCTCACAAGTAACAATTCATTGTTTGTTAATTACCTATCTCACTTCTCTAACAGCACAGTACCGTATTTCAATAGTGTGTAACGTGTCCGTTAACCTGTTACTTCAGTTTCTATATGGATAAATTAAAATCATTTTAAAATATTTCCAAATGAAAATCTAAGAACAATAAACCAAAAATGCAAAAATACAATGAAAATAAATTCAATAAACCCACTCCCCTAAAAAAAAAAGAAAAAAAAAGAAATAAAATTAACTAAAAAAAAAACAAAAACAAAACCCAAGAAACACTAATTTAGAGACACGTGTCGTAAAAGTGGAATGTTCTCTCATGAGTTGCAATGTCGCACAGGAAATCTTAAAATAACAACCTCAGAATTCACTTGGACCGGAAGAACCTGACAGTCCAATGAAACAATAGAGACTAAAAATAGCACGCCATCACATGAACGCACATTTGTTCTTCCAAACACAACTGCACGCAATTAGTGAGTCAAATTTGGAGAAATGACTACTTTTGCACGTGATTCAAATGGGCCGCATAACACTCAAAAATGTCATAGAATATCAAATTTTCAAATATGATTGTGCAAATATCAATATTGTTTTGTTGGTGTCGGTTATCAGGATAGGTAGACTCTGCCCGACTTACTGAGTTAACACATGATGATGATGATGATGATGATGATAAAATAATGCCTTGGGATGTGTGTGGTTAACTCTTGACAGACCATAATTTATCAGAAAACAAAAAAAAATCAAATTTTGTTTTTCAGTCAAGGTGACACCTGAACCCATGTTAAGATTCTCTCAAAGACAAAGTTGTGTACGGGATATTTGTTAAACTCATGTTTAGTTTCCGAAGGAAGTCATTCCAGTTTACCAGTATCCCAGAATTATTGCGTCCTCACAAGAGCACAGAACATACTCCTGGGTCAACTCACGGAAAAAAGATGAATTTTACAGATCGAATATGGCTCATTAGCCATCTACGAACTATTATGCATGGTCTGAATTCTAATTGATTTTTCAAAAGTGGATGTAAAAAATAGTCATCCTCATTTCTGATGGACGAACACACACACACGCACGCATGCACCCCACGTACCCACACAGATACCTATCCACACACACACACACATCCACACACACACACACGCACGCACGCACACACGCACACACGCACACATGCACACACGCACACACGCATACACGCACCCACGCACACATGTAAATATCAGTATATGTAACATAAAATATCAGTATATGTAACATAAAATATCAGTATATGTAACATAAAATATCAGTATATGTAACATAAAATATCAGTATATGTAACATAAAATATCAGTATATGCAACATAAAATATCAGTATATGTAACATAAAATATCAGTATATGTAACATAAAATATCAGTATATGTAACATAAAATATCAGTATATGCAACATAAAATATCAGTATATGCAACATAAAATATCAGTATATGTAACAAAAAATATCAGTATATGTAACATAAAATATCAGTATATGTAACATAAAATATCAGTATTTGTTCCATAACATATAATTGGACTTAGTGGTGGACAGGAACCACTGATGACAGTGGTGACGCGGAGTAAGCTTACATGTAGATAGATACACTTCGCTTTCAAAACATATCCAGAAGGGAACATGTGTGGGTGGAAGGAAGTGAAAAGTTCATCCTGGCTAGATAACATAATGGAATGGTAAAATGCGTGATTTTTCAATACTACGTAAGACCGAAGACTGTGATGTCTGGCTGGATGTTTGTGCTGTCTCCAATTTAGCACTCTTTGATCCTAACTGGTTACGGGTTTTATTAAATTAATATGAGTATTGTGAAAAAATACTTTGTCTCTCTGTTGTCTTAGGTTAGATAAATGGATTATTATCTCACAGTGATAGAAAGTTATCTTATACGCAACTTTACCACTGATGCAGATTGAAATACAGCACACAAGTATGTGAGCACCTGGTGGGTTGAAAACGTGTAGTTCAGTGTTTCTCAACGATGTTTTCATCATGCCCCACCTTAGTATTTCTAAAATTCTGATGCCCCCCCCCTATGTAACATATACATATTGTTGTATATTTAAAACTGAATTATTCCTTAATGAAGCCTAAATATAACGTGTTCGAATTACCGACTCGTCCCATCTGAACAATGAAATTGACGCGTAAGGGGCCTGGACATCACGTTTGGAAACAATGGTGTAAATGATTGAAATCACTATACAATAGTTACCTCATTTGTACTCCTTTACTCATAACTAACGGCACGCCGGCTGCCGAATGTACCACTATTGGCACATAACTTCGTAGCTTCAAGAGATATATTTATATTGTGCAAGACACGACCCATGTTACAACTGAAGCAGCATTGTCTCTGTTTATGTGTTGTTATGTTGACAAGTAGGCATAATGGCCCATGCAGTGCTGGTGTCTTATCACACGTACTGTTAAATGTATGTAGCCCTAGACAAATTTATAAACATCTGCAATGTGTGTATCAGTGTGTTGTTGATATTAGGTATGTTGATTATCCTCTATTCACACCGAGCACGCCCATAGGTGCTTAGATCTCCAATTCAGTAAATCTCTCAGGGTATAACGGCTGATTGTTCTGGTCTATGTTATTTCACTGCTCTTTTCGAAATATTTATCAGATGTTCTCTGCGGGCTACACTTATCTTCATCCCAATTCGCGGAGTCTCGATATTGACTCATGCTCATCCATCTCAAAATTCTCTGATTGTGAAACTCACGAAGAGAAATGGGTATGCCTGCTCGGTCAATAGGCTGACCATCTGTTGTGGTGGCGAGACTAGCTAATTGATCGGCCCGTTCTTTTCAATCCACGTCCGCATTTCTGGGACAAAGATAACGGTTAGTTTCAGCTATGATCCCACATTTTAGATCCCTCTAATGACTCCACCCATTCACTACGTATATAAACTGTTTTGACTTTCTGAATCATGTTCATTGAGTAACTTAGTATGCACGCATTGGAATAGGCTTGCAATTTCAGCTAGCTAAGTGTCTGCGTTAAGGCACAAATTTCCATTGTGAGACTGCCTGTTTTTGTGGTAAAGTTGTGTTGTTGGTGTCGTATGTGTGTCGATCGACAGGTCCATATCCATAGTAACGTGGGATTATACAAGTTGGAAGCAATGCCGAAACTCACATGATTTTATGGTCGCAGATTAGTCCAATTTGAAAGCGTGTTCACTAAATTACAAGACTGATAGGTGCTAGCTGAACTGATATAGTTAGAATCGCGTATCCTGTTTTTTGAGCAGAATAGACTGTATGACTAAAATACAACCATAGATCCAACAGTATAAATGTGCACAATCACAGATAACGGGAAAAACCACATTTGACTTAGACGAAAATGTAAACAAATGCAAATTGTTACCTGGGGATATCAACTGTCTTTTTTCTCTAGTAAAACAGAAATACCCAGACACGGAAAGACAAGAAGACTGTAGTAATCTTTTTTAGTCGACCTTGTAACAACATGGCAGTGATGAGTACCAGGGAAGGTAATCGAGTGTGTAAGTTTGAAAAAGGGAAAAGCTAACTGTCCGAAAGACAAACAAATATGTAAGCAGTCTACCGGACGTTAGCGAGTGTGAGAAATGGCTGTCAGAGGTTAATTACATCTTGACACTGATGGACATTGGTCAGAGGAAAGTAGATGAGACAGAGAAATTGGACTGGGAGCATGGCCAAGATAAACTGGAAGGAAACTGGGAAATGCCGGATAAACACGTCCGAAGATATACGTTTGACCAAAGAAATGTTACGGAAATAGAGAAACTGGCAATTGTATGAGTGCAGCGGCTCTTAAAGTGTATTGTGAATTGCATCAATTTATCAATCTAACCATGTCTATCGACATATATATATATATATATATATATATATATATATATAGAGAGAGAGAGAGAGAGAGAGAGATATTGAAGTCTCTGAACATCGAACAACAATTTAAAACAGTACAAGGATACATATGTGTCTTACCCTTTGGCGGTGTGACATATAGCGCGTCAGTGGTAGCCATGAAAATTCTTACATCAGGCAATTGTGCATCCGGACCGTTTAGAAAGCAATGTTAAACTGCTGAACGTATGTATATTGTCTACAAAATCACAACACTAAAAATTCTGAGTTGATGGCTTAGATCTGAAAAGGAGATGTTACCAATATATATATATCAATCAATCAATAAACCCATACCCCTTCAGGGTCGAAGGGGTACCACATTGGATGCTTCAGCACACAGAGTCCTCCAGCGAATTCTATCGTCAGCGATGCGGATGAGTGTGGAAATATCTAGCCCTGTCCATTCCTTGATGTTGTCTGTCCATGTCTTTATTTGTCCTCCTATGCTTCTTCCACCCTCGACAGTTCCCTGCAGTATTGTTTTTGACAAGGAATCGTGCCTGCATACATGTCCGAACCATGCTAGTTTCAATATCATGCTAGTTTCAACATCAGTGTTGGAGTGAAAATCAAACTGTATAGGTCGCTGGTGCTTTCTGTTGTGTTGTATGGTTGTGAGAGTTGGACACTCACTGCGGACATGGAGAGATGATTACAGGCTTTCGAGTATAAATGCTACAGAAGAATTCTACGAATTTCCTATAGGGAACATAAGACCAATGTGTACGTAAGAAATAAAGTAGAGATGTGTGCAGGTGTCCAGGAGCCATTGCTTTCAATATATATATACACGATACTGGAAATATGGCGGCAACATTGAGTATTTCTGGTCAACCGCTAACACCACATGAGATTGTTCAGCAGAGATCAGATAGAAATTAACAATGACCTTAAAGAAAACATCACAGATGAAAAATCTAAGTAAGGGACAAACAGAGAAACACAATTGCAAGTGTTTAAAAAAATTAGTAAAGAACTCTTGTTTCAATGGAAATATATGATGTTGATACGTGGGCAATACTATCAGCATTGAACAAGAAAATATCGGCATTAGATTTAACATGGTATGAATACATGGGCTGAAAGAGGCCCAAAGAAGACGTCCGCAAGGTCCTAAATATAAAAGGAGACTAGCTCCTCAAAACTATCAAATAACACAAGCTAACATGTTGGACACACATAAAGACAGTGGCTCAGACATATTAATCGTGGAAGGAAAAGTGTCAGGAATGATAACACGAAACAGTCAAAGACTACAATGGACACATGGTATCGAAGAACTTCTGAACAGGAGAATGGAAGAAAACACGACAATTAAATGCTGGTATAGACAATTGATGAAATTTATAAACAGGAGAAGTAGGTAGGTAGTTAATGAGTTTGCTTCTCTTTTGGAGAGGGTGTCCCTTTCGACCAGCAGACAATAAAGTCCAATTAGCTTATATCACGACACACTACCATAAAATATTAGAGGTAACAAAGACAAGCAGGCTAAAGAGAGGAGCTGCTCTTTATATACAGCATTACTCGGGCGATGTCTGACTTGA